>QEPC01013399.1:1736638-1771587 GCA_003113815.1 Sphenodon punctatus
GGCCCGGGGCAGTGTAACAGACGTTACGCCGATCCCGGGCCGTGGTCAAAACACCCAGAAGGCACCAGGGCGGCCCGGCCCGGCTGCTGATGCTGCTGCTGTCCCCCCACCGCTTCCATGTTCAGCACGACCACCGCCTCCTCCGCCTCCACCACATCCTCCTCCCTTGCTCGCTCGCCCTCCGCTCTCCTCTCCCTTCTGCCTCGCTCCATCCCACCACGTCCCCCTGCTGCTGTGTGCCCTTTAAATCTCCCTCCCCGGCCCGTGTTGTTGCTTGTTGTCTGGCAGTGACGCTGCGTGCTTTGTTCCCAGCTGGGGATCGTTCTACTTGATTCCGGCTGGTGGTTGCCATTCAGACATTACTTTTTTTTGTTTCCCGGTAGGAATCGCATTGACCATGCTTTCGGAGATGGTCCGGGCCGGAGCTCCGGAAGGGTGGTTAATTTTGACCCCTGCTGGGGATTAACTGTGGTGAACATCTGACGCCTGCGAAACAGACGTTCAGGGCGCTTTGGCCCTGCTGCGGGATTGACTGTGGTTCACTGTGGTTGACTGTGATCTCGTAACATCTGAAAATACCCATGGTCTACATGCATTTTCCTATAGTGATCACCTACTGAACCTTGACATTTCAAATTCCAACCCACTATTTAAAGGTACTACAGTAGTTACCGCTTATGTGAACATTAAACTGGTATTGGATAAAGGAGGTCTGGGTATATCCCTAGCAGAGGTAGTCAGCTAAAAATGCTTTTCTGTATAATGGGCATCTTTTAAATAATTGAATAGTACTGCTTCTACACTGGAGTATTCGCAGTGTTATTATCAGCATTTGCAAAATGCTGCTCTAACTACAGTGTTGGAAGAAGCACTCTCCTTGGCACGAAAAGGACTTCTAGTCTACGTAGACTCTTTTGGAATTCAGTTAAGCAACGCAGTTTTTGACTCATGTTCATTTCTACTATGTGATATGGGGTCAGGGATCACTTATGTATATCCTCGTCCTCAAACCTGAGTGAAGGGAATACAGCTCTTTGCTTATTTCTGTTGAGGTTTTGAACTCAATAGCACATTTGCTTTCATGGTGAATTTTATTATTTATTTTATTTTTATCTTACACATTTTTATCCCGCTCCTCCTACCAAAGCAGCTTGGGGCAGCAAACAAATACAAAAGATTTTTTAAAAAAACCAAAAGACCCCCCCCATACCCTACCCATCTCCCTCACTGACAGTCTGACAGTCTGATGGAACAGCCAGGTCTTACACTGTCGGTGAAAGGAGGGGAGAGCTGGGCCTCCATTGGAAGGGAGTTCCACACCAAGAACGCCCTCTTTATAGTCGCCCCCCCAAGCCACTTAGGGGACTTCGAGTAAGGTACTCCTGGCAGACCGCAAGGGTTGATCCAGAAGCCGGGGGGTGAGGTGGTCCCGCAGATAGGTGAGTCCCAGACCATATAGGGCTATATAGGTAAGCACGAACACCTTGAATTGGTCCCAGAAGACTATTGTTAGCCAGTGCAGAGCTTGGAGCACTGGTGTAATGTGCTCATGGTGACCCGGCCCTGTTAGGAGGTGGGCCACTGCATTTTGCACCTTTGTGCCTTTGTCTGGCTTCTCGATGCAGCTTTTGCTGCACAAATAGGTGCAGGGTGTACGTCTCACTTTAAACCCCAGAATTAGTGCAGGAAAAGAAGAAAAGATGTGACTATCCAAATTAGTACAATATGGAACAAGACTCCTGTGTTGTTTTAATTTGGTAAAAATTCTCAGGTAGCTGAGCAGGCGAAGAGATGACTGAGGCCTTTTTCACACGAGATGCACCCATTCATGAACACAAATTTCTGCGTGTTCATGAGTGGGAGAGCCCCATGTGAAGGCCTCGACATGAGCGTGCGTGGTGAGTTGGGGTGTGTGCGCACTCCTAACGTGCATCCGCACGCACCCCCACTCATCAACACGCATGGAGCAACCAGGGAAAATGATGGTTTCTCTGTGCGTGTTGATGAGTGGGGGGTGCGTGGTTATGCGTGTGCGCCTGTATGCATGCCCCGCCCACCCACAGTGCAGGCAGCAGTGCGCCCATGGACCCCCCCACCCTGCGAGGGCCATGTAAAAATGGCCTATGTTTCAATTCATCCGTTTACTGAATTGTCAATCCAACAGAATGTAGCACGCCCCTTGTCTCTCAGATTGTAAGCCCCTTAGAGGTAAATCACTCTCTCTGACTGTGGATTGTACAGTGCCAGGTACATTGCTTGTGCTATATAAATTAAATAAAATAATAATAATTATTATAATAATTATAATAAAGAGAATGCAGAGTACACTTCAGTAGAGATTGCATGAGTGTGACCAGGTGGTGTAACCCTTATTTATGCAAGGAGTAATAAACGTAAATAGCCCTTGAGTCTGAAAATGTTGTGAAATGGTGGGGGAAAATAAAGAAGGAAATTGGTATTAGGAGGATGCAAAGGAAAGTTCTGTGAACACCTGCTTATTTGAAACAACTGCAGTTATTCACAGGACTCGTCCTGTTGATGCCACTTATTCATGCAAGTGCTATTGAGCATGAGAAAGCATTTTGGAACCTGGTTTATTTTATAGTGGGAAAGGGTACAATACACAGTCTTGCATTCAAGCAGTCTGATTTTTGCTTTCCAGACAATCACTTCAAAGAAGCAAACATTCATGGGGGATCCCTTCAGATTCCCTTGATACAAAAATAACATTTTCCTTATTTCTTCTATTCCCCATAATTTCAGAGGCTGTTCTGAAGTCTGGTCCAGTTCAAATCACCCTTAGAATAGGAGTCAGGTTTAGATGCTGTACTAAAACCTTATTTGTACCTCAGAAGTCCTGAGAATACTAAAGTATTTAATGCAAGTAAGATACCAATCAAAAGGAAGAAAAAATAAGAAAATAACTGAAAAGGAAATGTCTGTTCCTGACAAATATACTGCAACAGCTAGTCAAAGAAATTACACAATGTTTGCTTCTGCAATAGCTTGATAATGGGGGGATGTTTTTGAAGAGTGATCAAGGCAAATGTCTCTTGCAGTGCAAAGCTGTGAAACTGTGGAGGTGGGTGGGATGGAGTGGAGGGGGGGTGGGAATGGGTGTGCACCTGTGTAATAACGGACCCACCACTGCCTGCGCACTGGCGCGCACACCAAGCTTTCCCCGCCCCGCCCCCCACACTGCGGCTAATTTAAAAGATGCTTGGGGCCAGACTGCCCATTAAACCAGGTGAAATCTTGTTGAGGCCAACAGCCTCCTCAGGGCCAAACTGAGTTATTGCTGACTTTCATGTAAAATGAATATTCTTGTCTAATTATTTACTGATTGATAGGCATATTTCTTTTCTGCACGTGTATTTGATTGGACAGTGATAGTCTGTCTTGGCCCACTTTGGTTTGGTTGGGTGGGCCTTAGCCTATGCTGTAACTTTGGGGGTATCCCAAGATAAGAGCCCAAGCTAGTCACCAACGTGGCTCAGGGCAATCCCTGGCCAACAGACATGCAGATGAGATCCAGTCCGAAGCTGGCCCCAGCAGGCTGCTGTCATGTCTGTTTTTACCCAGTGTATACCAGGAGTGCACCATGCACAATGCATTGCATGTGCAAAGCTTGGATCATCAGCCCCTACGTGCACAAACTTTCCTCTGAAAGCTTGAAACAAGGACAATGCAGGGCTGTTTGTGGATAGATAGATATTACATTTTTTCTGGCTACATCCATGGAGTTTCTGGCTGCAGCTGACTCTTGCTATAATGCTCCTTGCACCAAAATATATTCTATTGCTTTCTTAGCTCAGCCTCTGTGCCCCTCAGAACTAAACTGTATTGGATCTACATAAATCTGGTGAGGCTTGTGTTCGTATCTAAAGTGATACACATGACTCAGTGGTTAGTCAGATGACCAACGCATATTGAGAACACAATATGTCTGTCTGCAATATGTACACGGCCCAGTCACTTCCCTGTAACTAGGGATGGGCGAACAGAACCGAGTTTAGAAATTAGGTTTGGTTCGAAAATCGAGTTCAGTTCNAGGAGGGGAGAGCTGGGCCTCCATTGGAAGGGAGTTCCACACCAAGAACGCCCTCTTTATAGTCGCCCCCCCAAGCCACTTAGGGGACTTCGAGTAAGGTACTCCTGGCAGACCGCAAGGGTTGATCCAGAAGCCGGGGGGTGAGGTGGTCCCGCAGATAGGTGAGTCCCAGACCATATAGGGCTATATAGGTAAGCACGAACACCTTGAATTGGTCCCAGAAGACTATTGTTAGCCAGTGCAGAGCTTGGAGCACTGGTGTAATGTGCTCATGGTGACCCGGCCCTGTTAGGAGGTGGGCCACTGCATTTTGCACCTTTGTGCCTTTGTCTGGCTTCTCGATGCAGCTTTTGCTGCACAAATAGGTGCAGGGTGTACGTCTCACTTTAAACCCCAGAATTAGTGCAGGAAAAGAAGAAAAGATGTGACTATCCAAATTAGTACAATATGGAACAAGACTCCTGTGTTGTTTTAATTTGGTAAAAATTCTCAGGTAGCTGAGCAGGCGAAGAGATGACTGAGGCCTTTTTCACACGAGATGCACCCATTCATGAACACAAATTTCTGCGTGTTCATGAGTGGGAGAGCCCCATGTGAAGGCCTCGACATGAGCGTGCGTGGTGAGTTGGGGTGTGTGCGCACTCCTAACGTGCATCCGCACGCACCCCCACTCATCAACACGCATGGAGCAACCAGGGAAAATGATGGTTTCTCTGTGCGTGTTGATGAGTGGGGGGTGCGTGGTTATGCGTGTGCGCCTGTATGCATGCCCCGCCCACCCACAGTGCAGGCAGCAGTGCGCCCATGGACCCCCCCACCCTGCGAGGGCCATGTAAAAATGGCCTATGTTTCAATTCATCCGTTTACTGAATTGTCAATCCAACAGAATGTAGCACGCCCCTTGTCTCTCAGATTGTAAGCCCCTTAGAGGTAAATCACTCTCTCTGACTGTGGATTGTACAGTGCCAGGTACATTGCTTGTGCTATATAAATTAAATAAAATAATAATAATTATTATAATAATTATAATAAAGAGAATGCAGAGTACACTTCAGTAGAGATTGCATGAGTGTGACCAGGTGGTGTAACCCTTATTTATGCAAGGAGTAATAAACGTAAATAGCCCTTGAGTCTGAAAATGTTGTGAAATGGTGGGGGAAAATAAAGAAGGAAATTGGTATTAGGAGGATGCAAAGGAAAGTTCTGTGAACACCTGCTTATTTGAAACAACTGCAGTTATTCACAGGACTCGTCCTGTTGATGCCACTTATTCATGCAAGTGCTATTGAGCATGAGAAAGCATTTTGGAACCTGGTTTATTTTATAGTGGGAAAGGGTACAATACACAGTCTTGCATTCAAGCAGTCTGATTTTTGCTTTCCAGACAATCACTTCAAAGAAGCAAACATTCATGGGGGATCCCTTCAGATTCCCTTGATACAAAAATAACATTTTCCTTATTTCTTCTATTCCCCATAATTTCAGAGGATGTTCTGAAGTCTGGTCCAGTTCAAATCACCCTTAGAATAGGAGTCAGATTTAGATGCTGTACTAAAACCTTATTTGTACCTCAGAAGTCCTGAGAATACTAAAGTATTTAATGCAAGTAAGATACCAATCAAAAGGAAGAAAAAATAAGAAAATAACTGAAAAGGAAATGTCTGTTCCTGACAAATATACTGCAACAGCTAGTCAAAGAAATTACACAATGTTTGCTTCTGCAGTAGCTTGATAATGGGGGGATGTTTTTGAAGAGTGATCAAGGCAAATGTCTCTTGCAGTGCAAAGCTGTGAAACTGTGGAGGTGGGTGGGATGGAGTGGAGGGTGGGTGGGAATGGGTGTGCACCTGTGTAATAACGGACCCACCACTGCCTGCGCACTGGCGCGCACAACAAGCTTCCCCCGCCCCGCCCCCCACACTGTGGCTAATTTAAAAGATACTTGGGGCCAGACTGCCCATTAAACCAGGTAAAATCTTGTTGAGGCCAACAGCCTCCTCAGGGCCAAACTGAGTTATTGCTGACTTTCATGTAAAATGAATATTCTTGTCTAATTATTTACTGATTGATAGGCATATTTCTTTTCTGCACATGTGTATTTGATTGGACAGTGATAGTCTGTCTTGGCCCACTTTGGTTTGGTTGGGTGGGCCTTAGCCTATGCTGTAACTTTGGGGGTATCCCAAGATAAGAGCCCAAGCTAGTCACCAACGTGGCTCAGGGCAATCCCTGGCCAACAGACATGCAGATGAGATCCAGTCCGAAGCTGGCCCCAGCAGGCTGCTGTCATGTCTGTTTTTACCCAGTGTATACCAGGAGTGCACCATGCACAATGCATTGCATGTGCAAAGCTTGGATCATCAGCCCCTACGTGCACAAACTTTCCTCTGAAAGCTTGAAACAAGGACAATGCAGGGCTGTTTGTGGATAGATATTACATTTTTTCTGGCTACATCCATGGAGTTTCTGGCTGCAGCTGACTCTTGCTATAATGCTCCTTGCACCAAAATATATTCTATTGCTTTCTTAGCTCAGCCTCTGTGCCCCTCAGAACTAAACTGTATTGGATCTACATAAATCTGGTGAGGCTTGTGTTCGTATCTAAAGTGATACACATGACTCAGTGGTTAGTCAGATGACCAACGCATATTGAGAACACAATATGTCTGTCTGCAATATGTACACGGCCCAGTCACTTCCCTGTAACTAGGGATGGGCGAACAGAACCGAGTTTAGAAATTAGGTTTGGTTCGAAAATCGAGTTCAGTTCAGAAGTTCGGTTCAGTCGACCAAACTATTCGAGTTCGCTCTGAACTCCGAACTTCCGAACAGAGTTCGGAAATTCAAACCCCATTGAACTAAATGGAATATTATCTTATAGGGATGGGCGAACAGAACCGAGTTTGGAAATTCGGTTCGGTTCGAAAATCGAGTTCGGTTTGGAAGTTCGATTCGGTTGACCAAACTGGTCGAGTTTGGTCCGAACTTCCGAACCGCATTCGCCCATCCCTACCTGTAACTGAAAGTTGAGGACATAGTAAATGGTGTTGGCATGGACAGTACAATTTATCCCAGTATACGTTTGTTTCACAAGATCCTTTCTGGAACACAGCTGCTTGGCTGTTTGACAGGAAAAGACTGATCCAAACATTATTTTTGGTTATGTGGGGGTATTGAAACAAAAGTAAGAGGAGACAAGGGAACTAAATGAGATAAAGTCACATGCCCAGATCCTCCCTCGTCATTCTGTTGAACAAACATGAATTGCCCTTGAGCAGGGGTTGGGAATCTTTTCCCTTGCAGGGGCCTCTTTGAAAATTAGTACAAGCTCTGAGGGCCACACAGAAGTTGGGGGTGCTTACAGGAGGAACCGAGGAAGAGGAGGGTCCAGATCATGAATCTCTGCCATGGATCTCTTCCCTCTCCTTGAGCGCATGCCCTCATCCCTGCTCCCTTCTCCTGAGTGCATCCTTTCAGTACTTGAGGGTAGGATAGGGACCAGATCAAGGAACTGGAAAAGGGGTACATAAAGTCTATTTGCCTCCAGGCTTGAGGTTCCTCACCCCTGCTCTTGAGTAATGGTGGAAATAAACTCTCACGGTGACCAAGAGGTTAGTTGCATCAGGAAAATGTCTTTTCTGCGTTTTTATCAGAAGAACTGTTCTTTCTGACTAAAAACCATGTCACCCAAGAAGCAGAACCAGCTTCTACTTCCAATGCTTCCAGGGAATCTTTTCCAAAGATTTGGGAATATATATGAAACTACAGAAATTTCTGTTCTTACTGCTAGCAAACCAAACCTACTCATGCAAATTCATTCTTGCATGAGATGACCAAGGGGTGAAAGGGGTGCTCAGGAAGGATAAGGTCATTGCAGAGAAGCTGAGTGAATTCTTCGCTTTGGTCTTCACTGCAAAAAGGATGTTGGGAAGGTATCCACGTCGGTACTATTCTTTGTAGGTGATGAACTGGAAAAATGGCCACAACTCAATATGACTGTGGGAGGTTCTAGAGCAAAGTGACAACCTAAATACAAACAAATCACCAGGACCAAATGGTATTCATCACTGAGTTCTGAAGGAACTCAAATATGAATTTGCAGACCTACTATTGGTAATTTGTAGCCTATCACTAAAATCTGCCACTATACCTGAGGATTGGAGGGTAGCAAATGTAATGCCAATATTTAAAAATGGCTCCAGAGGTGATACTGGAAAATACAGACTGGTGGGCCTGATTTGGTGCCAGGCAAACTGGTGGAAATGGTTGTTAAGAGCAAAATTACTGGGCATATTGATAAATATGACATAACAGGGAAAGGGAAGCTGTGCCTCATTAATCTATTGGAATTTTTGGAGGGTGTAAATAAGCAGTGGATAAGGGTGAACTGGTCAATATAGTTTATCTGGATTTTCAGAAAGTGTTTGATAAGGTACCTCATGAGAGACTCTTGTGGAAATTAAAAATAGCCATGGGATAGGAGGCAGTGTCCTATTGTGGATAGGTAACTGCTTAAAGGATAGTAGGAAACAAAAGAGTAGGACTAAATGGTCAGTTTTCACAATGGAGAGAAGTAAATATTGGAGTGCCCCATGGATCGGACTGGGACTGGTGGTTTTATATTATATTCATAATTGAGCTGGAAAAGGGAGTAAAAAGTAGGGTTGGCATCAGGATGAAATTACAAATTCGGATCTATTATGGATTTAGATCTGTAATTTCTCGATTTAATCACAGATTTGGATTACGGAGCCATATTTAAATCAATAAAACACAATAAAACGTTGTTTTTTTTAATATTGCTCATGTGAAAAATGACTGCTGGGCATGTCCTTTTCCAAAATGGTGGTGGCAACATTGCTGCTATTTTGGAAAAGGGAAACCGGCCTGCACATTCACAAAATGGCCAGTGTGTATTTGCAGACTGCCCTTTTCCAAAATGGCCACGATGCTGCTGCCACCGTTTTGAAAAAGGGTTGAGAATGTGCAGAACAGTCCATCTGCCATTTTGTGTATGTGCAATGATTTTATTTTTTTTTAATTTTTATTTTTTTATAGATTTAAATACAAATTCACAATGGGCATGTTGCCACTTTTGCAGTTTGGTGCAGATTAATCCATAACAGCCTGTTATGAGCAGTTATGGACTAATCTGAATCCGCAACACCACCCTTGTAAAGAAGAAGGTGATCAAATCTGCAGGTGATGCAGTTATTCAAGGTAGTGGACTGTGAGGAATTGTAGGAGGATCTTATGAGACTGGATGATTGGGCATCTAAATGGCAGATGAAATTTAATGCTGACAAGTGCAAGTAATTGACATGGGGAAAAATAACTCCAACTATACGCACATCATGCTGGGTTCTAATTTAGGGGTTACTACTCAGGAAAAGGATCTTGGAGTCATTGTGGACAAATCCATTGAACACCTCAGCTCAATGTGTGGCAGTGATCAAGAAAGTAGACAGAAATTGTAGGAATTATTCAGAGACCTACAAAACTGAAAAGATCATATTGGCTGCTTTTATATGTGCGTCACCTGCTCACACCTGTAATCATATGACCTGTAAAAGTGCCGCGCCGTTTAGACAAGCCTAAACATGCTGTGGATGCACCATATTTCTGGCACCTGTTCTTTAAGACAGAAAATTAAAAACCTCAATATCGTACCTCGATATTTAATTTGCGGTCTTAAAGAATGCGTGACCAGAAATACGGTGCATCAACGGCACATCTACTTTTACATGCCACATGATTACAGGCACGAGCGGCCGACGCTCATATAAAAGCAGCCAATGCCTCTATATAAAACTGCACCTTGAATATTGTGAATGATGTGACTGCACCTTGAATATTGTGTACAGTTCTGGTCGCTCCATCTCAAAAAAAGATATGGCAGGACTAGAAAAGGTACAGAGAATGGCAAAAATAAAATAAAATGTGAAAGGGTATGGAATGGCTTCCATACGAAGAGAGGCTTGGTAGTTTAGGCCTGTTCAGCTTGGAGAAGAGATGACAGAGGGGATATGACAGAAGTTTATAAAATCATGAGTGGCGTGGAATGAGTTAACAGGGAGCAGTTATTTACCCTCTCAACTAGAACTACTCTCCCAAGCAACTGAGATTGGTCACCGCCTTTTCACACGAGACACCTCCACCCATCTCCATGCAGTTTCACTGTGTGGAGGGCGCCTGTGGGAATGCTGCGGCGGATGGGTGAAGGTGCGTGCGCGCGCCCGCACTCCACCCATTTCCACTCATCACCCACACACAGAGGCATTGGGGACAACGGAGGTGCCTCCATGCGTGGAGATGGATGGAGGTGGGTGGAAATGGGTGTACGCCCGTGGGAACGGCCCCACACCCATCTCCACCCACTGCATCGCACACACACACACACACACACCCGCGGGGCCCCTGATCCGTTTGAAAAGGCCCAGAGAAAGGATGCTGGGCTTGAAAGACCATTGGTCTGACCCAGTATGACACTTCTTATGTTCTTCAATACCAAGAAGTGCCTATATTCATAATGAATTACCTATACACCCTGACCCTTTACACTTAGTTTATGTAACTGAGGATTGGCTGTCTGAGCTTTAAGTGGATTTAAAATATATTCCCAGTGAGTGAGCCTCTCTCACAGACAAGTTTGATGATGATAAAACACAAGTAAGTGGGATTAATTCATCTCATATTACTCCTCTTTTACACAAGCACAACTCAGAGCTCCACATCTGCTAGATATACACAGTTGAATGTTCTCCATTTTGGAAACAAACCATACATCAGTGACTTGATGCAGGTGGGATTTCGAGGAGAGAAATAAATATGGTGAAAAGTCCACTGAACAGCAAAGAAGCTGTTCTGTCCTCTCAGATTTCATCTCATTTTGTTTCTGTCATGCTGCAGATGCTGAAGGTCAAGTGGGACACTGTTCACCTCACGGGATGATAGTTTACACTAAATAATTAGGTTGCATGTGGAATGGTACCTTTTCTGGGTTACTCACCATAAGTAGCCTCACTCCATTACTTGTGCATATTTTGCTGGTACTACACCAGGTTAAAACACCGGTTCATCATTTTTTATACAGATGGTGCAATTTGCTCAAATACCCATTATGGATTAAATAAGATAGTGGGTGTTTTAAGACAGATCTGGCCACCCCCAGAACTGCTTTGGGGGTGCACTCTTGTGTCTGGCCACGTCCAGTCCTGCCTGGGTTGGGTTTAAATAGATCCGATGGGTTCCCTGGCCTGCCTGTACAGTGCCCCCCCCCAACGGAGTTGCAGGCTAAAGCAACCGCAACGCTATGGTGTTGCCCAGGGTAATGTCTATCTGGAAGTGAAACAGGAGCGTGCGTCTGCACATTAGACAAACTGCTGCTCTGCTTCAGGCTGGTGCCCGGGGTTTGGCCCGCTGTAAGAGGGGGGGGGACAAATTAGCACAGGTGGACACTGGGCTAAGGGGAGAGCACGGGGTCAGGGACGAGGACTTCAACTTGGGTCTGTCTCTCCGCTGGTACGCTGGGTTACCAGTAATCCCCTCAGGTTGTCAGGTGGGCTTTCCTCCGTTTAGAAGGCAACCCGTGTCATCATAGGGGAGGAGAGAATGTGCCACTAGGAGTATAGCAAGAGAGGGGGGGGGAAACCAGTTTCTCTCCACAACACACTACCCTGGGCACCAAAGTGAGGCGGGGGAAGGGGATCCAGGTGGAAGGGGCGACGGGGAGGGGGCCGGGGTGTAGAAAGGGAGGGGAAGGAGGAGGCGGGGGAGTTCTGGGGGGCGAGGGGGTCTGGGAGCACACGCAACTGAAGGAAAGAATGAGGCGAAGGAACACAGGTAACAAGGAACAATATAACCACGGGCCAATCAAGGTCTATGAGGATGGGGGTGCAAGGAGGCTTCAATCACAACAATCTCACACAGGGGAGGAGGAGAAACAAGGAATAGCAGGGCAAGGTACAAGGGATTCCCAACAATCTCCACCACACCACAAACACGCCGAGAACTTAGCTTTCAGAAACGAAGATCAGGGGCCAGCTTCTCTCAATGATTACCGGCGGGGATCTGATGCCCCGCCGGTGCTTTTATCTACTTCCTGCTTCCCCCCAGGTGAAAGCCCTTGTGCATGGCTTAAGGTCCCACCCCCCGCCGAGCGCGCTCTGCTGCCAGGCGCTCACCGTGTCAAGGCGGGGCTGGGGCTACAGGCTGGAACATGCCTGGCTGTGGAGGGGGCAGGGTTTGTGGCGTCGGCTGGAGAGCGTCCTGTTGCTGCGGCAGCGGGGACTGGTAGGTGCTTGGGGCTAGTTCTTTCTGTGCCGGCCTTCGTCCCACCCCCGTCTGTCTCCTCACCCTCCGCGGACCCCCCTGGGTCCCCCGTCGCTGAACCCTGCCACGGCGTTGCGCCGTGACACCCGCCTGCTCTATTAGTTGTGCAACAAGATGTTCTAGAGTGCCTCTGGTGGGGCTGCCCGAAGCAGGCATAGCCTGCTCCACTTCTGCTCTGCTTCAGCGTCTGGTGGGACACCTTTAGATGGACTGGCCACCTGGGGGGTGAAACGGAATGGGCAGAAGAGGGGCTGCTGTCCGTCTGAAGACACCCAATGTTGGGCCAGATGTTACCAGATATGTTGTGATATGGAAAGTTCAATTCAAAACATTAATAAAAGAAATACTTTCAAATATTTCCAGCACAAACTATGAGGAATAATGAAAGATGTTTTACCGCATCAGGCAAAGGAAAATAAGAGCTACAAGACACTTTCTTCTTGCCAGATTGAGCTTCTGCCCGCAAAAAGGAAAAGACTGATACATACGTCATTGACACTAGGGAAAAAAACCTACTGATTCAGCTTGGCAGCACATGGACAAAAACAGGATTTGCAACAGATTTGGGTGTCTAATCATATTTTTCTGCTTTGATTATTTTGCTGGGCAAAGATTGGGAGAACTTTTTGTTGTCCTTGGAGAATGTACTTGGAGTCTCCTCAGTTAGTCAATAGCAAAAACTAAACAAGAGCAAGTGCCCCAGAAGAGACAAGCTTGAGCTCCCCTTGCATTGGAGACTGAAACCCAACTTCATAACAGACAGCCTAGTGTCCACTTAATAAAATTAAGTGGCTTCAGCCAGTTTGGGGGGCTCTCTAGGGTGAAATGTTCCATTTTTATAGGTTAATCTGTGATTTTAAAAGTACCACAACTATGACCTTGAATATCTTCCAAGCATAAACGATTAATTAAATAACTAACATCTCTGGTAAATAGCAGCTGTGTGGTGTGCTACTAAAGTCAGTTATAAGAAGTGTTTTATTTACACAGCTTGCAGCTGCAGCCCCAGCAGTTGCTTCCTTGCCTGTTGATTTGGCTGATTTAAAATGGCCCATCTTACATTTTCAGGGTGCTCTTCATCTTAGGACAGAGTCTATCTTCTTCAAACCTTCACTTTTGATTTGTTCTTAAAACAAGCTTTCTATATCACACAATCTCTCTAATGCACATACAAGCTAAATCACTCTGTGCTCAACCTTTTCCATAAAACCTGCTTGTCTTAACCAAGCTGTGGAGCGGTATAGTTAAAAAGAGGTTTTGATTCCAGGCTTAGACACTTTGGGTAATTTCAGACGTGACGGGCCTTTCGGCCTGTCACACTGAACCCTGGACTGGGATCTGTCTTGGACTCTGGTCCGTAATCAGACCGGTCGTCCTTTAGATGTGCCGGCCTGATCGCAGAGGGGAATAGGAAAGGGGGCGGGACTGCACGGCACGATGTGTGGCTGCTCAGCCCTGCCCCACCGCACTTCCATGGCTGCCCACCCTTGGGGAGATGGGTGGGCACAGTGGCCAATCAGGCCAATGCNAAGCTTGGATCATCAGCCCCTACGTGCACAAACTTTCCTCTGAAAGCTTGAAACAAGGACAATGCAGGGCTGTTTGTGGATAGATATTACATTTTTTCTGGCTACATCCATGGAGTTTCTGGCTGCAGCTGACTCTTGCTATAATGCTCCTTGCACCAAAATATATTCTATTGCTTTCTTAGCTCAGCCTCTGTGCCCCTCAGAACTAAACTGTATTGGATCTACATAAATCTGGTGAGGCTTGTGTTCATATCTAAAATGATACACATGACTCAGTGGTTAGTCAGATGACCAACGCATATTGAGAACACAATATGTCTGTCTGCAATATGTACACGGCCCAGTCACTTCCCTGTAACTAGGGATGGGCGAACAGAACCGAGTTTAGAAATTAGGTTTGGTTCGAAAATCGAGTTCAGTTCGGAAGTTCGGTTCAGTCAACCAAACTATTCGAGTTCGGTCTGAACTCCGAACTTCCGAACAGAGTTCGGAAATTCAAACCTCATTGAACTAAATGGAATATTATCTTATCGGGATGGGCGAACAGAACCGAGTTTGGAAATTCGGTTCGGTTCGAAAATCGAGTTCGGTTTGGAAGTTCGATTCGGTTGACCAAACTGGTCGAGTTTGGTCCGAACTTCCGAACCGCATTCGCCCATCCCTACCTGTAACTGAAAGTTGAGGACATAGTAAATGGTGTTGGCATGGACAGTACAATTTATCCCAGTATACGTTTGTTTCACAAGATCCTTTCTGGAACACAGCTGCTTGGCTGTTTGACAGGAAAAGACTGATCCAAACATTATTTTTGGTTATGTGGGGGTATTGAAACAAAAGTAAGAGGAGACAAGGGAACTAAATGAGATAAAGTCACATGCCCAGATCCTCCATCGTCATTCTGTTGAACAAACATGAATTGCCCTTGAGCAGGGGTTGGGAATCTTTTCCCTTGCAGGGGCCTCTTTGAAAATTAGTACAAGCTCTGAGGGCCACACAGAAGTTGGGGGTGCTTACAGGAGGAACCGAGGAAGAGGAGGGTCCAGATCATGAATCTCTGCCATGGATCTCTTCCCTCTCCTTGAGCGCATGCCCTCATCCCTGCTCCCTTCTCCTGAGTGCATCCTTTCAGTACTTGAGGGTAGGATAAGGACCAGATCAAGGAACTGGAAAAGGGGTACATAAAGTCTATTTGCCTCCAGGCTTGAGGTTCCTCACCCCTGCTCTTGAGTAATGGTGGAAATAAACTCTCACGGTGACCAAGAGGTTAGTTGCATCAGGAAAATGTCTTTTCTGCGTTTTTATCAGAAGAACTGTTCTTTCTGACTAAAAACCATGTCACCCAAGAAGCAGAACCAGCTTCTACTTCCAATGCTTCCAGGGAATCTTTTCCAAAGATTTGGGAATATATATGAAACTACAGAAATTTCTGTTCTTACTGCTAGCAAACCAAACCTACTCATGCAAATTCATTCTTGCATGAGATGACCAAGGGGTGAAAGGGGTGCTCAGGAAGGATAAGGTCATTGCAGAGAAGCTGAGTGAATTCTTCGCTTTGGTCTTCACTGCAAAAAGGATGTTGGGAAGGTATCCACGTCGGTACTATTCTTTGTAGGTGATGAACTGGAAAAATGGCCACAACTCAATATGACTGTGGGAGGTTCTAGAGCAAAGTGACAACCTAAATACAAACAAATCACCAGGACCAAATGGTATTCATCACTGAGTTCTGAAGGAACTCAAATATGAATTTGCAGACCTACTATTGGTAATTTGTAGCCTATCACTAAAATCTGCCACTATACCTGAGGATTGGAGGGTAGCAAATGTAATGCCAATATTTAAAAATGGCTCCAGAGGTGATACTGGAAAATACAGACTGGTGGGCCTGATTTGGTGCCAGGCAAACTGGTGGAAATGGTTGTTAAGAGCAAAATTACTGGGCATATTGATAAATATGACATAACAGGGAAAGGGAAGCTGTGCCTCATTAATCTATTGGAATTTTTGGAGGGTGTAAATAAGCAGTGGATAAGGGTGAACTGGTCAATATAGTTTATCTGGATTTTCAGAAAGTGTTTGATAAGGTACCTCATGAGAGACTCTTGTGGAAATTAAAAATAGCCATGGGATAGGAGGCAGTGTCCTATTGTGGATAGGTAACTGCTTAAAGGATAGTAGGAAACAAAAGAGTAGGACTAAATGGTCAGTTTTCACAATGGAGAGAAGTAAATATTGGAGTGCCCCATGGATCGGACTGGGACTGGTGGTTTTATATTATATTCATAATTGAGCTGGAAAAGGGAGTAAAAAGTAGGGTTGGCATCAGGATGAAATTACAAATTCGGATCTATTATGGATTTAGATCTGTAATTTCTCGATTTAATCACAGATTTGGATTACGGAGCCATATTTAAATCAATAAAACACAATAAAACGTTGTTTTTTTTAATATTGCTCATGTGAAAAATGACTGCTGGGCATGTCCTTTTCCAAAATGGTGGTGGCAACATTGCTGCTATTTTGGAAAAGGGAAACCGGCCTGCACATTCACAAAATGGCCAGTGTGTATTTGCAGACTGCCCTTTTCCAAAATGGCCACGATGCTGCTGCCACCGTTTTGAAAAAGGGTTGAGAATGTGCAGAACAGTCCATCTGCCATTTTGTGTATGTGCAATGATTTTATTTTTTTTTAATTTTTATTTTTTTATAGATTTAAATACAAATTCACAATGGGCATGTTGCCACTTTTGCAGTTTGGTGCAGATTAATCCATAACAGCCTGTTATGAGCAGTTATGGACTAATCTGAATCCGCAACACCACCCTTGTAAAGAAGAAGGTGATCAAATCTGCAGGTGATGCAGTTATTCAAGGTAGTGGACTGTGAGGAATTGTAGGAGGATCTTATGAGACTGGATGATTGGGCATCTAAATGGCAGATGAAATTTAATGCTGACAAGTGCAAGTAATTGACATGGGGAAAAATAACTCCAACTATACGCACATCATGCTGGGTTCTAATTTAGGGGTTACTACTCAGGAAAAGGATCTTGGAGTCATTGTGGACAAATCCATTGAACACCTCAGCTCAATGTGTGGCAGTGATCAAGAAAGTAGACAGAAATTGTAGGAATTATTCAGAGACCTACAAAACTGAAAAGATCATATTGGCTGCTTTTATATGTGCGTCACCTGCTCACACCTGTAATCATATGACCTGTAAAAGTGCCGCGCCGTTTAGACAAGCCTAAACATGCTGTGGATGCACCATATTTCTGGCACCTGTTCTTTAAGACAGAAAATTAAAAACCTCAATATCGTACCTCGATATTTAATTTGCGGTCTTAAAGAATGCGTGACCAGAAATACGGTGCATCAACGGCACATCTACTTTTACATGCCACATGATTACAGGCACGAGCGGCCGACGCTCATATAAAAGCAGCCAATGCCTCTATATAAAACTGCACCTTGAATATTGTGAATGATGTGACTGCACCTTGAATATTGTGTACAGTTCTGGTCGCTCCATCTCAAAAAAAGATATGGCAGGACTAGAAAAGGTACAGAGAATGGCAAAAATAAAATAAAATGTGAAAGGGTATGGAATGGCTTCCATACGAAGAGAGGCTTGGTAGTTTAGGCCTGTTCAGCTTGGAGAAGAGATGACAGAGGGGATATGACAGAAGTTTATAAAATCATGAGTGGCGTGGAATGAGTTAACAGGGAGCAGTTATTTACCCTCTCAACTAGAACTACTCTCCCAAGCAACTGAGATTGGTCACCGCCTTTTCACACGAGACACCTCCACCCATCTCCATGCAGTTTCACTGTGTGGAGGGCGCCTGTGGGAATGCTGCGGCGGATGGGTGAAGGTGCGTGCGCGCGCCCGCACTCCACCCATTTCCACTCATCACCCACACACAGAGGCATTGGGGACAACGGAGGTGCCTCCATGCGTGGAGATGGATGGAGGTGGGTGGAAATGGGTGTACGCCCGTGGGAACGGCCCCACACCCATCTCCACCCACTGCATCGCACACACACACACACACACACCCGCGGGGCCCCTGATCCGTTTGAAAAGGCCCAGAGAAAGGATGCTGGGCTTGAAAGACCATTGGTCTGACCCAGTATGACACTTCTTATGTTCTTCAATACCAAGAAGTGCCTATATTCATAATGAATTACCTATACACCCTGACCCTTTACACTTAGTTTATGTAACTGAGGATTGGCTGTCTGAGCTTTAAGTGGATTTAAAATATATTCCCAGTGAGTGAGCCTCTCTCACAGACAAGTTTGATGATGATAAAACACAAGTAAGTGGGATTAATTCATCTCATATTACTCCTCTTTTACACAAGCACAACTCAGAGCTCCACATCTGCTAGATATACACAGTTGAATGTTCTCCATTTTGGAAACAAACCATACATCAGTGACTTGATGCAGGTGGGATTTCGAGGAGAGAAATAAATATGGTGAAAAGTCCACTGAACAGCAAAGAAGCTGTTCTGTCCTCTCAGATTTCATCTCATTTTGTTTCTGTCATGCTGCAGATGCTGAAGGTCAAGTGGGACACTGTTCACCTCACGGGATGATAGTTTACACTAAATAATTAGGTTGCATGTGGAATGGTACCTTTTCTGGGTTACTCACCATAAGTAGCCTCACTCCATTACTTGTGCATATTTTGCTGGTACTACACCAGGTTAAAACACCGGTTCATCATTTTTTATACAGATGGTGCAATTTGCTCAAATACCCATTATGGATTAAATAAGATAGTGGGTGTTTTAAGACAGATCTGGCCACCCCCAGAACTGCTTTGGGGGTGCACTCTTGTGTCTGGCCACGTCCAGTCCTGCCTGGGTTGGGTTTAAATAGATCCGATGGGTTCCCTGGCCTGCCTGTACAGTGCCCCCCCCCAACGGAGTTGCAGGCTAAAGCAACCGCAACGCTATGGTGTTGCCCAGGGTAATGTCTATCTGGAAGTGAAACAGGAGCGTGCGTCTGCACATTAGACAAACTGCTGCTCTGCTTCAGGCTGGTGCCCGGGGTTTGGCCCGCTGTAAGAGGGGGGGGGACAAATTAGCACAGGTGGACACTGGGCTAAGGGGAGAGCACGGGGTCAGGGACGAGGACTTCAACTTGGGTCTGTCTCTCCGCTGGTACGCTGGGTTACCAGTAATCCCCTCAGGTTGTCAGGTGGGCTTTCCTCCGTTTAGAAGGCAACCCGTGTCATCATAGGGGAGGAGAGAATGTGCCACTAGGAGTATAGCAAGAGAGGGGGGGGGAAACCAGTTTCTCTCCACAACACACTACCCTGGGCACCAAAGTGAGGCGGGGGAAGGGGATCCAGGTGGAAGGGGCGACGGGGAGGGGGCCGGGGTGTAGAAAGGGAGGGGAAGGAGGAGGCGGGGGAGTTCTGGGGGGCGAGGGGGTCTGGGAGCACACGCAACTGAAGGAAAGAATGAGGCGAAGGAACACAGGTAACAAGGAACAATATAACCACGGGCCAATCAAGGTCTATGAGGATGGGGGTGCAAGGAGGCTTCAATCACAACAATCTCACACAGGGGAGGAGGAGAAACAAGGAATAGCAGGGCAAGGTACAAGGGATTCCCAACAATCTCCACCACACCACAAACACGCCGAGAACTTAGCTTTCAGAAACGAAGATCAGGGGCCAGCTTCTCTCAATGATTACCGGCGGGGATCTGATGCCCCGCCGGTGCTTTTATCTACTTCCTGCTTCCCCCCAGGTGAAAGCCCTTGTGCATGGCTTAAGGTCCCACCCCCCGCCGAGCGCGCTCTGCTGCCAGGCGCTCACCGTGTCAAGGCGGGGCTGGGGCTACAGGCTGGAACATGCCTGGCTGTGGAGGGGGCAGGGTTTGTGGCGTCGGCTGGAGAGCGTCCTGTTGCTGCGGCAGCGGGGACTGGTAGGTGCTTGGGGCTAGTTCTTTCTGTGCCGGCCTTCGTCCCACCCCCGTCTGTCTCCTCACCCTCCGCGGACCCCCCTGGGTCCCCCGTCGCTGAACCCTGCCACGGCGTTGCGCCGTGACACCCGCCTGCTCTATTAGTTGTGCAACAAGATGTTCTAGAGTGCCTCTGGTGGGGCTGCCCGAAGCAGGCATAGCCTGCTCCACTTCTGCTCTGCTTCAGCGTCTGGTGGGACACCTTTAGATGGACTGGCCACCTGGGGGGTGAAACGGAATGGGCAGAAGAGGGGCTGCTGTCCGTCTGAAGACACCCAATGTTGGGCCAGATGTTACCAGATATGTTGTGATATGGAAAGTTCAATTCAAAACATTAATAAAAGAAATACTTTCAAATATTTCCAGCACAAACTATGAGGAATAATGAAAGATGTTTTACCGCATCAGGCAAAGGAAAATAAGAGCTACAAGACACTTTCTTCTTGCCAGATTGAGCTTCTGCCCGCAAAAAGGAAAAGACTGATACATACGTCATTGACACTAGGGAAAAAAACCTACTGATTCAGCTTGGCAGCACATGGACAAAAACAGGATTTGCAACAGATTTGGGTGTCTAATCATATTTTTCTGCTTTGATTATTTTGCTGGGCAAAGATTGGGAGAACTTTTTGTTGTCCTTGGAGAATGTACTTGGAGTCTCCTCAGTTAGTCAATAGCAAAAACTAAACAAGAGCAAGTGCCCCAGAAGAGACAAGCTTGAGCTCCCCTTGCATTGGAGACTGAAACCCAACTTCATAACAGACAGCCTAGTGTCCACTTAATAAAATTAAGTGGCTTCAGCCAGTTTGGGGGGCTCTCTAGGGTGAAATGTTCCATTTTTATAGGTTAATCTGTGATTTTAAAAGTACCACAACTATGACCTTGAATATCTTCCAAGCATAAACGATTAATTAAATAACTAACATCTCTGGTAAATAGCAGCTGTGTGGTGTGCTACTAAAGTCAGTTATAAGAAGTGTTTTATTTACACAGCTTGCAGCTGCAGCCCCAGCAGTTGCTTCCTTGCCTGTTGATTTGGCTGATTTAAAATGGCCCATCTTACATTTTCAGGGTGCTCTTCATCTTAGGACAGAGTCTATCTTCTTCAAACCTTCACTTTTGATTTGTTCTTAAAACAAGCTTTCTATATCACACAATCTCTCTCATGCACATACAAGCTAAATCACTCTGTGCTCAACCTTTTCCATAAAACCTGCTTGTCTTAACCAAGCTGTGGAGCGGTATAGTTAAAAAGAGGTTTTGATTCCAGGCTTAGACACTTTGGGTAATTTCAGACGTGACGGGCCTTTCGGCCTGTCACACTGAACCCTGGACTGGGATCTGTCTTGGACTCTGGTCCGTAATCAGACCGGTCGTCCTTTAGATGTGCCGGCCTGATCGCAGAGGGGAATAGGAAAGGGGGCGGGACTGCACGGCACGATGTGTGGCTGCTCAGCCCTGCCCCACCGCACTTCCATGGCTGCCCACCCTTGGGGAGATGGGTGGGCACAGTGGCCAATCAGGCCAATGCGCCCGATCCTGTCCCGTGGTTGGGACCTGATTCCAGGACAGGGCTGGGTAACAGTCATTACCCGTGGCCATTCCCAGCCCCGCCCCGGATCTTGGCCAACCTAACCATGGTTCTGGAGATGAGGCCAGCCTCACCTCCAGAACTGTGGTTAGCTTTGAACCCTGCTAGGAATTCACCGTGCTGAACATCTGGCGGGGCTCAAACAGACGTGCACGGGATCATAGCCACCACCCTGAATCCACTGTGATTCAGGGTGGTTGACTGTGATCTTGTAACGTCTGAAATTACCCTTAGATTTTACCTAACCTCATGTAAGTGTATGAGGAATAGAGGAATGGCATGCACAATGAGTGTTTTTAAACAAGATGCTACACCGAATGGCCACCCAGGGGCCATGGAGCCAACCGTGTGTCTGAAGGTGGAGTGGCCGGATGTGCACTCCTGTGAGCCATGGAGCATCTGCTCATGGCCACGCACAGAGCCATCCTGGGAAATACGGAGTGCTCCATGCGGTGCCAGCCAAATACATGGTGGCCACTTCTGTTGCTGGGTAGCCACACTGAGAGCTGCCTATTTGAAGCAGTCCCCACTCACTCCACCTGCATGCATGCTCTGTGGCAGTGTCACTCGGCCTCTATGGACCTCCCCCCACTCCAATCGTCCTGCTCATTTAAAAATACCCAATCTTTGCCCACTTTCTGTTGTTCGCTTCATCATTGGCCTTTAGGCTTCAAGACCTAGGAAAATGGGTCTAGGACAGTGGACCGTGGTCCCCAAACTGTGGTCTGAAAGCTATTGGGGGGTCCATGAGATTACAGCAAATTGTCCACAGAACCGTACTAAAGAATAAAATGTATCATTTGCTTTGGGATTCAGGAGGAGGCTAAAAAGGCTGTAGCACTGCCAAGCTATGTACTTTGCTCTGCCATGCTTCCAAGAAAGTCATCTGAGGCCATAGCCACAGAAAGAAGCATCAGGAATGATCATAATGCATACATACATGTTGACTGCGGAGATGTAGTGAACAAATGTACCCTTTCCTCTAGAGATGGTGAACCCCAAACTCTGTTTTGTTCAGTCATAGACAGTTGCAAGAAGCTGAGGTTTGACAGTGGTTTATTGGTCTGAAGAATTTGGGAAGCATTAGTTTAGGATACAATATGTCTCTACATTCCCTAAGGGCCTGATCCCAAACCCACTAAAGTTAATGGAAAGACTCTTATGAGCTACAAGATACTTTGGATCAAATGGGTAGTTGGGCCATTTCAGTGGCATCCACACTCTTCAACAAGGCATATAGGAGGGGTGCTATACTACCTTTTGCACCGACCTGAAGTAAAATAGCCCTGGCACTAACTATCTTTGAGCCCCCCATGATACAAGCATGAAGACACCTCTCTTCTCCAAAGTGTATGAAGAAGACAGTAATCTTTTAATGTATGGCTCCATTTCTCACAATCTCTGCTTCCTTAAATACGTTGAAACCTATGACCATATTAACAAACATTCCCAGCATTTGAGAGAGAAATATTTTGCAATGGGAACTTCCCTCCCATATAGCTTCACCTCTTGACTCTTGCAGTGTTGGGGTGGAATGCAGTGTTTTATCTCTGAGGTCCTTGCATTCCATTGAAATGTCAGAGAGTCCTAAGTTACATTCTTGCTTTGGGTGGGCAACACGGAGATGCATGTTGTCCTATGCACCTGTACTTGATCTAGCAGCCTAAGAGCATAAGGAATTGCAAACCCCTAATTTCTCCTGATTACTACAAGGGTGCCCTATATAAAAGATGGACAAGTTTGTTCTTGATAAAAGTCTTCATTTTCCTTTAACAGTTACAAAGAAACACTATATGAAACAACTTCATCCTAAAAATCTTTACGTTAACCAACATCAGTGCACAATTCCTTTCTCCAGGGCAAGTTTTAAAGGAGTAATAAAAAATAGCGAAGAAATTAAATTGAAACACCATCAAACATTCTTTTATTTGCGTCATTACTATTTTCACCTCTCAAGGCTGGTAATGGGGACTACCGCTGCCTTCCCCTATGCCAAATGTTTATAAGGTAAAGAAATAGTATTGTACGCGAGGACAAACAGAAGGGGAAATCAATGGGACAGATCATATAGGCTTGGAGAGGAATGCAGTAAAGAAATTATGTAATAGAGAATCAAGGGGAATAAATGTACAGTATAAAAGCACAGACTAAAATATACAGCAGAAAACTTTTTTAAAAATTCAGTAAAAGCAATGACATTCATTGCTCTCCCTCCCAGGCTGGATGAGAAGGGAAAAAGCCGAGCAAAGCTAAATTTACCTCTCAGGGCCAGCCTTAGAATTTGCAGGTCCCAGGGCAAAGACAAAATGTAGAGCCCCTGGGGCCTCTGCCCCTTTGGGGGCACCCTCTATGGAGCCCTAAAGATGGCTGTTCTTGGGGCCTCGCTGGGAGGGAGTGGGGCCCCCACACCCTGTCCTGGTGAAGACAGGGTCACTGCGGAGCCCCCAGAAACAGCAGGGCTCAGGGAGGTCGCCCCAGGTTGCCTCATGGTAAGGATGGTCCTGTTACCTCTGATTGGTCAGGTGGTAAACCCGGCCCGTTCTTTCTGACACTGAATGTGTATACATGTATGAATGAGAGGAGAGGGCCATCATGGCAGAGCACTGATCACAGTGTGTGTGTTTTCTCTTCTAATATTTTCTTTAACAGCAGCAGTGGGCCCCCCTCAACCGTGGGATCCTAGGCAGTCATCCCTGCCTAAAGCCAGCACTGTCCTTTGCCTCTGCACAGGTTCCCAGACGTCTCTAGACCCATGGGATTGCTCTGTCTTCTCTAGACTGCTGCTTGTTCTTCAACACTTCATCAAGGAGGATTTGGATGGGATGGGGATTTCCGAGTACAGGGGAGGAAATCGCCACAAATTTACCTTCACTGGATAGTGCTTTCTTTTTTTTAGTTTACTGCACAGGTTTACTGCATGGTGGCAGTGAGAGATGCAGAAGATCACAGTCAGTCTCCCACCCCCTTCCTTTCTCTCCTCTTCTCCAGATAGTAGAGTGAAGGTGGTTCAGAAATCTGTGAAGGAAAGTTTCCTCACAGTGGATTTATGAGTTTGTGAAGCTCCCCACTCATCTAAGCAGAAGTGCCTCACCCTTATTAGCATACACTTGTAGAGAACTGCAGTCTTTGATCATTTTTTTTTAAGCAAAGCTCCCTCCCTGCATTACACAGAGCAAGCGCAGTAACTTGGAAACTACAAATCCTTAATTTTATGTTAAAATGTATTTATTTATTTATTTATTTAACAATTTTTTACCCCGCTCTTCCCACCACAGGCGGCCCAGAGTGGCTAACAATAAAAAATATAAATATAATATAAAACAATTTAAACATTTTAAAACATGAAACACAAAACAGGGGAAAAACCCCACTCCCTCCCCACCCACCCCTTACCCCTCTCCCTCGCCAAATGACTGATGGAAGAGCCAGGTCTTATAGCTCCTACAGAACGCTGGTAGGACAGGGGCTAGACGGGCCCTCACCGGGAGGAAATTCCAGAGGCACAGCGCAGCACCCGGGAATGCCCGGCTCTGCATGGCCCCCCGGGAAACCCGGGGGACCTCTAAAACGACACCCCTGGATGACCGCAGGGGCTGATTCAGAACCCAGGGTGTGAGGTGGTGTCGCAAACAGGCAGGGCCCAGGCCGTGTAAGGCTTTATAGGTTAAAACCAACACTTTGAATCAGGCCCGGAAAACTATTGGCAGCCAGTGCAGAGATCAGAGCACTGGTGTAATGTGCTCCCGGTGGCCCAGTCCCATCAAGAGCTGGGCCGCTGCATTATGCACCAGCTGCAGCTTCCAAGACGTCACCATGGGTAGCCCCATGTAGAGCGCGTTGTAGTAGTCTAACCGAGAGGTAATAAAAGAATGGATGATAATGGCCGGGCCCGGAACTGAAACCAGCCATCGAAGCCGCCACAACAGATGTAACTGGCGGAAGGCACTCCTCACCACAGCTTCCACCTGGATATCCTGGAGATCCAGGTGGAGCAGCGCATTGAGGAGCACCTCCAGGTTCCGCACCTGGGACGTCAGCGGAGGGCAAACTCCATCAATCGATGGAGCTGTCAACTCCGCTGACCTTCCCACTACCATCACCTCCATCTTGTCAGGATTCANGGCATGTTGCCACTTTTGCAGTTTGGTGCAGATTAATCCATAACAGCCTGTTATGAGCAGTTATGGACTAATCTGAATCCGCAACACCACCCTTGTAAAGAAGAAGGTGATCAAATCTGCAGGTGATGCAGTTATTCAAGGTAGTGGACTGTGAGGAATTGTAGGAGGATCTTATGAGACTGGATGATTGGGCATCTAAATGGCAGATGAAATTTAATGCTGACAAGTGCAAGTAATTGACATGGGGAAAAATAACTCCAACTATACGCACATCATGCTGGGTTCTAATTTAGGGGTTACTACTCAGGAAAAGGATCTTGGAGTCATTGTGGACAAATCCATTGAACACCTCAGCTCAATGTGTGGCAGTGATCAAGAAAGTAGACAGAAATTGTAGGAATTATTCAGAGACCTACAAAACTGAAAAGATCATATTGGCTGCTTTTATATGTGCGTCACCTGCTCACACCTGTAATCATATGACCTGTAAAAGTGCCGCGCCGTTTAGACAAGCCTAAACATGCTGTGGATGCACCATATTTCTGGCACCTGTTCTTTAAGACAGAAAATTAAAAACCTCAATATCGTACCTCGATATTTAATTTGCGGTCTTAAAGAATGCGTGACCAGAAATACGGTGCATCAACGGCACATCTACTTTTACATGCCACATGATTACAGGCACGAGCGGCCGACGCTCATATAAAAGCAGCCAATGCCTCTATATAAAACTGCACCTTGAATATTGTGAATGATGTGACTGCACCTTGAATATTGTGTACAGTTCTGGTCGCTCCATCTCAAAAAAAGATATGGCAGGACTAGAAAAGGTACAGAGAATGGCAAAAATAAAATAAAATGTGAAAGGGTATGGAATGGCTTCCATACGAAGAGAGGCTTGGTAGTTTAGGCCTGTTCAGCTTGGAGAAGAGATGACAGAGGGGATATGACAGAAGTTTATAAAATCATGAGTGGCGTGGAATGAGTTAACAGGGAGCAGTTATTTACCCTCTCAACTAGAACTACTCTCCCAAGCAACTGAGATTGGTCACCGCCTTTTCACACGAGACACATCCACCCATCTCCATGCAGTTTCACTGTGTGGAGGGCGCCTGTGGGAATGCTGCGGCGGATGGGTGAAGGTGCGTGCGCGCGCCCGCACTCCACCCATTTCCACTCATCACCCACACACAGAGGCATTGGGGACAACGGAGGTGCCTCCATGCGTGGAGATGGATGGAGGTGGGTGGAAATGGGTGTACGCCCGTGGGAACGGCCCCACACCCATCTCCACCCACTGCATCGCACACACACACACACACACACCCGCGGGGCCCCTGATCCGTTTGAAAAGGCCCAGAGAAAGGATGCTGGGCTTGAAAGACCATTGGTCTGACCCAGCATGACACTTCTTATGTTCTTCAATACCAAGAAGTGCCTATATTCCTCCCTCCGCCTGGATGGGGACTTGTCCCGGGCCCGCTGTGAGGAGTTTGTCATCTACTTCGCAGACAAGATCGCTCGGATTCAGGCCGATTTCGACGCTGGGTTGANTTTAACAATTTTTTACCCCGCTCTTCCCACCACAGGCGGCCCAGAGTGGCTAACAATAAAAAATATAAATATAATATAAAACAATTTAAACATTTTAAAACATGAAACACAAAACAGGGGAAAAACCCCACTCCCTCCCCACCCACCCCTTACCCCTCTCCCTCGCCAAATGACTGATGGAAGAGCCAGGTCTTATAGCTCCTACAGAACGCTGGTAGGACAGGGGCTAGACGGGCCCTCACCGGGAGGAAATTCCAGAGGCACAGCGCAGCACCCGGGAATGCCCGGCTCTGCATGGCCCCCCGGGAAACCCGGGGGACCTCTAAAATGACACCCCCGGATGACCGCAGGGGCTGATTCAGAACCCAGGGTGTGAGGTGGTGTCGCAAACAGGCAGGGCCCAGGCCGTGTAAGGCTTTATAGGTTAAAACCAACACTTTGAATCAGGCCCGGAAAACTATTGGCAGCCAGTGCAGAGATCAGAGCACTGGTGTAATGTGCTCCCGGTGGCCCAGTCCCATCAAGAGCTGGGCCGCTGCATTATGCACCAGCTGCAGCTTCCAAGACGTCACCATGGGTAGCCCCATGTAGAGCGCGTTGTAGTAGTCTAACCGAGAGGTAATAAAAGAATGGATGGTAATGGCCGGGCCCGGAACTGAAACCAGCCATCGAAGCCGCCACAACAGATGTAACTGGCGGAAGGCACTCCTCACCACAGCTTCCACCTGGATATCCTGGAGATCCAGGTGGAGCAGCGCATTGAGGAGCACCTCCAGGTTCCGCACCTGGGACGTCAGCGGAGGGCAAACTCCATCAATCGATGGAGCTGTCAACTCCGCTGACCTTCCCACTACCATCACCTCCATCTTGTCAGGATTCACTCGCAGTTGGTTAGTCCTCATCCAGTCCCCCACAGCTGCCAGACACTCAGTAAGCACTGAGACAGCCGGGCCTATGTCAGTCAAAAATGAGAGATACAGTTGGGTGTCATCCGCATACTGATGACACCTCACCCCAAACTCTCTGATCACCTCACCGAGTGGTTGCGTATACACGTTGAACAGGAGAGGGGACAGAATCGAACCCTGCGGGACCCCACACAGGAGGTCTCAGTACGATGAAAAATAATCACCAAGTACCACCCGCTGAGTTCTTTTGTTCTTCCCATCAGGAATGAGCAGAACCATTCAAGAACGATCCCGCCCACCCCCGCACTGTCCCACAGGCACGTCATCAGCATTTCGTGATCAACGGGATCAAATGCTGCCGAAAGATCTAAAAGGACCAATAGGGTTGATCGACCCTGGTCCTTTTCTCGGCAAAGATCATCCACCAAGGCCACAAGTGCTGTCTCAGTGCCATGCCCTGGATGAAAACCAGACTGCAAAGGATCAAGATAACTGACGCAGCCAAGATGCCCCTGGAGCTGCTGAGCCACAACCTGTTCAATAACTTTCCCTAAAAAGGGAAGATTAGAGACAGATCGATAACTGGGAGGGGAGTCAGCGTCAAGCGATGGTTTCTTGAGCAGAGGTCGCACCACCACCTCTTTGAGACAGCTCAGCACTCTGCCCTCCCGCAGGGAGGCGTTGAACATCCCGGCCAGCAATGGCCCCATTGTCTCCCAGCAGCTCTTAACCAGTCAGGACGGGCGTGTATCTAACTCACAAGAGGTGGCTTGAACAGCCCCAAGCACCCCCACCACGTCAGCGGATGTCACCGACTAAAAGTGATCCCACAAAATCGGACAAGCTGGGGCTTCTACAACCTCTACCTCCTCCACTGCAATAAGTTGAGGTCTCAGTGAATATGAGCGATATTCTCTGCAAAGTAATCTGCAAAAAGGTCACAGCGGGCAGAAGATGACTCAACCCCCGGGCTGAGGGAAGCTGGACTGACCAGTCCCCATACAACCCGGAACAACTCCGCCGGATGGGATTTCGCAGATGCTATGAGGGCAGCAAAGAACTCCCTCTTTGCTGTCCGCATAGCTACGGCATAGGCTCGTAAACTAGCTCTATGTCACAATCTGTCGGCTTCAGTTCGAGATCGACGCCACCGTTGCTCCAACTATCTCGGGTTCTCTTGCTTCAGAACCCGCAGTTCCACGGACAACCAAGGGGGCCTGTGGGGCCGTTGCCTGGGCAATGGATGCCTGGGAGCCATTCGATCAATGGCCTCTGTCAGCAAGATGTTCCATAGCTTGATGAGGTCACTGATGAGATGGTCATCTAGACCAGAAGGTAACTCCCCTAGAGTGCCTAGAAACCACACCGGGTCCATCAGCCTCTGAGGGCGGACCATCCTAATATGTTCCACACCCTGCCGGGGGCAGACATGTACTAGAAGGGAAGTCTGTAGGAGGTAATGATTCATCCATGACAAGGGCACAGTTGATATCTCCCCCATTAATGGAGCACCCGTCTCAAGGCCAGTACAAAACATGAGGTCCAAGGTATGTCCTCCAAGATGTGTCGGGCTGTTGACCCTCCGGGACAGGCCCATGGTTGCCATGGTGGTCATGAACTCATGCTAGGCTCCCCCGAGCACTGCGTTGGCATGAATGTTGAAGTCCCCCAGGACTATCATCCTGGAGGACCGCAACACCACATCCAACACAGCCTCTGCCAGAGCATGCAGGGAGGCTGCTGTACTGGTAGGTGCATGGTATACCAGCAACACTCCCCAGCTGTCCCCTGCCAAATCGAACACAAGGTGGAGACCTTCAATGCCTACCATGGTCCGCACTGGATATCTCCTCACAGACCACCCCTCTTTAAAAATCATAGCTACACTGCCCCCCCTTCCCTCCAACCGCAGCTGGTGCTGCACAGTATACCCAGCCAGAACAAGATCAGCCAAGATAGGCCCCGATTCATTGTCCAGCCAGGTTTCCGTGATGCACGCGAGATCCGCGGCACAGTCCAGAATCATCTCCTGGACTGTTGTTGCATTATTCGCTACTGACCTCACATTTAACAGCACCAAAACCGTGCCAAGGGCCCCCCTGACCAAGATCCACTTGCTCAACTGCTGGGGGAGGGGTAAGCGGGACAGGCACTAAACACCTGTCCCGCCTCACCGCCCCCACTCTCCTCCCCCTCAGACCATATCTCCCCTGGCCCGTCATGACCCCAATAGCCATGCCTATCCCCCAGCCCCCCTCCTTGGCTGTCCCACCAGACCAGCGAGGGAGATCCCCACCCCACCATATTTGCCCCATCCTTCCCCAGGACTCCCTCTCTCACAGGGAGCCCACCCACCCTATCTGTCTCACTGGGGGGCAGAACCTGCTCCCTCCCCCCTGGCCCTCCCCTGCCACCGGAGGGCCAAATACCACCTCCCGTGGACTCATCCCCTCCCTCACACCGAGGGGGGGGTCACCCTACCCTCTCTATCCCCCTCCCCCTCCTACCCACATATCCCCAGCCCCTCTCTGCCACCGAGGGGCATCCCCACAACCACCCCCATATCCCCCCCAAGCACCTCGATTCCTCCCACCTCCTCCCCACTCCCCCGCCACCCCTGTCCAAACAACACACTTCCATCTCCCATATCTTCGTTCTACACCCTCCCCCATCAGTGTTCCCTGCCCCACTGCCCAGACCCCACCAAGGGCCATGCCCAAGGGCCCTTGGGTGTAGTCCTTAGGTGTGCTGTCTGTGGCGCAGCTGGGCTGCCGGCTGCCTTTGGCCCTGCCGGGCTGGAAGTGGAAGCCTGAGCACCAGCCCCGCCCCCTCCTCCAACCGGGGGAGGGGGAGATAAAACCAGGGCCTCTCTACTCACAGTCTCTCTGGTCCGGTGGTGGTCTCGGCCCCGCCGCTCTCACTGCCGCCGCCGCCACCTTTCCCAGTTTGCAGGGGGGGGGATGGAAGTAGCCCCTGGTTGCTTGCAGCTCAGCTCAGCCACCGGCTGTCTTTGGCCCTACTGGGCCAGAAGTGGAAGCACGAGTGTTGTCCGCGCCCCCTCCTCCAACCGAGGGAGGGGGAGATGACAACAGGGGCTGGCTACTCACAGTCTCTCCGATCCAGTGGGGGCTTCGGCCCCGCTGCTCTCGCTGCTGCCGCCGCCTCTGTCAGTTCAGGGTGGGGTGGCGGGAATGGAAGGAGCCCCCACTATTTAAATAACAATGGGTGAAAAACAAATGTGCAGCCAGCACGCCAGCTACACGCTGCAGGAGGGAGGTTGCCCCTGGTGGGGTCAGGTCCGTGGAACACAACACACATTCACGTGACCAGGCTGGCCGGTGAGCCAGAACACATGTACGACAGGGTGCCCTGCCCCCAGTGCTCCCACTGTGCCCCAACCCCTGGGGCAGCAGCAGACCCATATCTGGTGCCCCGGAAACAGACACACCCGGGAGTCCCTGGCCCAGGTGGGCCATAGCAGGTCCTCATTGCATATTTTCACCCAATATTATTTTGTGATACTGACATGATCATCAAGTGATGTGTCTGGGGAGCATTTTAAAATACAAATTCTTTTTTTAAAAAAAAAGTCAGTCTTTAAGATTTATAACTGGAGATTTGTGGCTTCTTTTTCCTCTGGAGTGATTTGTTATACATCTCCATATGCCCTCAAAGAACAAAAATGACAGCTGCAGTCCTTAGAAATGCTAGATAGTCATTAAAGCTGTAGGGATTCATTAGAGATGTGTTACTTTGCTATGTTCCCTGGAGACTTATTGCTGTTGACTTCAAGATGGAGAACTATCTGCATACGTGCAAAAAAACCAGGAAGTACCAAGGGCAGAAGGATTCAGTTGGAGTTCACTGCTTGTAAAATACTTTGTTCCAAAACAGTACATTGGTAATAGGATATCAGACATAAAAGATTACTAGGACCAGGATAGCATCACAGAGGACAGAGGGGTCATGAAAATAATGAATTTTCATGAATTTTGTGTATTGCAAACCTGGCTGGAGTTGCTTTAAGGTGGCTATCAATGCCACTTAATAGCATGGACTATGAGAGAGCAATCTCTTCTTACAAAGACAGCTTGCAAAGGGAGAGGACATAGATGATCAACTCACAATGCAAAATATGCTGTTTCATAATTATGGAATACTCTAACTGTATTATACTCTAAAGCAGGGATAGGAAAACCTCTCTCTCCTGTGGAGCATTTTGAAAGTCAGTACAAACACCACAGGCTGCACTGGAGTTGGGATGGGAGTGCTTAAGGGATGTGCTCAGGCTAGCGAATGGAAAAGAAGGGCCAAGAGCATGGATCAAAGAGTGTTTTCAAATGAGACGATAGCCCACATTAGCCTACACAAGGTTTATTAGGTGACTGCCAGATGTTAGCACACACCTGCCACATGGCCACCACCCCATGCGCAATCCAGTGACAATCCGGGACCACTGTGTAGACAAATCCTGGCTAACGGGTGTCCATGCATCTGCATCCCGTCAGTTAGCTTTGCCCGCAGCTTTGCCTGCATCCAGCACCATAGAGTCATGCCTAGTGTTCATGGGGCTACTGACAGCAAGTGAGGAGAGGGGAATGTGATCACCAGGATTCCTCGTTTCCTCTTTCCAATGGAAAACCAGAGAAAAACAGTAATTTGCAATGGAAAAACAGAGAAAAACAGAAAAACAGCAGAAAAACTGCATTTTTACCCAGAGAATTTAGCAGATAATGACAAAAACATACAGGTTTGGGAGGAGGACACAGCGAACATAGGGCAGCGAGGATGAGGAGTGGAGCTGAGAGGAAGCAACCTGAAGGCATGTGCTGTGGAGGGGCAGGGTCTCTGAATTTGGAGGGGTGCCGCTGACCTACTGTGGGTTGGGGAGACAGGGGAACTATGAATTGGGGTAGTCAGGCTTTCTGGACCTTGGGAAGAGAGGACAGGAGGTGGGACTAACTGGACGTATGCGTATAGCAGCTTCCCCAAGCGCCAGAGTCTATATGGTCCCCCTTTCTAGTTAGCAGAGCAGTCTGGGACCAGGCTGGGTAGCAAGTGCAGGGCAGTGGAGGGGAAGCAACCTAGAAGTCTGTGCCAGGAGTGGGGGGGTGGGACTCTGCATTTGGAGGGGTGCCACAGACCACAATTTTATTTTATTTTTTGAACTGTTGGTGGGACAGGTAGCTGCGAAACTGCACAAGAATGAAAATATTACAACAAAATGTGGTCTTCTAACTCATACCGATATATATTGTGGTAAGGAAAAGTCAACTAGCGTTTACTTTTAATAAGAGAAAAACAGATATTGTGCGGGTTTTTAATCAGAGAATTTATGTGGGTTTTTTTAATTGGAAAATTTCCAAATTTTTTTCACAGAAAACTAGGAACCCTGGGGATCATGTCCAGGGGCCGCTGACCACTGGTGGGGAGAGGAAGACAGTGCCCTGAACTCGATTGTGCTCTCCTCTCCACACCGGCTATCAGCGGCCCCAGGCGTGATCTAGCTCCCCACACCCCGCTAGCTGTCAGCAGCCCTGGGCATGATCAATCACGCTCCCTTTTCCCTACTGGCTATCATCAGCCTGGGCACGGGGAGATCGCTGAGTGGAGCACATGATATGCAGGCAGCGGGCTGCCCATTTATTATGTTGGGCATGCTAAACATGTGAGTAGGGGGCGCATGGGAACTGCACGAATTGAACACGGACTCCAGCAGGCTAACTTCCCATCTGTTTTCACTCTCTGTCATCGACCCATCCCCCATGTTAGAGTGCAGACCCTGTGCTCACTCTTTCAATACTAAAGGATAGGGAAAGTATCCATAAATCAGATCTGTGGATGGGAATAGGGCCGAGTAGAAACCAGCTGCAAGCTGGTTTGTCCAATTACTATTTCAAAGCTCTGTGTATGTTGACACAGGGGAAACAACATTTTTCATCCCTTTATCACCTTCATCCCAGACTTTTGTACATTTTTATTTTTTTTAAAGTATTTATTAGTTTTTTCAATTAGAATACAACAACATAATAAATAAAACCCTAAATATTTCAAAATAGATCCTCCCTGCTCTCCTCCTCCAACCCCTCCACTTGCCCCCTGAACCCCATTCCTTCCCGCCTCCTGACCTCCATTGCCTCCACAGTCGCCCCTCCCCTCCTGCACATCATCAACCTCTCCCTCTCTACCGGCTCCTTCCCCTCTGCCTTTAAACACGCCACTGTTTCCCCCATCCTCAAAAAGTCCACCCTGGATCCCTCTGAACCCTCTAGTTACTGTCCTATCTTGCTCCTCCCTTTTGCCTCCAAGCTCCTTGAATGGGTTGTTTATCCCGCTGCCTCGACCTCCTTTCCGCCAACTTCTCCCTTGACCCCCTCCAATCTGGCTTCTGCCCCCTTCACTCCACTGAAACTGCTCTTGCTAAGATCACCAACAATCTTCTTGTGGCTAAATCCAACCGCCTTTACTCTATTCTTGTCCTCCTTGATCTCTCTGCTGCCTTTGACACTGTTGCCCACTCCCTCCTGCTTGAATTGCTCCACTCCCTAGGATTCCGGGACTCTGTCCTCGACTGGTTCTCCTCCTATCTCTCTGACTGCTCCTTCAATGTATCTCTTCCTAACTCCTCCCCTTCCTCCTCCCTACCCTTCTCGGTCATGGTTCCCCAAGGCTCTGTCCTTGGCCCTCTCCTCTTCTCTATTTACACCCAAGCCCTAGGCAAACTCGTTGCCTCCCACGGCTTCCAATTCCACCTATACGCTGACGACACTCAACTCTATCTCTCCACTCCTTCCCTCTCCCCCTCTGTTCAAGCTCGTCTCACCAACTGTTTCTCTGATGTCTCAATGCCAACTCAAACTGAACATGGCGAAAACTGAACTCCT
>QEPC01013399.1:1790738-1812967 GCA_003113815.1 Sphenodon punctatus
CCAAGTACGTGCACTTGAGACCTCGCATCTTCATGAATGTTAGACCCCTTGTCTCTCCCTCTGTTCCCCTTCCTAAGTCTCTCCCCCAGCTCCTGTCTCTCAGATTGTAAGCCCTAGGGGCAGGGACCGTGTCTATTTTATTACTTTGTAAAGTGCCAGGTACACTGCTGGTGCTATATAAATGTTTGTTAATAATAATAATAATAATTGACCACAAGATGTTGGTGATGCACGTGTGGGACCGTGCGGGGGTGGGCGGAATAGTTCTTGAATGGTTCTGCGCTTTCCTGGCCAGAAGAACTCAGTGAGTGGTGCTTGGAGACTATTTTTCATTATACCGAGACCTCTCGTGTGGAGTTCCGCAGGGTTCTGTTTTGTCCCCTCTCCTGTACATGCAGCCACTTGGAGAGGTGGTCAGGAGGTTTGGCATGCGGTGTCATCAATATGCTGATGACCCCAAGCTTTACCTCTCTTTTTCATCAGACCCAGGCCTGGCAGTTTCGCTGCTTACCAGGTGTCTGGCAGCAGTGAAGGACTGGATGAGGGCTGATCGACTGAGGCTGAATTCTGACAAGACGGTGGTGATGCTGGTGGGTAAGTCGGTGGAGATGACGGCCCCTGTTATTGATGGGGTTTGTCCTCCGCTGGTCTCCCAGGTGCGGAATCTGGGGGTGCTGCTTGATTCACAGCTCCTCTTGGATGTTCAGGTGGCGGCTGTGGCAAGGAGTGCTTTTCACCAATTACATTTGGTGCGATGGCTTTGGCTGTATGTTTCAGACTCTGCCCTGGCCACTGTGATCCATGCTTTCATCAACTCTAGGCTGGACTATTGTAACGTGCTCTGCGTGGCCCACGGTGATGGTTCGGAGACTGCAGCTGGTGCAGAATGTGGCAGCCCGTCTCCTGGTGGGACTGGGTCGCTGGGAACATATTACACTGGTTCTTCAATGGCTGCACTGGCTGCCTGTAGTCTTCTGGACTTGATTCAAGGTGTTCGTGCTTGCCTATAAAGCCCTGAATGGTCTAGACCCTACCTATTGGCGGGATTGTCTCACCCCTCGGAGCCTAGATCAGCCCTTGCGGTCATCGGGGGGTGGGGGGGGCGCCCTCTTCGAGGTGCCCTGAGTTTTCGGGGGGCCATGATGGAGAAGGTGTCCTCGGTGGCCACTTTGCAGCTGTGAAATTCCCTTCAGATAGAGGCCCAATTGGCCCCAGATCTCCCCTCTTTTTGACATAGTTTTAAGACCTGGCTGTTCCGCCTGGCATTCTGTGGGGGAAATGGGTAGGGTGGGGGTTGGAAGGGTATGGTTAGGGGATAGGAAGTTTGCTTTAATCCTCCTATTTGAAATTGTTTTTATGTTTTTAGAGTTTTATTGTTATTGTAAGCCGCCCCAAGCTACCATGCAGAAGGGACAGGGTATTGAATTTGTTTAAATAACTAAGTATTCCTCCCTGCCCTCAATGGCCATTTTTAAAACTGCTTGCTGAGAAATTGTCCCAGAACTGATATCTTGGCGAGATCTTTGTCCCCGTGCTCACAATTGTGAGCATTTTCACAAGCAGCAAAATCGCTGCTCATTTCAGCCCTAGTTTAAACAAAACACATATTAATTATTATTCACTTCCTGTATTGCTTGAAGTTCCAAATATTCATTTTGGGTCTTTTGTGTTTGGTTATTCAGTATCCAGTTCTATTTACTATTAAATACTAAGTACTAAATATTAGTCTACCATTAATGACAGCAAACCTAAATCCTCTTACTCGTGAGTAGTCCCATTTACTTCAATGGAACTACTTTGGAGTTAGCATTGCATTTATTTATTTTTTATTTATTATTCACATTTTTGCCCTGCCCTTCTCCATAGACTCAGGGCAGCTTACAACATTAAAATATAAAATGCAATAAAATATATTAAAATCTCTTGGAATCCCAACATCACCCCAGCTACCCACTCACCCCATCCTTTATCCCCCACCTACTGCCCATCAATTCATCCCAAACCCCACTACCCAATCCCGCCCAACCCTATCCCTGCCTACCAAATGCCTAACCAAACAAAAAGGTCTGACATTTCCGCTGGAAGATGAGCGGGCTCGGGCTTTAGTGAATCGCCAAGGAGAAGGAGTTTCATAACTGGGGCAGCTACCCTGCGTACCCTTGCTGTAACAACTTCATGGGCAGTAGGCACTTGCAAGAGGGCACCCTCAGTCAACCTCAGAGGCCATGATGGGACATAGGGGAAGTGGTGTTCTTTCAGATAACTGGTGCCTAAGCTTTTTAGGACTTTATAGGTTAGTGCTGACTTTTCATATTTGCAAAGGTAATTCATGTATTTGTTCCCATGAATGAATATCTGAATCCGTCTTCATTGCTGTTATGAAGCATTTAGCCCTAAATACTACTATTTGCTACTAAATACTACTAGTTACTACTAAATGCTGCTAGTTTCTCACAAGTTTTGAGAATCTGCTTAAAACAATAGGACAACTGAACTGAGCACTTGACAATGGTTTTGAACTCTTTTGAAAATGTAGCCCGTATTTACAGGAATCCAGTTTCTTTGGGAAATGATTAGTATTATCATTTGTGCTTGCTGTTGTAGAGAACAAGGAATTTTCTACACCAAGGAGCTTACAGTCCAAATTGACTAGGCTAATGGTTTCTAAACTGTGGTCTGTGGCCTACTGGTGCTCTGCAAGGCCATGTTAAATGGTCTGCACAACCAGCCATGGCTATATAAAAGAGAGCTGCAATCCCCATCAGTGCCAGCCCTTTGGCCATCTCTGGGGTGAGGGGATGGCCATGACACACATTTGCTGGCAGCATTGGTGCATTACGTTAATTCCCCTCTCCCTAACTGGCGATACCTGCAGCAGCTACGGGAAGTGCCCAACACACAATGAGCAAACACAAACTTGTGGTCTTTCTGGAAGGTACATGGTGTTTCATTAGTTCATAAAGGTTGGAACTGGACAGATAAAGGGTAAATAAGGGGAAAGAGTGGTACTGAGATGTGAAGTGACTCAGTGAAGTGGGTAACTATCCCACAGTAGGGTAGATGCAGAGATGAGAATGTAGTCCAGATCCTCAGAATCTCCAGTTCAATGCCCTAGTCACTGGACCACATTGCTTTTCTCAACTCCTCTTTATTAAAACCTGCTATTAAAAGAGAGGAGGTGCACACGTATCCTGGAGCCATAATGACGGTCAGAGAGTGAATTTCTACTGCCAGCCAAGTTCTGAACTAAATTACCACTTGAGTTCAATGTTGTTTCAAGCAGCTATAATATCCAGTATTTAAACATCAAAGGAGTTGAGCATATCCCACTAAAACTATTCGACTTTAAAGCCATGCGAAAGCTAATTTTTTTTTAATACCCTGAGAGATTTAAATTTTCTCATATTATCTTGCTATTGTTCAGTAATCTGCGTCCATTCAGCGGCAGCAGCAAATTGAAGAAATAAAAATATTCTAGCAGTGGCATTATTTCATCCTGGTGCAATTGACTGTTCATTGGCTTCAATTCCTTTGAAGGAGCCTGAAAAATGATGTTCTGTTATGTGACGAAACTGAGGTAAAACGAGCGGGGTGGGGTGGAAAAGTCTTTTAAAAAGCAGTATTTTAACTCTCCTGTGATGACTCAATCATTCTGAATCCGTTATTATGTTAATGTTGCATAATGTTTATCAGCCAATTTTGGCAAACCCCAAAGGAAGAATAACTGATTTTTTTAAAGCATTTTTTTGTATTTTTGACAGCAGAAAAAGGCTGAGAAACTGACAGTTGCTTTTTCTTTCTTCTTCTTCTTACTTCAAAGCTTTCTTTAAGGAAGAGGAGCACTTAAATAAATGTATGCATTCAGAACAATTCCTGTGTCTTAGTTAGCCAGAATTAGATGCCTAAGTTGTTAGCCCCTCAGTCAGTTTTTTTGTGTTACTTAAGTACTTAGTAGAGGGAAGGGATCCAGACGGTGTGCATGTTTCAACTAATTGACTACATTTTTACAACATATAGGTAATCAATAGAGTATCTGAAGGTTTGGGGCAATGCTAATTGAACTGTGTACCTTACCGAGGTGCTTGTCAGGACCTGGGTCTTCAACCTTTGCCTTTTAGGGATGTGCGAACGCGGTTCAGATGTTCGAGTTCGGGCCGAACTCAGCCTGTTTAGACGACTGAACCGAACGTCTGAACCAAACGTTCGAACGGCTGAACAGTTCAGAAAAGTTTGGATGAGTTCAGATGAGTTTGGGGGTGGGAAAAACGTGACTTTGGGAGGGAAAAATGTGTCTGGAAGGGGGAGGCAGTTGAGGAGCAGACTTCCTGGCACCAGGGGTGGAGATCAGGGGTGGTTTCAGGGCCAAATGATACTGATACCGAAAAAATATTTCGATTTCGGTATCAGTATCGGCAGAGCTATTTTCGGATGTTCGACCGAGTTCAACAAAACCAAACCGAACAACTGAACCCGAACTCGGGTTTCGAACCGAACGACCGAACGTTCGAACATCCGAACCGCATTCTGTTCGCACATCCCTATTGCCTTTGGGATTCCTGGAGCAGTGGCTGGGTCTGCCAGGTCTTGTTGGGTTTGAGTGACGTTACAGTCCTCTTGGATGATAGGAGATGCAAACTGCCTCCTGGGGAGGCCACATTTGAGCCAAAGGTTGCCTCCCAGTGTCTTACTATCTAAGTAAGCAACAAGAGAAAATAGGAGACAGAGACAAGAGGATAAGAAAACAATGGTTGCTTCCATACAGCAGCCCCTTGTATTCCTGTGTTTGTGTGTACAAATGTTCTTCCCCAAGGCTGCTATTAGCATAGCTATGGTTGTACCCACGCATTTTGAAGCAATTATGGACTTCCATTATTGGTGTCACACGTGTTGTTAGCCACCTGTTGCTAGGGTGTAAAAACACCCAATCAGACAATACATGGGTCGGATGAAAAGGAGAGGTAGAGCTGAGTGTCATTAGCATACTGATGGCATTTCACTCCAAACCTCTGAATGACCTTGCTCAGCGGTCGCACATACACATTGAACAAGAGTGGAGACATAATAGAACCATGTGAGACCCCACAGCGGAGGTTCCAAGAGGATGACAAGCAATTGCTCATCACCACTCTCTAGAATCTCCCCAACAGGAAGGAGGAAAACTACTCCAAAGTGATCCTATGCACCCCTACCAAATCCTGCAGCCATGTCAACAACATGTATCCTACACTGTTTTACGCTACACTATACTACACTAGTTTACTAGGATGAGTCTGAATGCTACAACAATATACGATGCAGTAGTTAGTTTAATGATGTTACCTGACTTGAAAAAGTATACACTGCGGTGAGTGCGGGGTGGGTGGGTGGGCGTCTGTGGGAATGCCGCAGCCGGTGGATGGGGGTGCGTGCGCACTCCCGCGTTCCACCGACCTCCACCCATCACCCATGCACAAGCAACGGATGCCAATGCCCGATGCTCTGTGCATGGAAATGGATGGTGGGTGGAGGTGGGTTGGGGTCTGTGGGAACGCACCCCCACGCACTGCCCACCCACCGTGCCACCCACCCATCCCCCCATGCACCCATTAGAAAAGGGCCTTAAAAGAAATGCAGAGGGTCCCAGAAGAATCCTTGCAAAAGGCTCTCTTCATCCAACTGAGTTCTCAGAAACAGGAAGGCAAGAATTGTAGTACTCCATGCTCATCTATGTAGTAAACAACAGTCCAAAGTTTACAATACTAAGGCAGGTAATTTCCCACTGAGAAATGATTTCTTGTTTTCAAGAACATGCAGTTCAATGGGTGCGTCAGCCACAAACAAAACACAAGGCAAGAATTAAATCAATTACTGGCACTTAATGTACAAGAAGTTAAATGTGACAGGGTGGATGTCTCCATAAAAGGAAACTCTGGAAGCGAGTGCAAAAGCAAGCCAGAGTGACCTTCAGTTAACATCAGATAATTGTTCTTGAAGGTGCTAATGCAAGTAACAGTAACACCAAAGTCATTCATGAGGAACAGGAGTGCCTTCAATACTGAACAACAACAGAGCACAAAATCAGGAACAGGCAGAGTTCTGAGTTAATCTTTCTCCCCTGTTGGAGAAGTCTCAATGAAGATTGCAAGAGCAGCTTTGTTCTAACTTAGTGCTTCACTAAGGGCAACAAAAATAATCAAGGGTATAGAATGGCATCTGTATGAGGCCAGGTTCCAAAGGTTAAGGCTGTTCAGCTTGGAGAAGTGACAACTGGGAAAGCATATGATAGAAGTTTATAAAATCATGAGTGGTGTGGAACAAGTAAATAGGAAGTTTTTTACACTCTCAAATAGCACCAGATTTAGGGGACGTTTCATGAAACTAATCGGCAGTCAATGTAAAACAAATATAATACCCGCCCCCCCACTCAACGTACAATTAACTTTTGGAACTTGTTGCCAGAGGATGTGGTCAAGAATACCAGTAGCACAGCTGGGTTTTTAAAAAAAAAATTAACTAAATGTTTGGAGAATAGGTCCATTAATGGCTATTAGACAAGTAAGTTGTGGGGATGTAACCTCTTACTATTGGTATCTGGGGGGAGTGAATAACAGAGAATGTTTCACTCCATTATATATGTTATGACCTTTTGAAATGTCTCTGAAGTGACCAAGAGGGACCAGTGTTGGAGACAGCAGAAAACACCCAAACTCGCCACAAACCCTTTCCCTCATCCCTCTCCAACCCCACCCTACCCCACCTTCAGCTCCCAAACCCTCTCCCAACCCTCACCCCCCACAAAACCTCACAACCAACCCCTATCCTCCCCCACCAAATGCTTTTTTATACAAAATAATTTTGCACTGCCTCTGGAAGATGCTGAGACCCAGGCTCAGATAAACCGGAATGGAAAGGGAGTTCCACAAACCTGGAGCAGTGACCAACAATGCCATTCTGCACATTCCCATCCTACGGACAAGAGTAGCAGATGCAATCTGCAAGGGGACACTCCCGGCTATTTATTTTTATTATTTCTTTACATTTATCGGCCATCCCTTCGTGCCTACGGCATCCCTGCTAACTGCAGGGTTGTAATAGAACATGGTAGGACAGGCAGTCCTTCAGATATGTGGGGTCCAGACTGTTAGGGCTTACCTCCTGCAGGCCTCCATCCCGGTGTGCCTACCTGACCGGAGGGGTGCCGGACCAATTAGAATGGTCCACCCTTGGAGGGTGATAGAACCCGCTGGCTTCCAGGCTGCTCTGGAGAATTTACCCGCAGACCTCAGCGACTGCTCCATTGTTGCCCTTGTGGCCTTCTGGAACTACTGGTTGGCCAGGCTATATCCCAGGCATCCATTTCCCACAGGTCCCCATGGTTTACAGAGGGTCTGGGGCGGCTGAAGTGCGAGGGGAGGCAGTTGAAGTGACGGTGGCACCGTACTCAAGATGCCGTGGCTGTGTGAGCAGCAAAGAAGGAGTTCTTTGCTGCCCTCATAGCATCTGTGAAGTCACGTCCGGTAGAGCTTTTGTGGGTGGTGAGAGGTTTGGTCAGTCCTGCCTGTCTCCACCTGGACCCGAAGTTTTCTGGAACCCACTGTGACATGTTTATGGCATACTTTGTGGATAAAATTGCTCGCATTGAACACGACTTTGATGCCACCCTTTCAAATACAGTGGCAGAGCCAGATGTAAGAAATGCCCCATCTGGTCAGTATTTATGGGATCAGTTTCAGCTGGCGATGCCTGCTGAGGCAGCAGATATACTTGGATCTGTGTGAGCTACAACATGGGAACTGGAACTTTGCCTGTCCTTGATGGTCAAGGCCAGCAGGGAGACAGTGGTGCCATTGCTGTCGGGGGTGACCAACACTTCCTTGGGAGAGGGGTGGTTATCGGAGTCCCTTAAGGGGCTGTGGTCCGACCCCTCCTTAAGAAAACATCTTTGGACACTGATTCCCCAGCGAGTTATCGGCCTGTCTCTAAAACTTCCCTTTTTAGGGAAGGTTACTGAACGGATGGTGGCTCATCAGTTGCAGGTGCATCTGGACCATATCAGTTTTCTAGATCCTTTGCAGTCCGGTTTTCTGCCGGGTTATGGCACTGAGACTGCGCTTGTGGCCTTGGTCGACGACCTTCGAGTGGAGCTGGATATGGGTCATTCGACCCTTCTGGTTCTGCTCGATCTCTCAGCTGCATTTAACACAGTGAAGCACGAGGTGTTGGTTACTCAACTGCGGGGCCTGGCTGGGTTGGATGGAACGGTTTTGCTATGGTTCCAGTCCTTCATGGCAGATAGATCTCACTGGGTGGTTCTGGGAGACTGTACATCTTCTCTAAGGTCTCTCCTGTGTGGGGTCCTACAGGGTTCCATCTTGTCCACACCCCCCCTTGTTCAATGTCGATATGCAGCCATTGGGAGAGGTTGTGTGGTGGTGGTGAGTTTGCTTTCATCAGTATGCTGATGACACGCATCTATACCTGTCCTTTTCATCTCAGGTCCTGCAGTCTCGGTGCTGTCCCAATGCTCGATGGCTGTGGCAGACTGGATGAGGTCGAGCCGATTGAAACTGAATCCCGACAGGATTGAGGTGATGCTCATTGGCAGGTCTGGGGGTCTAGATGAGGGGTTGTTATCTGTGATTGATGGGATTTACCCCACGTTGTCATCCCAGTTTAGGAGACTGGGGGTGCTCCTGGATCCGCAGCTGCATCTGGATCTTCAAGCATTGGCTGTGGCCAGGAGTGGATTCTGCAAAGTATAGTTGGTGAGGCGGCTCTGCCCCTACATTTCAGATTCCGACATGGCCACTTTCATCCATGCATTTGTCACCTCAAGGCAAGACTGATAAGGTCCCACATAAATGACTCTTGAGAAAATTAAAAAGTCATGGGATAGGAGGTAGTGTTTTGCTATGGATTGGTAACTGGTTAAAGGATAGGAAGCAAAGAGTGGGACTAAATGGCCAGTTTTCACAATGGAGGGATGTAAAAAGTGGTGTGCCCCAAGGATCTGTACTGGGACCAATGTATTCATTAATGATCTGGGAAAGGGTTTCAATGTATTCATTAATGATCTGGGAAAGGGTCTTAAGAGTGAGGTGATCAAATCTGCAGATGACACCAAGTTATGCAGAGTAGCCACAACACGAGCAGACTGTGAGGAGCTGCAGCAAGATCTTACAAGACTGGGTGCATGGGCACCTAAATGGCAAATGAGATTTAATGTGGACAAGTGCAAAGTGATGCACATTGGGAAAAATAATCCAAATTATGAGTACACAATGCTGGGTACTAAACTAGGAAATACCACTCAGGAAAAGGATCTGGGGATGATTGTGGATAATACACTGAAATCCTCAGCCCAGTGTGACACAGTGGTCAAAAAGCAAATAGAATGTTAGGAATTATTTGCAAGGGAACAGAGAATAAAACTGAGGATGTCATAATGCCTCTATACAAATCAATGGTGCTACCACACCTTGAATATTGTGTGCAATTCTGGTCGCCCCATCTCAAAAAAGACATAGCGGAACTAGAATAGGTACAGAGAAGGGCAACAAAAATGATCCAGGGTATGGAACAGCACCCGTATGAGAAGAGGCTTGATAGGGTGGGGCTCTTCAGCTTGGAAAAGAGACGGCTGAGAGGAGATATGATAGAGGGCTATAAAATCATGAGTGGTGTGGAACTTGTAAACAAGGAATGGTTATTTACCCTCTCAGCTAGTACTAAAACTAGAAGCCACTCCATGAAACTCACAGGTGGCAGAGTAAAAACAAACAAAAGAAAGTATTTTTTTCACTCAGCGTACAATTAGGTTATGGAATTTATTGCCAGAGGAGGTGGTCAAGGCCAGCAGTATAGCTGAGTTTAAAAGAGGTTTGGACAAGTTTATGGAAGATAGTTCTATTAGCAGCTATTAGCCAGATAGGATTGGGGAACAAAACCCTTTACTGTCGGGAGCCTGGGGATGACCCACAGGGAATGGTTAGCATGGTGACCTATTGGGTGCTTCTCCCAGCCCCCTGTGATTGGCCACTGTCCGAGACAGGATGCTGAGCTTGATGGACCATTGGTCTGACCCAGTATGGCATTTCTTATGTTCTTATTGTAATGCACTCTACGTAAGGCTGCCCATGGTGATGGTTTGGAAGCTGCAGCTACGCAGAATGCCACAATCCATCTGCTCACCGGGATGGGTCACAGGGAGCACATTATACCAGTGCTCTGGGCACCGCACTGGCTGCCTATCATCTTCTGGGCCTGATTCAAAGTGCTGATGCTCACCTATAAAGTCCTAAACGGTCTGGGCCCTACTTAACTGAGGAATTCCTGGGCCCCTGGCCGACTCTTGTGGTTGTCAAAGGCTGCCCTCCTGGAGGTTCACCGTTATAGATGGGTGGGGACCGACAGGCAGGCATTCTCAGAGGCTGCTCTGGCGCTGTGGAACTCTCTCCCAGTGGAGGTCTGCCTCAGTCTGAGCCTCCTTATATTCCGTCTTCATGGTAAGCCCTGGCCGTTCCACCAGGTGTTCGGTGGAGGAGAGGGCTAAGGGTGGGTTGGGAGATTTTTTTGTTGATTCGCACCATTTATATTTGAATTTTAAAATATTTTAATGTTGTATATTATTGTGGTTTATATTTTTATTGCATTTTTAAATGTTGTGCGCTGCCCCAAGCTTCCCAAGGCAGGAGGGACGGCATATAAATCTACAAAATAAAATAAAATAAATAAAAATAAAATAAATAAAGGTCAACACCAGCAGCGTGAATTCTTGTCAGAAGAATATAGGCAGCCAGTGCAGACTTCAGAGCAATGGTGTAATGTGCTCTGAACTAATTTCTATAGCGCTACTGCTTGTACACAGCCCTGAATCATGTGGGACCCTGCAACTTACCCCTGAAAGGAGCCGAGTTGCCACATTCTGCACCAGCTGCAGCTTCTGAACATTCATCAAGGGTAGCCCCGCGGTGTTAGGGGGACAAGGGGTTGCAAGGATGGGATCATGTTCTTACACCAATCGCGAGGGCAACACACGCTGTCACAAAGGTCCCTCAGGGTCTTATATTGGCAAGGGGGGTGAGCTACGAGAGCAGCCCCTAGCCAAAGATCATCACAGGGACTAGTGAACAGAGCGGTGTCCACTCTGGTTATCCCACTCACCCACGTATACGAGGGACCGGGGGGGGGGGGAGTGATGGATCAGTGGTGGCTCGGGGGTGTGTGTGAAAGGAACTCAGGACCCAAGGGAACGACCCACAGGGAGGACAGGGCAATCACACTAGGAAGGAGAAGCAAGGGAACAAGGGTTTTGGTAAACTCACACATGCACTCCAGTCGCTCACTACAAAAGAACACCCACCCACACACTCACCTTCCGCTCGTCACACTCACCCACACTCGCACACTGTTATGCCTCTCTCTCTCTCCACTGCACTTGCTCACAACATGCTCGGGGGCCAGTCTCACGGCGCAAGTCCGATCACCAGCAAAGGAAGGTGGTTCATGCAAGGTTTAAATAGGACTCCCCTGCATTTGTGCCAGCAAGCGTGAGGAGTGTCAGAGCTCCACTTCCGGGTCAGGACCTCGCCTGTGCAGTGAGTCCCAGGTTGCTTGGATACCTGGAGACGCTGCGTCGCCATGCCTGCGCCTGCACCCCCCGCTATCGGCAGGGACGGGGGAGCAGCTTGTTGCACTGGAGCAACGCGCTGCCAGGGCCGGAAGTCCCAGAAACGCCAATGCGCCCGGGACACCACCCTCCCTCTTCCCCAGGACCTGACACACGGTGAGCGCACTAGGGTAATCTAGCCTTGTGGTGATGAAAGCATGGATGACAGTGGCCAGATCTGCATCAGAAAGAAAAGGCTGCAGCTTCCTCACCAGATGGAGTTGGTGAAAAGCACTCTTGACCACCACTGCAATCTGAAGATCCAGGTGCAGTGAAGGATTCAGAACCACTCCAAGGCTGCAAACATGATTGACCAGAAGGGGCCAAACTTCATCAATAACAGGAGTCCCAATCCCTTCCAAGTCACAAGTCAGTCAACCATTATCACTTCAGACTTGTCAGGATTCAGCTTCAATCATCTCACCCTCATCCAGTCCCACACCACAGCCAGGTATTGGGTGAGCATCGAGACTGCAGGACCTGGGTTGGATGAAAAAGAGAGATAGAACTGGGTGTCATCATCATATTGATGACACTTCATCCCAAACCTTGGAATGATCTCACCTAGTGGCCTCAGATACACACTGAACAGGAGAAGAGGCAGAGGTACAGGGGTGGTGACAAGGGGAAGACTAGCCATCAGTCACCATCTGCTCAGATCTCCCCAAGAGAAAGGAATGGAGTCACTCAAGAACACCCCTGGTCGGTCGTGACATGCACCCTGCCAGGTCCTGCAGTCATATCAACACCATCTTGTGATCAATTGTATCAACAGGGCAGAATTTCCTTTGTCAGTCTCTAGGTGCAGTTCATTAACCAAGGCCACAAGCGCAGTCTCCATGCCATACCAAGGACAAAAACCCAACTGAACCGGGTCCAGGAGTCCAATAGCATTGAGATGAACCTGGAGCTTCCAGGCAACCACCCATTCAATAACCTTCTCTAAAAAGGAAGTCAACACATTGAATAATACTTTAGCATTAATGTATACAGTATTGGATATTTATCTTCTTTTTATATCATGTTTCACCCATTGTTCCCAAAGCACTTGGTCAAGTTAGGAAGGAAACAGAGCAACATTACAGACTCCTTGGAGAAGGGAGAAGGGAAGTAACAGAGACGTTAAGTGATTTGCTAAGCACCACACAGTGAATAAACTACAGAAATGGGAATAAAATTCATCAGGGACCACAGAATTTAATTCAAGGCTAGTATATTAGGATTAGCATGACTATGCTATCCTTCAAGACTTAGGGCACTTTCAGACCTCCCCCACCCCTGCACATATTCTGGCTGCGGTGGGGGAATGCGCAGCCAGGATATGAACGGGGATCAGCTGGTCTGAAAGCCCCACTGTGCAACTTTGTCGGCAGACAAGCACAGGGATGCAAAGCAGGAAATCACACATGGGGGTTTCAGACCAGCTGGTCCCCGTGCATATCCTGGCTGCACATTCCTTCCCGCAGCCAGAATATGCGCGCAGAGGGGTGTGTGTGTGTCTGAAAGTGGTCTTAGAGTAGAATCTGTGCTTTATCTGAGCTAAAAGTCTAACAAAAATGGACCAAGAAAAATGAAGGCAATAGATGATGGCAAAGTTGCATTAAAATAGTCTTTGCAATACTTTTCCCCAAGCTGTGAAGATCAGAAAGAAGCGTAATAACTAGGGAGATTATTTATTTTTCTAAACCAATGCTTATTTTTTGCACAGCTGAGACATGGCACTTAATTCAGACAATTTCTTGCAAAATGCACAAAAGTTTCTGTTTCAACTGTGCATTAATTATTCTTGAACTAGGGAGGAGAGCTGAGGCAGAGAGAGCTCTGAAATTAGTCAATTTCCAGAAATTGCTTCTCTCTGTCCAGAAGTTAACATATGGACAAGCAATCAGCCTCCCTCCTTCGATTCAACCCAAGGTCAACGTTTCCTGCAAAGCATTTGTGTGTGACGGACACACTGCCATTTGATTACCTGTCACTATTCATTACCACGCTGACTGTGCTTCCAGCAACATGCTTAGAGACAAAATATCAAAGCAGGAAACTGGTGGGAATAATTATAACAACTAAATTTTTCTCCATTATTCATTGGAGAGCAACCATTAATATGGGGTTGCATGTTGACTCCAAACAATTTCTTATTTATGCCTCACGGAAATGCTATTACCACATAATCAACACATCACCACATAATCTAGGTCCTGGGAGGACACAGAAGAATGAGGTGTCAACTTAAGTTTCATGTGTAATGAGCCAGAATAGGGTATAGAGCTGACTGATATTCTAATGTTTTTGTCACAATTCACTCCCTAGTATCACTGTCCTGGTGCCTGACCGCACTTGCTGCCATGCCACTCCATACTCAGGAGAAAGTAGAGCTGAAGTAGGTAGCAGAATAAATGCTTGTGGTCCCCACCCCCAATTTTGAGAAAGGTGTAGCCGACATTTGGCACAACGTTTGACCAACTGATGTTTCTCACTTTTGGTTATTTCATTTGGTTTTGTTCATTTAGTTTGCTTATTTTGTTTCATTTATTTAATCTGCTTCCAGTTTCCCATTTGTTTTTACCAGCAACAGTGAAGTTAGGTGAGGTAAAAGCTGTAACTGGACACAATGGCCAACATAAATAGAACAAATGAAATGAACAAAATACACAACGACGGGAAAAGACAAAAACGGGCAATTGATTGAAGATTGGATGGGTAGTGTTTGCAACCTGGCTTGTTTGGGGCTGGATTGTTCAGGTTCAATGTGTTTGCTTATTTTGGCAGGCACTTCTTTCAGTTCTAGGTGAAAGCAGGCTGGTTGAGAGATATTTGGGGTCTCAGTGTATCTTGCAGCTGGAAGAACCTTATCTCCCTTCCCTTCCCATCCCATCCCATCCTATCCCATCCCCACCCCACCTCTAGTTGAGTTGAATTCATAAGTTGTGAAATCAGTTACTGTAGATCACACTGGTTTTTTGTTTACACACGTTACTGAAATATTATTTTGTATATTTTAATGTATACTAAGAATGAAAATCCTAGTCGTTTCACAGCCCCCTCCCCTCTGCCCTTCCCTAAGGCCAGCCCTGGTACGTATTAACACCCTTCCCCATGAAAGCATATAATATGCTCACAACTGTACCCTCAGTGTGTGTGGGGGTACATTTGTGTGTATATGCATGGAAATGGAAAAGATAGGGAGTGTCGTTATAATTCCTCCTTTGAGGCATCCAGGCTAACTAAGCATATTAACACCCACATGAAATGCAAATTATGAAATTTATCACAATATTTTCAAACAAGACCTCTATTCCATACTCATTTTGAATGCCCTCACAACACTGTAAAGAAGACTTGCTGCATTCAAAGGCATCTGAGGAATCCAAGTGCGGTGTATTACCTTATATGAGGTGATTAATGCCAGAGTTTAATTGATAGCTAGCTAGCTAGCTAGCTATTAGAGCAAGCATTGTAATAGCTGGAAACACACAGTGTTGGACATAAATATTCAATTGTATAAACAAAGAAACTTGGGTTACCAGTGTTAAGAGGCTGTCAAGTCATTTAGGGTTTATAGCCTAACATGGCTGTCAACAGTGTGCTGAGAGGTTTTACCTAGGTGACAACTCCAGGATGATTCAAAGCACAATACATGCTTAGCCGATGCTCTACACATAGTGAAAAGAAGCGATTGCATTAATGATTTCACAAATCAGAGCAAAAGAGAACAAACACTCTCCCACAGAACACAGAAATCCTGGGAAAATAAGTGAGTCACACTCTATTCACAATGGTGATCCAAATTCATCTGACTGCAGCACGTTTCCCAACCGGTTACAATGGCAACCATTAAGAATTGGCATCTGCTAACCATTACCACACAGTAGTATCTGAAACATCAATTTCCCCAAATGCTTAAAACAGAAGGCCAACCCTGTCAATGGCTGCCAAATGCTCATTTCTTATTTGGACTTCAGAGTACTGAACTGTGCACTCTGAAACGGGAAGATCAATGGCACGAGGATCAAATTATAAACTGCAAAGAGAAAACCTTGGGTTTGACTGAGGGACTGGTGTGTGAATGGAACATATTGCAATGTAAAGCATGAATATCTTTCTTTAGAGATAAAGTGTGGGATGAAGGGCTTGGGTGAAGATATACATTTGTTAATCCACCTACTAAGCTAGCCTTCTTTAATACTTTGTACTGTGCTCACAACTAGAGACGTGCACAGGGACCCAACGACTCTTGTTGTTTATTGTATTTTACTCATTTTATTGTTAATATATTACATATACATGTAAAAGAACTCAGGAGATTGGAGGGGAAATTGAAGATCTACCTTTTGCCCTTGCTCAAGCATATAGCTGGAAATCCTGCGACTTAATTAGTAATGAATTTGGACAAAAGATGTTGGCTTTAACCCAATCTTTAGACCTTGCCCCATTGAATGGTAGTTATCTTGGGGATCCTGATGGGGATTTCACCTGTGAGAATTCTCAGGGTCAAAGTACGGTTGACTATATTTTTGTAGATGCTATCACTTGGGGAAATATAAAAAGATTCTCTGTTGTGGTAAGAGTTGAAAGTGATCATAGGGCCTTAGAAGTGCAGATTAGGATAAATAGATCTCTTTTACATACAGATAAGTTAGTGCACGATACAAGGAAGGTCCTGGTTGTTAAAAGGTGGAATCAAGTGACGCTCCTACAAAGGATGCAGTCTCTTTGTTATGCAGGTACCTTATGTGAGCTAGGTAATTCCCTGTTGCAGGAAGTGGATTTGGTATGTATTGGGCACAAATTTGATGAGATAATGGAGTTTCTATTTGAAAATCTCCTTATGACTTCTTATAGGCCTCCTTTCGAGACAAAATCTGGGTGGTACGACAGAGAGTGTAGGGAAATGAAGAAGCAACTGCTGGCCCTAAAGAAAGTATGGATCAAGTCACGATCCGACCCGGTTTGGGATCGGTTTCGAGCTCAAAAAAAGGATTATAAAAACCTCCTTAAAGATAAGAAATCCCTTTTTTATGGAAAAAAGTGGGCAGAAATAACATCAGCAGCATCCACAGGAGATAGTAAATTATTCTGGAAGCGTTTGAATGGGATTATCAAGGGGTCACAGGATGTCGGCCCTTCTTGGGTCAGCAATGCCACTTGGGAGCAGTTTTTTGAGGAACTGTATAGAGCCCGTGATGGGATTTCTCTGGATATGTTATCTGATATGCCAGAGGTGATTATATCCCCAATTGAGCTGCACCCATTAGAATTAGTTAAAAGGATTATGGCTCTAAAGGATAATAGGGCCCCAGGCCCTGATGGGCTTACAGCTGAGGTTTTGAAGGCAGCACCTCAGTGGTGGGCACTAATTCTGTGTCGGGTTTTCAATATGATTTTGCAGGGTGGCTCAGTTCCTCGAAGTTGGGGGGAGAGTTGGATCCTACCCATTTATAAGAAGGGCAGTAGGCAAGATCCGAGCTGCTATAGGCCTATAAGTCTCTTGCCGGTAGTGGGAAAGCTCTTCTCCTCTATTATTTGTCAGCATCTGCAGGAGTGGGCAGAAAGTAAGGGATTGATACCTCAAGAGCAGTTTGGGTTTAGGGCTGGAAGATCTATAACTGATTGTGTCTTCATAATGACTCATCTAACTGCTAAGTATGTTAGAATTAGATCCGGAAGATTGTTTTTGGCTTTCATGGATTATGCAAAGGCCTTTGACTCTGTCCCGAGAGCAAGGTTGTGGAGTAAATTGAGGGGATATGGTATAGACTCTACTCTTTTAGGCATCATAGAGGCTATCCATGAAAACAATGTGGCCAGGGTGAGGGGTCGCCCTCCGGCTTTGGGGAGTGCTCCAATCCCAATAAACAGAGGTGTTCGCCAGGGATGTCCCCTGGCACCCCTCCTATTTAACCTTTATGTGGCTGATTTGGTGGCTGCACTAAAAAGCAGTGATATACATCCCCCCAAGATTCAGGAGTATCCCTTGTATGGGCTACAATATGCAGATGACCTGGTCCTCTTTGCTCAGACTGAAAAAGGTCTTAGATTAGCCATATCTAGGCTAATAGAGTACTCCAATGTGAATGGCCTTGAAATAAATGCTAGTAAATCAAAGGTCATGGTATTGGGGAGAAGATTCTGTTCCCGGAATTGGGTAGTGCAGGGCTATTCCTTTGAGTCAGTAAAGGTTTTCTCATATTTGGGGATTTGCCTTACAATAAAGGGTACTTGGCAGCAACATATCAATCTTAGAGTTAGGGTGGCTAAAGTTGCTGCAAAAGCTATGATGAAAGCTTATAATGTCTCATATGGATTGCCTATTTCCATGATTGTAAAGGCTTTTCAGGCCAAAGTACATCCGATGTTAATATATGGTGCGGAAATTGTTATAAATAAGGAATGGTTGGCCTTAGAGAGGGTCCAAAACTGCTTTCTTAGAGGGATCCTTGGGGTAGGGATGAGCACACCGGGTGCAGTTATCCGGGCAGAGTTGGGAGTGCTGCCAATTAAGCACCATTGTAGGCTGGTGTTTTTGAGATATTGGCTTAGGATTTTGGGTGCCTCTCCGGACTCCCTACAGTTGCTGTGTTTGGGGGAAAAGTTGAAGCATGAGGGTAATCAGGTATATCCATGGCTGGGGCATTTGGTGGGGTTGCTAAGCCAGTTGGGTTTTTCACTTCAATGCTTCCAGGGACAGTCAATCCCCTACATGAAAAGTATCATTGCACAGAGGTCTAGGGATATAGCAATGCAGGAAGATCTGGCGATGCTAGGGACATGGAAGGTTGCTCCGCTGCTGGCTGTTAGTAAGATTCTCTTTAGGAGAGAATTCTATTTGGATGTCCTGAGCAATAAACATCTGAGGCGCTATTATACCCTATTTCGATTTGGGATGATGCAGTCTGCAGTGGTGGAGGGCAGGTTTGCTAAGATTCCCTATGATGAGCGTAAGTGTCACTGTTCCTTGTCAGAAGTTGAATCATGGGATCATATCCTTATTAGATGCCCCTACTATATCCATTTGAGGGAGACTTGGTTGGTTCCGGTGTTAGCGGATAGGAAGTTTAGTTATAGGGATCTCTTTGTATATTTGGCGAATTTGACACAGTCTGATGATCTATTTGCTGTTGCATCATTTCTTCTCCTGCTAGAAAAAAGGAGGACAAAAATATTTATGCACCTATCAAAAAGGGGTAATCTCAGTAAATACCAGCTTGGAATGCCTGGTTTGGGTACCAAATAGGGGATATGGGCTTCTGGCAAGGCATTGGTCTCTTTTGACCAGGATGCTTCCTATGTCATTGAATACTATTTTGTCAGATGTTAATATATGGATGGTATTTGTTTAGTAGGCCTTGGCTTTAATAACTGCTGAGGGCCTTTTACCTACCATATTGATATTCTACTGCTGCTGTGTAGTATGTTTAGTTATGGTGTCATCAACGCCATCAATTGCTTTGGAATTGTCCGTATGGGTGCATATGGATTAGAATTTGTGTGTTATATGTTTATAGTGTATGTTACTTCGTTTGTATGTGTGTATTTGTCTGGCCATGACGAAAGTCGGTGCTGAATAAATTTGATTTGATTTAAAAACATATACATGGTGTATTAATAAATATTTTATTGTGGATGGTTACATCCAACGCCCTTCTCCTCTTTGGTGTTGGGTTCTGTGGCCAAACGACCACTGTTGTGCTGTTCTATTAGAGTATTAATATATACAATCTGTTACAAAACATACTGATTTAGAAATAATAATACAGACACAGATATATATATATTAGGGTGTATATATGTGTATGGGTATATATAGCCACACACAATAATACATATGTATCTGTGTGTGTATTATTATTTCTAAATCAGTATGTTTTGTTCTCTTGGAATACGAACCATTTCTCTCCAGGGAAAATGGTGTCTGAGGTTGTTTTTAAATGACACATTTACAACATTCTAGGGTTTTCTATGTCATTCTGAAGGCAATTGTCTAGATAGTTGGAACATTACAAATTGTGACACTTCTGGCTTGCTTTCAGATTTTAGAACGTTTTTGCAAAACACCTTTAGATATAAAATCAAGATCATTAGTTCTCAAATTTTTTGAACGGAGGGCCTTCCTTCCACTTGTCTGTCATAGTTAAGGTTCCTTCCACACCACACACACATAGGGTATTTTCAGATGTTACGAGGTCACGCTCAACCACAGTCAATACCTTGTGGTGGGGAATGGTCCCGTAACGTCTGTTGGGGAACCGGAACTTCCCCCCCAGATGTTTGACACGGTCAATCGCGGCGGGGAATCAGATTCACCACGCGATCGGCTAGACCAGCAGGGCCGGCATCGATCGCGTGGTGAATGCGATTCTCCGCCACGATGAAGGGGCCCATCTCGTCTGAATGGAAACCACGGCCCGGAATCCCTGGCGGAATTCCGGGCCGTGGTCAATTCGGGCAGGCACTGCGACTGCATTGACCGCAGCACCCACCCATCTCCCACGAGGGCGGGTGGCGGGGGAGCATGGGAGGGACGGGGCCGTGTGGCCGCACATTGCGCCGCGTGGCCCCGCCCCCTCCGATTCCCTGCTGGGATCAGCCGGCACATCTGTTGGACGTGCCGGAGTGATCCCGGTGGGGAATCATTTGGGTGATTGCGGGACGGGGCGAATGCCGCTCCGTCTCATCTGAAATCACCCATAAATACCTCTTGATCCCTTTCTTTCTCTCCCACTTCCCACCCTCCTACTGCTCTCTCTCTCTCTCTCTCTCTCTCTCTCTCTCTCTCTCTCTTCGCATTGTTTTTTAACTCTCTCCCCCCTTGCCATCCCATTATTTGGGGGATTCCCCCTAGCTCAGCGTGCGTGAAGCTAGATGTTTGCCAGATAACGTTTTTCTTGTGCTCCCGCAGAATGTCATTTGTGCCCCATCCACCAGTTGGAGAGCCTATGCTCTAGATAGATGTAGATATATACTGTATTATATATTAGGACTGCCAACCATTTAAAATTTGTAGTTGATTAACCGTGTAGGTTTTTAATCAATCAATCAAGGACTACAGCACTACTGAATTTCAGTTCAGCTTCATGGAACAAAATTGATTTTTTTAAAAAATCTTTTCATTTGCCCTTTTAAAAAAAAAAATAGTTTTAAACAATTATCTTTTGCAGTCTATTTTATTCTGTGATCAAAGTAGTAATTGATCTGTTCTTTCAACCCTAATGTATAATTATAAATTCTACCAATCTGCAGTCAAGCTTCACTATATCAAATCATGCTTATAATGAACCCCAGTTTAAAAATCCCAACTTCAGGAATCATTTCTGGCAATTTAATATTGTCAAATCCTATTATAGTGAACACAGTGTGGTGTAATGGCTAAGTGTGCAGTATTTGGACCAGGAAACAGTGGGACACTCCAGGTCTGTCTAGTCTGGCCTTAGCCAGAAACGCACTGGGGGACCTTGGGCCTCTCACAATATTCTCTCAGCCTCAATTACCTCATAGGGTTATCGTGAGGATTGAAAAGTTGTGCTAGTTATATGTAAATCATACTGAGTGCCATGGCAGGGGGGTGCTATATGATTATTTTCTGGCTCTGTAGGAGTTGACTGTACTAAAGTTACACTGTGTATGGATGCTAGCAGTTTGTACATCTCTTATATCTTATTGGGGAGGACCATCATGGAAAAGCTTTAAAACCTGTGAATTTGCATGAACAATGCCTAGTTATAACATGCAGCTTATAAGAAGGGGATGGGCGTGTGTGTCCCCCATAGGACTCAGGAGAAATGCAAGATGTAGATGGGATGGGGAACCTCTGGCCTCGGGGCCAAATCTGGTCCATGACTGTTATTTTTTTTTATTTGGCCCCTTACAAATTATAGATCTAGCCCATGGATCTAGTCCCTACCCTCAAGCACCCCTTCATTCTCTCATCCTTAAGCACTCTCACCCCAGCTCCTATCTGGACTGTGGGGCTAATACTAATTATTAGGTTATTGAACGGGCTGTGGCACGGCAGCTCCAGGAACATCTGGACCGGATCCTTGATCCCTCCCAGTCTGGGTTTCGGCCTGGGTACAGTATGGAGACAGCCTTGGTGGTCTTGGTTGACGATCTCCGTCTGGCGTTGGACCAGGGTCGTCAAACCTTACTGGTCCTTTCAGCTGCGTTCAACACAGTCAATCATGAGGTGTTGGTGACTTGCCTGCGGGACCGTGCCGGAATTGGCGGAACGGTCTTGGACTGGTTTCATTCATTCCTGGCTGGGAGAACTCACCGGGTGGTCTTGGGGGAGTGTACGTCTTCCCCCAGGGACCTCACATGTGGAGTTCCACAGGGTGCCATTCTGTCCCCCCTCGTTTAACATCTATATGCAGCCATTAGGGGAAATCGTGAGAGCGTTTCAGGGCATGCAGTGTCATCAGTATGCTGATGACACTCAGCTCTTCCTCTCCTTTTCCACTGAACCAGGCCATGCAGTCTCCTTATTTTCCCAGTGCCTGTCAGCTGTGGGGGCTTGGATGAGGTCAAGCCATCTGCAATTGAATCCTGACAAGATGGAGGTGATGTTGGTGGGCGAGGGCTTGGG
>QEPC01013399.1:1814338-1824358 GCA_003113815.1 Sphenodon punctatus
GGGGGGGGGGCTCTCCTCGAGGTCTCCCAAGTCTTCCAGGGGACCACGATGGTGAGGGTTCTCAGTGGCTGCTCCACGACTATGGAATTCCCTGCCATTAGAGGCCCGTTTAGCCCTGGATCTCCCCTCTTTTTGATGCAGTTGTAAAACCTGGCTGTTCCATCTGGCCTTTGGTGGGGAGGATGGGTATGGTGTGTGTGAGTGAGTGAGTGGGTTAGGGTGGGGGATGGTGAGGAATATTTTAATCCTATTATGAGTTGGTTTTAGCTTTCTCATTGTTTATTATTAATTATTAATTATTAATTATTATTATTATTATTATAAGTATTTATATAGCACCAGCGATGTACCTGGCGCTTTACACAAAATAAGATAGACACGGTCCCTGCCTGAGAGCTTACAATCTAAAGACAGGGGGAGGTGAGACAGGGAAGGGGGAACAGAGGGAGAGACAAGGGATGTTTTTATTCTGTTATAATTGTAATCCGCCCAGAGCTGCCTGTGGCAGGACGGGCGGGGTAGAATATTTTTAAAATAAATAAATAAATAAATAAATAAATAAATATAAGATGACAACCTTTTCAGAACATGAGTCAATACAGGACCAGGGACCTCGAGGACTCAGTACACATACTTTCTCCATCACCAAGTGTGTTTATTTGTCAAACATAAAAGTGCTCCATTCATAAAGACAATTCATAGAGCAATCTCTATTTGGGGCCAGCCCCTCGAGCTCAGCCCTTGTACCCTTTTTGGCCTGGCCTCCTTGGTCATCCAGCTCCAGGGAAGCCATGGAGAACACAGGGCGTTGGGCAAGCTTCTTGTGTCTAACTTCTCTTCTCTGTGAGTAACTCTGGGTGTTTTCAGACAAGCACCTATGCAGTACCCACCATGAATGTGTGAAAACCCCACTGGTAACTAATGATTAACCAGTGAATACTGGGGATAGGGTACTGGATGGGTAATGCACTTGTCTGAAAACACCCTCTGAATCCCACTCTAATCCCTGGAGGCAAAATCTTTGGCTTGGAGTCTTCACTCTTCCTGCTGCTCCTCCAGACGGTGCACTTGCTCAGCCTTTTGTACCTCAGTGCCCTCAGCTGACCAACAACTTCCTGTCCTGCTGTTGGCGGAAAGAACGCAGCCATCTTTGATTGGCTTGCAGGTGATGCCCCTGCTAAATGATCACACCCTGCAGCACCCTTCTCAAGCTCACCCCTTCAGGTCCTCATCATCCCAATAGCAACCAGGAACTGTCTGTTCCATCTCATTTTAGCTAAGGCCGCTTTTATAGGAGGTGCTGAAAAGCGCCTCCTGAGTCCCACATTGAGAGAAAAGCCGCACGGGGAGAGTTTACATGCTCCCCACGCTGCCGGAAGTGATGTGCTCCCCAAATTCCCCGCGCGGCTTTTCAGCACCTCGTATAAAAGCGGCTTGACAGTCAGAGGGTTTCAGTGAACTCTTGTGACTCATTTGCCTTCCTCTTCTGTATACATGCTGCAAAGGAATGCCCAGAATCCAGCCACAGAGTCAATGGGGCTGGCAATCTCCATGACTGGGAACACCACTCTCAAACAGCTGCCACAGGGATGCTCTTTCATAACTCGGCCTTTCAGGCTGAGACTGTCGCAGACCGTCGCCTCAGCAAGGAGCACAGCCTTTGCCTGCTTGATGAGAGAAAAGGGGATTAGCTTGCTATCAGGTTTGCCCACACAGCAGTCAATATTGCTATCCACTCAGCTCATCAGCTGTTTCTATTAAAGAGGGAGGGCCTGTGTAGTTTGTGTTGTCATTTCAATCAGCCGCAGCAAGTCAGAGGGAACTAGCTCAAAAATGTTTCACTATTCCTCGTTGGGGAAAAAAATCTTATTCATTATTCTTGCTTCTCTCTCAGGGGAATGCACAAAATTCAAGAGCATTTCTATAAGACTCACTCAGAATCAAAGGCAAATCTCCAGCCTTGTCTCCTCCCATACATTTAATGCCAGCTGTTATTTTATTTTATTTTTTGCATGGTCTAAGAACACTGAAAACTCAATGAGACTGGCAGGGCTAGGCTGCAAAGTTATTTCCGTCTCCATTTTCAAAGACCACAAGCTGCTGCTGCTTTGTCTGGATTCTGCTGTTTATTTTTCTGCTTCTTGTCCATCAGAAAGCCAGACAGAAGGACATGCTGATAAAGAAACAAATAAAGGGGCGGAAGAGAATAAAGGGGGTTTACAAATATTCTTCTATGCCACCATTTGGTGCTGCTGTCGGACTGCAGCTAACATCAGCTATTTTGCTGTTATGAAAGGAGGAGGAAAGTGAATGCTAGACCCAGCACGAAAGAGCCTGCCTCTGGATAAGGAAAAACCAATGGGTCTGTCCTGGACATACGCTAAATTAAAATGTGCACAATATATACACATGGCACAGCTTGTAACTGTGAATTATAGCTTATCAAAATGTCAGTATCTAGAATGAAATTCAGACTATGTTTGGAGGTGTCCTCTGTTGGCGTTATCCGATGTGACAAAGCTATTTGTTTTAGGTGACAAATCTGGATGATGTTCTTATGTCTGTATGCACAGACACGCTTCCTGCTACTTGACTGCTACACGTTTGCTCCTCATTTTTGTCCTGAAAAAGGTTGCAGGTGAAAAATGAGAAGGTCATTTTTTTCTCCTTCTTGTCCATCAGAAAAATGGACAGAAGGACAGACTGAAAGAAATTGTCCATGTAGCTGCTATTGTGTCTGGGAATACTCGCCGATCCCCTACCGACTCCAGCCTAACCACAAACAGCACCTTTACTAATCTGAAACTAGGAGGGAGGAAAAAAGGAACTAAATTATAGGCCAATGGCAAAAGGCAATACGGTAAATGGGAAAAGGGGAATACAATAAATGGCAAGGCAGTACTAAATGGCACACTGCCATTATGCAGTAAATCAGTAAAGGGTTAACAAGGTAATCTATCAAACGATAAACGGATACTGCGTGGTAACTGGTGCTTGCCAGATTGGGTCAGGTATCACAGATCTGGCCACTTACCGAATAGCTGTGAATAACTGTTTCAGCTCTACTTCCCTTCCACCTTGGCCCAGTATGGGAGCCCCAGCCAGAACAGGACTCAACCTGGCCCCCTCCTCCCTCTTTCTGAGGCACCCAGCCTGCTACAGCTAGGAAAGTTTGGCTCTTCTGACTTTGCCTTCCTGGTAACCTGGCAGTGGAGCCCTGAGCCCAGGTGCTAATCTTGCCGCAGACGCTGTGGCAGAGCAGGAGCAATAGGGAGCCCAGCTGCAGCCTCAGTATATATCAGCACGTCTCACAACTCATGGGGACTATTGAGTAGCTGCAGACACAGACATGCAGCAGCATAAACATCTGTTCGATTAGCTATGCTCCAGGATTACATCATTTCCAGCATGGATTCTCCTCACTGATGATGTAATGTCTGATGACGACTGTGTGTGTGCACATTATATAGAGATACACACCCACACAGAGAGTGCTGAAAAATTACAGAGCATTTGAACACCTTGCAGGACTTCCTGAGAACTGCATTTAGGTATGGCTAGTAGTGACTGACTGACTTGCATTCTGAACTACATAGAGAGTGGTTAAAGAGACCTCAGTGTGTAACAAAAACTATTGGGAGTAATAGCCGGTGAAGCCGATCCCATGCCCCACGTGTGTGTGTATTGGAGTACATTGTACTGTGCCAATCCCATGTGGAGGGGGTTTGGGATTGTGGCCAGCCTCCATGGAAAAAAGTCTTAAGAGTGCTCATGTCTTAGTTCATGGATGATCTTGTGGTAAAAGTAGAGATTTGGGATTCCATTTCTCCCTCACAAGGTGGAACAAGGGCAAGTTAGTTACATTCCCTCCAGTACAGTTCCTTCACTGTAGGGCAAGAATAGCAGTATTTCCTTTTGTCCTACCTTTCTCATTTTAGATCTGTGTGAGCTCCTTGAAGACTCCTCTCTGTAACACAAGGGTCTAGACTGTAGTTGAGGGTCTCTAAGTGCTACTGTCATCTGAATGACAAGTACAATAATAATTCATTTTCATTGGGACTACTTCTAATATTTCAAGTATTTACCTTGGAGATTTAATAGGATCCTTCTGACTTCTGGATGAGGGATGACATGTGTTTGCCTGTCCTGTCATTATTCATTTGCCACAGAGTTCAGGCATGTGGAGCATCTTGACGTGGTCCAAGGCAGAAATGCAGGAGTTACCATATGTAACGATAAACCTATCCCTTGTTGAAATTGATGATGTCATCTTGAGCACATAGCTAATTGAACAGACATTTCTGCTACTGCATCTTTGCAGCTACCCAATAGTCTCCTGCCACCAGCTGTTTCTTGGATGATATCCCTGGTACAACGAACACACCTGGTTGCAGGAGAGGGAAGCCAGCTTCTAGTTAAGAACTAGCAGCCCCAGAAAAACTGCTGGGACATTGTGGGAAAAGCTTCATTCAACAGGGAATCCTTTCCCTAACTCTCTTCACTTCCCCTCACCCTCTCAGTGTATCTAATGCCAAAAATGAATAGCTAGCATTATGCCTGATAACACCCATTGCCTCGGTGAATGGATGATCCCCTCCATACCACTTACTCCAGAGTAGTTCCATTGAATCTCAGTGGGATCATTCTTAAGAAAGTGATATGAGAATTGCAGCCCATGAATGGAAAATTCAGACAATAGTAGCTAGTGAGATACTCTGGGTTTACACATAGAAATGTATAGAGAGAGTTTGGAAAGCTCTATAACATTTCTAAAACACCTTACGCCTCACCATACCTTCCAAACACAGAGAAGGATGTGCCACATCAGCATTCACTAAATTGGGACAGCCTGCATAAGCCACTCATGACTCACTACTCCTGAGTAACAGAGCCATTCCAAGTTTAACAGTAATGAAAACATTCTTACACCCCATGCTAGCTTGTTTTCTCTACACACACTCTTTGGGACTTGGGTCCACAAGTTCGCAATAATGGCAATTCTGAAATTGCTTCCTCAGGAGTAGTCCCACTGATTTCAATTACTACTCAGGAGTAAGTGGTTTTAGCACTACCATCTAATGAAATACACACTCCAAATTAATTATACCAGAAAAGAACTCAAATAAAGGCTTTTGAAAATTATATCAATAAAGACCTATATTAAATGCATACCAAAGAATAGGAGCCTCTGTTCTCCCAGCTAATTGATTGAAATTCATATGCACAAGGATAATTCTGTCTGATCTCCAATAAGATAGTTCTTGCTGACATAACTGTATAGGAATTAGTTTGCAATTAAGATTTATTTCTAAAGGCTAGAAGCAGAAAATTCCTTACTCCCAAGCCCTGCATGTGCCTCAACCTATCCTGAACAATTGACTACTCTTCAGTCTCTGATGCTTCCTCTAGAAAGTCAATAATTTTAAAAGGCAATATTCTGTCCTTTAAGCAGCCCATATATCAATAGGAGCATGGGGGAAATCACCTCGCCAAAAGCTCTTGATGAAATGTTCAATACCATCTACCCAATCAATAAAATCTTTGAAGAACTTCTCTGAAGTACAACTGGTCTCATTTTCTCATTTGCTAGGATAAAATTGATTTCTAAGCAACGTTTCATAAAAAGAAATGGGGACAAATTGCCTTGTTAAAATGAAGCCTATGAGATATTCAGTACAGACCTTTAGATCCCTGTGATTGTAAAGTGATGGTCTCTTTAAGCGGACCTGATCGCCACCTTGGCCGCACCTTCTTTTGGTCTGCTGTGGCCTGAACTGAGTCTACAAATACCCAAGAGCTTTGAAGGAGCTCTTCACCAGGTCCCTGGCCAGGGTGCTGGCCCTGGAGGACAATAGGACACAGCTGGCCAGAGTGCCGACATGTTACATACTCTATTCATGTGATGGGATGTGGACCCTGGATCCCATTGTTGAACAGAAACCTCCATGTGACGTGAGAGATTTGGGGCTGGAGACTGCAAGGACCCATGGGGCATGGCTGCACCCTGCTACAATCCCCTATTTCAACTCTGAATCTACAGAAGAATGCTTTCAAAATACAGCCATAGAAAGTACAATTTTTGTTTCACATGCTCTCCCATCCCATTCAACCCTTCATCTCACAGGATCCTAATGAAGGATTGGGGAATCCTCTCTTTCATTTCGAGTGCAAGAGTAGTTATCAGGTCCTTCACATACTGGTGAAAGTACCAGGAGACAAACCAAGCTCAGATTATTTCTTACTATTAGAAACTTTTGGGAGAAGGGGATGACAGAGAATTTCACAAGGAATTTTTTTGTAGCGTCTATGTGGAATCATCCCTCGTAGGGAATGTTCATGTGAACATATCTGGATTTGGAGTAGGGAAGGTGTGACGTCTATAAATCCCACAAATCCTGAAAGCAGCTAGTCAGGGGAGTTAACAGCTGCCTGCATTGTTGAGGACTGCCTTCAAAATTGCCTGGTAGGAATCTGAAAAGGCTTATTGAACATGATTATGTAGCAAATAAGTGGTTTATTGATTTGGACATTGAGCTGTGATAATAACTGAGAGAAAGAGAGAGCAAGAAAGAGAAGAACTGCAAAAGAAGTTCCTCAGAAGAACATACCCTAGCAATTCACAATACCCACCCATAGCAGGGTGACCGGGGGAAAGGCGGGGGGAGGGTCTAATTTGTTTTATTTATTTATATTTAGAAAAAGTAGTATACAGTAAAATGTACTACTTATAATTTCTATAGCACTACTAGGCATACTCAGTGATTTACAGTCACATGATTTTAGAGACAGGTCCCTGCCCAGTGGATTTACAATGTAAGATGGACAAAGATGAGGGGAGCACACAGAAAGAAATTCCCATTTTAGAGGGGGAACTAAGGCTGAGAGACTTCCCAAGGAGTTCATTGGCTAGGATGAGGCTTGAACCCTTGTCTCCAAAGTCCAAGTCTAGCACCTTATCTGCTACATCACACTGGTTCTTGTAATGAAAGCAAGACACAATTAACAATGAATTTTGAAATACTGAAGTCTCCAAAACACTCAAACTCATGAAATCATCTTGCAAAATTTTATGCCAACCCAAAAACCCAGGCACCAGATCTGAAGTACAGATATTGATCAACATCCCAACAAAGTCAGAGGTGGAACTGAAACAATATTTTGTGGCAATTTCCGTCTTAATAAAAAATTGTTGATGCGCAGCTTTCCCGACGAAAGGAAATGTACTGATTCATTCAGGTTTTTAGTTGAGCATTTTGTCATCCCAGAAGTGGAGTTAAATGGTGACAGATTAAAAACAAAAAGAAGTACTATTTCACTCAGCAAACAATACAGTTGTGGAACTCGTTGCCAGAGAACGCAGCGAAAACGAGCACCATAACAAGCTTAAAATGGGAACAAGATAAAATCATAGAGGAGAGAGCAATAAATGTTTTCTAGTTGGAGCTTAAACCCCTGGCTACCGGTAGTTGGGAATGGTTAGCAGGAGATAGGTCACACCTCCATGACCTGCACTTGACTTCTCTCGAACTACTGTAGCTGGCCACTGTCGGAGACAGGATGCTGGGCTTGATGGACTATGGGTCTGACCTAGTATGGCACTTCTTATGGGTTCCAGTTTGAGTGGCAATGGAGGTACATCCAACTTGTTGGAAACAATTATGCCTTTGACCCTGGTTGCCAGGCCCCTTATCCTCCTCAGCCTTCTCCATTTGCTTCTGGTGCTCCCTCCTTGTACTAGACTACCGTCCCTCACAACACTGATTCACCTATGCTGTTGGTTTCCTGTTGCTTATGGTTCTGGGTAATACCTACCTCCAGAGAGTCCTACATTGCCATGTCCCCTGCCATAAAGTGAAATTCTGTTGCTGTTCGATCCTACGCTGGTACCTGCTGCTGCCTGCTTTAGAAAATGGTAGGCAGGGTGTTGGTTCTATCTCTCTTCAGATCCAAATGGTGGTTGCATCATGCTGCCAACACCATGTTTGAACTCCATCTTGGGGGAGCAGGAGGTGTCATCAGTAGACTTGGTCTTGATCCAGAATTTGAGATAGGGAGATTATCCCCTTCAGAAAACTGAGATTTTGCCCTATCCTCCATTCAACTACATCTGCTTTACACTATATTTTTAAACAGAATTCAGTGTTACTCCCATACAGGGGAACTTAAGTTCGATCAAAAAAAACCAATGGTTTTTAGACAACCATTTGTTTTAATCATGATATTTCATCTAGCAGTTAGATTGTAAGCATTTCTTCACAACAGGACCAAGCTTTTTTATGTGTCAGTACGAGGTCCAGCAGACTGAAGCCCTGAGCCATGACTAGAACGCCTAACGTAGTGTTTCTACTGCAACTGATAATCAGAGAGAAACTCTACAGAACGTGTGATTTAACATGCAGGAAGGAAGCAAGCAATGCTTACAGGTGGGCTGTGGCTCAGGTGGTAGAGTGCTTGATAATGTACTAAGTTCAATCCCTGGCATATCTGATTCCAGAAGGATTCCTGGGTGAGGCCTCTGCTGGAGAGCTGAACCTGAAACCCTGCAGCCATGTCAGGTTGTGAAAACACTGGGCTAAGATGGACCATTGGTCTGACTCAGTTAGGTAGCTTCTTATATATATATATATATATATATATATATATATATCAATAAAAAACAAGAGCATACTCCACTTGCACAAGTTTTCAGACTTATAATATCTTTCTGATCTTCATGTAAATTTTATATTGTTGAAAACAAAGTTAACCAAGTTGTTAACAATTCTCTACTTTTCATGCAAATAGTCTCATTCATAATTCTGCCTGGTAGTATCGCTTTCTATGCTCGGCATTATGTGCTTTTTAATAATGGTTTGGAACCTTTGAATGACATTGAGGAATGTTTTTTGGATAAACAGAAACAGATATATCCATGTGTGCTTAATTTTGGGAAGAAATAATTGTGCACAGCAAAGAAGAAACAGATGGGAAAACACAGTAAAACAGAAGCAAAAATATTCGCTGCTGAAGCTTACAGCCAACTGCTGTCACTTGGGCTCCAAATTAGTCATTGACAGAAAAGCCTTATTGGTATTCTATAAGCTATAGGACTTTATGTAACCATATGTCAAGATATCAGTTAACACAGCATTGACATGCAGTGCTTTCATAGTGAAGGTGCTGTCAGCATTTTCATTAACACCCTTAAGTATTATAGCAATAGATGGTTCTGCCACAGAAAAACCGCAAAACTACATTTAAGTAATGTGAAAGACCTCTCATTGCCTCTCTTATAACCTATTGTTTTCCAGGGCTAAATTAAGTCAGTCATACATAAAAACAGGCTCCAGACTGACTAGTGGGATTCAATCTCTTAGTCTTGAAGCAATTTTTAAAGATATTTAAAATAATCAGGCTGGCTCTGCCCAAGTTACGACAATGAGCAATAAATTGAAACGTTACTGTTTCTTACCCTTCTTATACTTTTTATTTTAAAATTTATTTTTATTATAAAATTTGTATGCCGCCCCCTCCTGCTAAAAGCATCTCAGGGCAGCTAACACATATTATAAAACAACAACAACACAATTGAAAACTCCACAGTAAAACAAATTACTCCCTATCCTACCCCACCCTAACCCAACCCACCCAGCCCATCTCCCTCGGGAAAGGCACGGCGGAACAGCCAGGTCTTACATTATCTACGGAAAGAGAGGAGGTTGGTAGTCAGGCGGACCTCCAGCAGGAGGTTGTTCCACAGCCACGGCGCGACCACAGAGAATGCCCTCCGCAAGGTTGACACCCGAGAAACTCGGGGGACCTCGAGGAGGGCACCCCCGGCTGACCGCAGGGGCTGATCCAGGATCTGGCAGGTGAGGCGGTCCTGCAGATAGACTGGGCCCAGGCCATTCAGGGCTTTAAAGGTCAACACCAACACCTTGAATTGGGCCCAGAAGACTATTGGCAGCCAGTGCAGAGAGCGAAGCACCGGTGTAATGTGCTCATGTCGGCCCATCCCCGTTAGGAGACGAGCTGCTGTGT
>QEPC01013399.1:1831235-1868289 GCA_003113815.1 Sphenodon punctatus
TATATATGTATATATCTTAACCCTTATAAAATCTTACATTGTGACTGAAAGAAGCTCAGACTGTGATGAACCTCCAGGAAACTAGAGTTCCAAAGTTGCAAATCAGTCACTGAGAGTGCGTCTCTAAGTGCTTTTGCAAATATCCGGCCCAATCCAGGTACTGTCCAAAAATTATGAATAATAGGCCCAATCCAAAGTGCACACCACTTATGAACCAAGTGCAGGATGTATGCACACAAAGTGCACAACTTGCACTTGTCGTGTGCACATATTTTGGACTGGGCCTATTACTCACATTTTGGGACGGCTCACTGAATATCCAAATAAGTATTCAACATGGAAATGATATTTGCATATCTATTTATTTCATTTCAGTTAGTTTGGTCAATTTGGTATGTCACCGACAGATATTTTGATTACCTTGTTTTGGTGTTATTTGGTGTTATTGTGAAACCTTTAAAAGTACCAGAAAAGTAAAAGTCGGTGATATATAAAAAGTGGCCAAAATAACCGGGAAGAAATACCCCAACGAATGGCTGTGCAAATATCACTTCCATGGTGAACAAAGGAACCCAAATAACTGAAACAAACTGCTCAAAATGGGTATACGCTTCAACAAATGAAGAGGGAACCAAGTAGAAGCCTATCTGCTTCACAGCAGCACCCTATTCCAAGTGGGTGAAAGTGTCAGATTCAATACTCACAGCAGGTTTTCGCTTCATCTCTACATCTCCACAAATGAGCTGATGAAAGAGAAGAAGAACTCTGCCTCAATGCCATTACAAAGGTCACCAATAAGGTATAAGCATTTACCCAAAGTGCTACAGTGCAGACAAATACTACCCTTACTAAAGACTAGGAGCGTGCACAAAGGGTTTTTTTCTTTTTTTTCTTTTCTTTTTTTGTTATTAAAATGACATTCATTTTATTTTTCATTTTCATTATTATTTTTTGTTTTCGTTTTTAAGTTTCATTTTTGTTTTTCATTTTTTTCAATAGGAAATGGATTTCTGGCTTCAACTTCTTCATCCCATTTGCATGATATTTGGACAGATTGGACCCGTCTCAAAGGAATCAGCCCTGCCAAATTTCAGAAACATTGGATAAAAGGTCCCAATTGTATAAGCAGTTTTGGTTTCATGATTTTTATAGAAGTTGCAAATTTCCTTAAATAACTTGCAGGTGTTGCCTCTGTTTAAATTATAGAGGTTTTACTAGATGCAGAGATCTGCTTTTTGGAGCACTTTTAGAGAGGGTGAAGAAGACAGGAGGAGGTGGTCAGAGCAGAGGAGGAGCAGGCACAGGCTTCTGTTATTGGCACCCAAAGTTTGTGGGACATCAATAAGGGAGAGTAGGTGCAAAGTTCTACGTTTATGAGCACTGCAGTGAGGCTGAAGACTGCTGCACACACAATCACACACACAGGGCATTGAGCCAGTCTATGATCCATAAAGATTTAGCCATGGTGGGGCAGTGCACAGCGTGGCCAGATATGCAAATTTTAGAGGGCTCTTATGAGAAATACAGTCTGCAGGTCTGCATTAGCTCCAGTGCAGCCCTGCAACTTGTATTTCTCATAAGGGTTCTCTGAAATTTGCATATATGGCCACCCTAGCTGTGCAGCTTGGCAGAAGTTGATATTTGCTCCCTAATGTCCACCCTCAAGCCTCCCTAACTGAAGCAATTGGGTACTGGCAAGTTAAAAGCCTGAGCAGCATCTCCAGAGAATGAGCCTATACCAGGGAATCTCTTATGTTTGTCACAGTGGTAGAAGATGGAGTTGTTATTTTTTGGACTATCCTCTCATTTTTGTCATTGCAATAACAAAAACAAAAATTGAATTTTAATAATTCAGTATTTATTTATTTTATTTTTATCGATTTATATCCTTCCCCTCCTGAAAACAGCTCTAACTAAAAAGAATGCACACCCCTGCTGGGAGAAGAATGAGACCCACAGATAGCATGAGAACTTCCCTTTACTTAGGACAAGAATTATTCCTGCCACCCAATGGCATCACTTGACATAACAGGAAGTCTATTCCCTTGATCATCTCAGAGACCGCTGTGGAGCTGGGCTCTGCAGCAGTCCCAGCTGGGACCTGTTACTTTCAAAATCCAGCCAGTGCATTCAAGCAGCTCGTCGGGCCCTGTTCGGGCCTCCATGGTGCCCAAATGGGCCAGGTCGATTCGGGCATTCCAGATTCATCAGGGTTGCCTGAATTTCCATGTGCCTGGCTGCAGCTCTAATCATGATTCATGAGTGTTGTATATGAAAAGTTTAGAAGACTTAAGACAACCATCTCAATCTACATTGAAAATCTTGTATAAATTTACAATAAATTAAGACCTTTTGAAACTGCTTTTGTGCTGACAGATTACTGTGTTTTAGACATTACATACAGTACATGCAGAGGGAGGCCAAAATATTCATCAGAACATGGGGCTATAAATATCCCTGTAAAAAGTGTTCCTAGGAAAGCGCTTACCAGAAAGGGTGACACAGATGTAAAAACAGATATTGAAGATGAAGGCAGGAGCTTAATTTTCTAGAGGATATCAGATTTTATACTCTGTTACCCCTGGAGACAGAAAGTTAATATGAACTCATAAAAGGCTTTTAATCAAAAGTTTGACAGTTATGAACAGACTGTTCATGATATGCAAATATGGTCTAACTTTTGTAAAGTGAATCACCATAAGACCAGAGAAAAAAAGTTTATTATAGCTGGGGTTTTGTTATATTGAAGTTGTTGTTGGGGAACAGGGACGTCCTCTCACTACACAATACCTACATTGCAAACCCTGGCTCAGATTGTAATGTTGATGGCTGTAAAGGAAGAGGTTGCAAAAGGCACTGACTGGGATTATTGACTATTTCACTCCTGCTGGAGTGTTCATTGTACTAGGGCTTGCTTATACTTTAGGAAATGGTTTCTGACGTAGGGATTGCTAATCACGGGGATTCAGTATAGTGAAGTTCAACTGAATGAATGTTCTTTGAAGGATTACACATTCAGTGCCATAGTATGGGCTCCATCATCGCCGTATGTGTAAGTGGCAATACACTTCTTACATATACTAGAGTAAACTTTGCCTTCACTTTTGTTTATTATGCAATTCCTCTGAAGTCTATACTGTATTCAGTGGTGGCAGATTTGGCTGGTACTTTTTTAAATGAATGGGATTACTCTATGCTTGAAAAATAAACTCTGCAGAGTTAAGGAGCAGAATCCTGTACAATGAAGAACGTGGATGAAAAGAGGGTGCCCAGTTTTGAACTTTGGTGACTGGATAAAAGTGACTGGATACAATGAATTGGTGCATGAGAAAATCAGAGTGATGGAAAGACAGAAGTTGAAGAATTGTTGGGCAACCGAGTAGTAAGAAAGATAATAAAAATATGCCTTTGGAAAATATGGCATCACAGCCCGATACTGGTCTTCACAGAAGGGGAGGTTGGAGAAAGAAATAAAAACTGGATTCTGTATAGCAAGCTTCCATGCTCCTGAAGTCCTGATTCCTATGGATTTGTATTTTATAACTGTTTGACTTGTTAACCGATTTATATAAAGTTGTTCTTTTACCTGTAACTTATAATAATTCATGAAAATTGTGATGCATTTCAAGTGAATCAAATTTTATTCCTGTTTTTGAAATGATTTGCAGAAAATCTCTTGTTACAAAATTCTGGGGCTTGAACCTTAAACCTATTGACTTGAACCTTGTCCTTAGTGACCATGATCCTTCCTCGGAACATTTCTGATTTTTCAATATGGTTATATTTGTCCTTTCTAATGATTGACCAACTATGTATGCTTAAACCTGTGCACATTGTCCTGGTTCATACAGGCCTTGGGAGTCTGTAAACTCCCATGGCCAAAAGGAGCCCAGCTTATTTTGGGACCTCCAATTTGGTTGATCTGGGCATGAGGGACCCAAAGTCATTAAGTGCCTGTGGTCCCCATCCATGGTGTATGTGCACATATTACTGCCTTGTCCAAGCTGTCGCTGCGCTCACAGTCCAGAGATGGGATGGGGGATAGGGTTGTGAGTGTGGTGGTGGCTTAGAAGGAGGAGGGTGAGGGATGTGCTGGTGTGCTATATATGTTGTACGCGTGCACCCTTGCACATTGTGCAAAAGGACCTTGGATCAGCCCTAGAGCCGATACGAGTAGTGCCTGCAAAAATGGGTATGCCTGACAAATCCTGGTACCCAAGTGGACTGTGAAGAACTGCAGGAGGATCTTGTGGGGCTGGATGAGTGGGCATCTAAATGGAAGATGAAATTTCATGTGGACACATACAAAGTGATGCACATAGGGGAAAATAATCCAAATTATACCTACACAATGAGGTCAGTCCCATGCCCTGCATGCGCTGTGCGCAAATGCACGCACACACATGCACACAAACCACACATGTCCATAGAGAACGCATCGTGCCATGTGCAACCCACACGTGATCCATGCGGCTCCTGCTTGGATTCCATGCGGCTCCTGCTTGGGATTGCGGCCAATGCTGGGTTCTAAATTAGTGGTTACCACTCAGGAAAAGGATCTAGGAATCATTGTGGACAATACATTGAAAACCTCAGCTCAGTGTGCGATGGTGGCCAAAAAAGCAAATAGGATGTTAGGAATTATTTGGAAAGGGATACAGAATAAAACTGAAAATATTATAATGTCTTTAGATAAATCTATGGTGTGACCGTACCTTGAATAATGTGTGCAGTTCTGGTCACCCCATCTCAAAAAAGGTATCTTAGAACTAGAAAAGTTACAGAGAAGGGCAGCAAAAATGATAATGGTTATGGATCAGCTCTCATACAAAGAGATGATTGATAGGTTAGGGCTCTTCAGCTTGGAAAGGAGACGACAGAGAGGGGATATGATGATAGAAGTTATACAATCATGAGTGGCGTGGAATGAGTAAGCAGGAAACCGTTATTTACCCTCTCAAATAGTACTAGAACTAGGGGATACGCCATGAAATTAGCTCGTAGCAGATTTAAAACAAATGAAAAAGGATTCCCCCCCCCCGAAACAGTGCACAAATAACTTGTGAGATTTGTTGCCAGAGGATGTGGTCAAGGCCAGTGGTTCAGCTGGGTTTTAAAAAGGATTGGATAAGTTCTTGGAGAGTAGGTCCATTAATGGCTATTAGCCAAGTAGGTTTAGGGGATGTAACTTTTTAATGTCAGGAGCTGAGAGTGAACAACAGAGAATGGATTGCCTATTGGAAACTGTTGGGTACTTACCCCAAGCAACCGAGATTGGCCACTGTTGGAGACAGGATGCTAAGTTTGATGGACCATTGATCTGACCCAATATGGCACTTCTTATGTTCTTGTGACGTGACATCATCAGGTACCAATCAGGACCTGACTGCACCCTGATCTGGGTACCTGATATCCCAGAACGTCAATTTCCAGTCCCGGAATGTCAACTTCCAGTACTGATTTATAAATTTGTTCCCATCCCAATTTGTCAGTTTTGTGGTCCAAAATCAAGTAATCAAACAGTAATCAAACACTGAAAAATCATTACTGGAAGTTACTGACTTTTGGGGTTTCTAGGTACCCGGGTAACCTATCGGTTACCCAATGGGGTTTCTGAAAATGCAGGTTTTACCTGAAGTTACTAAATTAAGTACTTTCCCCAGTTCTAATTGGTCCCTTTGTGTATGTGTATGGAGAAACAATACTCAAAATAAATCAGTTATTCTCAAGGAAAGGGACCATAGCCTCCCTCCTGGTCCATTCACTACTATGAAACTAAAGGTCTCTACTTACCTTTGGGTTTCCGGCCCTCCATCAAATTTGGAAGGAAATGGCCAGCAGAATCAACAGTTGGTAAGGGGGACCACAGACAAAGAAAGGCAATTCATAAGGCAGTTTTTCAAAAGAGGCAACTCGCAGTCCATTTCTGTGGGCTGGCCCCTGGCATGCAGCTACATACAGTGGTTCAGCCCAAGCTGCTGCATAATCCTTCCTCCCATAAGGAAAGAAGCAGGAGGGAGAGTGGTTGTATAGGTACCATCAAGCATCGGATGAGGACTGAAGTTGACGTTGTGTACCCGAAAGTCTGGGAAAGAAGCCTTATGGGAATCCTTTGGTCCCATCAACACAAAGTTGATGGATGGATTGATTTTGGCCACAAGGAATAGCACTTGGAGCAGTCACAAGTCATTTGAAGTGAATGGAGCAGATGCTTACACTATGAGCAAAACAGTTGGAGGATCACACTGCCTCATTATGCCATGGGTTGAGTACAGTGTTGGTGATCCTCTTTTCCTAAATTAAATACAGAAATATCTGGATGGACCATTGCTAGTTAACAGTTTACATAATACTGCTTTTCCCTTTTGGAGAAATTTGCTTTTTCAGGCAAACATAGCATATTCATTGGTGACTCTCCACATCCACAGAGAAGAGCAACATTACAAAAGATTATGACCGATTTTAATTAGTTAAAGCTGTTTTTCCATGCACTTAAGTTTTTAATCCATTACTGCATTAACCAACTGGGAACTGACACACTGACAGGATGGAACTGATTGTATCACCAGTGCCATATTCCAAAATGCTGTGTGCCAAATACAGCCTTGCCCTTGAGAGAAGTAGGTGGAAATAAATGTGGTAAAACCAGAAATAGATCAAAAATACCAGCAGTCTGCAGGAATTTCTTTCCATAGGTATTTAGGTGTAGCTTTCTAAAGGTGAGCGTAGCAGGGTGCATATTAGCACTGACAAAAGTACAGATGCAATTACTTGAAGAGGACCACACCTCAGGCTGATGTTAAAGGAGCACAGTTGCTAGCCTAGGAGAAGGATAGCACCAACCAGGTGTGGAAACCCAGAGGTTTGCATATAAAGCCTAAAGCCTGAGTTCGAAGGGAGTGGGGGGGGGGGACTGGGGAGTAATAACCTGAATCGAAAATCTCCACAAGGAAAAGGAACTGAATCCTGTCATGGGCCACAGATGTGCTGGGACATGGAGACAGGGATGCTGCTCCAAAGGAACCTGCCTGCCCAAAGGATTCGCAGGTGGGAACTGCCCTTGATAGTCTTAGGAGATCACTTATTTGTTGAACTAGTTAAACAAGAGCTCAGTAACAAGAGCTGTTATATATGGTTGGAACGGTCCAGCTGTAGGAGAGGTTGGAGGCCAGATTTAAAAGGTGCTAAACATGCACCTACTAAAAGGGCACTCACTTATCCCAGGATTGGGGCCCAGACTAATTGAGCCCCAGACAGCTGGGCAATTGAGCTAATATTCCCCACAAAGACTCTGCAAGCCCTCAGAGAGGGAGGGTCCAGCCCGCCCAGCCCTGCTACAGCGAGTCTTCAGCAAACAGCCTTTACTGGACACAGGTAGTAGGGTAGAGAGGGCAGAATAAGACATAACTATAGGTGAATGCACTAATGAGTTGAATCAGTGCAGTAATTGCAGATCAAGATAAACTGAAAAAGAAAAAAAAAAGAATAAAAATTGAAAAGTGAATTTAGCAGCAACAAAAAAGTAACAAATTGTGTTGCGTAAAGCTGTATTGATGGTGTGTAATAATTTTAGTACTTAATCAATTAATTGTTTAAAGGCAATATTGTTAATCCACTATCATTTTTGATTAGTTGACAGCTCTCGACATAAGCAAACGTCATCTAACCCTGTATAATTAAAGAGAAATGACAGTGTTTTTACCAGATAGACACCAATGGCATGTAGAAAAAGTGAAAAGATGCATGAACCAACAAACATTGCATCATGCACATGTTCAGAAATCCAAACTACTTGTAAATTTTTAGGCCCTGATCCAAGGCTGCGTGTGCATATGCGCACCACATACACACAGAGGATTAGGGATGGGACACAGGGCCTATTTGTGGTTTTGTTTTTCAGTTTTGGATCTCTGGTTTTCAGTACTTTCCATTTTGTTTTATGATCCTGTATCTTTCCACTGAAGTCAACTGGAAATTGCGGCCGCAGCCGGCGGCCGCAAGCCGAAGGGCTGCGGCCAAAGGGCATGGCCCTTTGGGGCCCTTTGGGGCATGGAGGGGATAGAGGGGGAGAGTATGGGGGATGAGGGAAATGTAGGGGTAAGGGGATGTATGGTGGAGATGGAGGAAGATGAGCAGGTAGAGTTAGAGGTACTCCCTAGGAAGTCAAATAGGGAAGTTAAGGGGGAAGAATTGCTGGTATGTGGTGATGAGGGGAAGGAGAGAGGGGTTGTTGATGCGGTAGCCTGGATGGGGTTGGGAGTTCAGAAAGGGGAAGATGAGGAAGTTGATACAGTGATGCTCACTGATACAGGATTGGTGGGGCCACCTCCTCCCGGTGAGAGAGGGATTGAGGTGGTGAGAGTTTCCCTGGTGGCAGCAGGGAACGAGTGGCAAGAATGTGGGACCTTCCCCATGGTGATGGGGGAGGTCATTGAATGGGATATTGGTGATGCATAAGGGGGGAGGATTTTTCTGATGATTTTGATTGTGATATTTGGGTCTGCTGTGTCTGATCTTTTGTATTTGAAATGTTGAAATTTTTGTATTGCTCTAGTTATTATTATGTTAATTGTTTATTGACTTGGGGTTCCCTGTGTGGACTACAGCCCCAGACTGTAGATGTATTGCATTGTGAGCCGCCTCGAGTCCTTCGGGAGAGAGGCGGGGTATAAATTAAAATGGAAAATGGAAATGGAAAAATTGTCCCATTCACTTCCATGGAAAGGGGAACCAGACTTAAAAGAGAACCAAAAACAGGGGGCCAGGACAACCTCACCTTCCCTGTGACAGGGGGTCCAGTCCAACTTCCCCCACCCCTATTTCCCAGGGCCCACTGCCAGGCTTGGAGAGTGGGGATCTGTGTCCCTAACACCCCCACGCCCTCAGGGCCCAGCTGTAAAGCATTTATTTACCAGTCTGGGCCTTGTAAGATGGGGGTGAGGACTGAGGAGATGCCGTTATCGCTGTCAGCGGCCTGGGCCGGCCAACCTCCTCGGCTACCGGGCAGCGGAGTTGGCTTTGCTGCCAGGAGGCTGGGCTGGCTCTACTGTTGGGGGGTCGGGCCTCCTCTGCTGCCAGGTGGCAGAGCCAGCTCTGCTTCAAGGCCTCCTCCATTGTCGGACAGCCAGACCTCCTCTGCTGCCGGGCGGTGGAGCTGGCTTTGCTGGTGGGCTTCCTCTTCTGCTGGATGGTGGAGCTGGCTCGGCTGCCAGGAAGCCATGCTGCAGCTGCTGCAGATGGGGGAAGGATTGATGGCCCACGCCTGGCACAGGCCTCCTTCCCAGGGCATGCCAGCAGGGCTCCCTGCTCCAGCAGCCCACATGCACAAAAGGGCCCCCAGGGCCATGCATGAAATGGCTCCATGGAGGCACGGAATGGTGTGAATAGCCCACCCCATAACCCTCCCCCCAGTGCCCATTAGCTTCCACTCCAGTGCTTCCAATCAGAATTGTTGTTCCATGTTGTTCTCTTTGCTGTGACCAATCAGCAACTGGATTGCAAATCAGTAAGGGAAACTCTACCAGCCAATAAGAGACAAAGAAATAAAAGGGAAAATGGAGTGCAATAAGTTTGGTATTGCTACCTCTCAGGATTTGAAATGGATGACAAAATGGTAAACGGCAAAGCAGTAATCAGAATCCTGGTAAGACGAAAGTCAAAATGTCGGTCAGAACATTACTGGATACCAAGAGGTTCTCGATTCAACCAAGACAGTATCTAGAAACAGGATTTCAACAAAATTTCCTGTTTTGTTGAAGCCTTGTTTCAGCACTATCCATAAGCCATTTTTTAAACACTGGTCATTGCCTATGCGCAAGCAGCTGTTGTGACAAAAATGGAACAGTCACCAAAAATGGCAGGAAGAGGTTGTAATTAGAACTGAAATGAGTACCCGCAAAAGGTGGAATACCTTCTGAAATTTCAGTACCCGAATCTACTCAAATATTTTGGGGACAAATCAGTCTGATTCAGGTACCCAGTGTCCTGGAATATTAACTTCTGGTCCTGTTTTTTCAGTTGTCTGTCCCAATTTTTTGGTTTTCCATACCAAATTTTCTATTGGTCACCAGAAAAATCTGTACCAGTCCCAGAAATGACTGATTTTGGGGGTATTCAGGTACTTCATCAGTGATCAAGTAAATCACCAAATATTCAAAATGTTACTGGAAAATGTGGATATATCCACGGGTACCAAATTAGGCACCCGTTTCAGAAAAGTAGGTTTCCCATGAAATTTCATTGTTTTGAAATTTCATCGCTCAGCTGAGCAGCATGGGGGCCAGGGAGCAGGAGCAAGCAGGGAGCAGTGACCCACCAGAAGAGCAGCAGCCCAGCAGCAAGGCGAGTCGTCCCAGGGAGTCCATCGCGTTGCATTTGGGTACCAGTTGGTGCCCGGCCCCAAACGTGACCAGGGAGAGTCGGGCACTGCAAATTCTATGGGGTGTCCAACTGGCTGCAGCTCTGATACTTAAGTTATAATATACAGCTATTTCTTTATGCATTTCCTGGGAGTAACTACATTGTAACTCCCAGCTTCTGGGAGTGACCGTTTCTCTGGGAGTGATTATCTTGTTAACTCTCTACGCCTATGGACCTCATCTCTGCCAAACCCTGCCACTCTAGCCAGCAAGGACTTCTTGCTATCTGCCCACTGGGTTTGAAGTGTGCTGAGTATCTGTGCTTCCTAGTCTCAAGGTATGTAGTTGATTCAAGGGGGATGAGAAACTTTATCTTAGAACCGATCACATGAAGCTGGTGAGTACAGAAAGCCGACCTTAAGAACGTGTACCTGATACTAATATAAAAGCTTGACTGAGAAGTAAATATCCTGTGTATATTGGCCACATAAAAGCACAGCTAATCCCCGAGGCTTCACAGCTGTGGAGAATAGTTTCTTGCAGCGGAAACAGTACATCTCTAGCAGCTGCATATTAGGAAGAGAAGAGCCATAGCCCAAGGATACCGAGTTCGCCTTAGCAAATCTTTTTTGGCTTCAAATGTTACCAATAGAGAGAAAGGAAGGGGTACTGTTGTTCAAAGATTCCAGTCCCGGCCAAATAACACAGGATGGGGAACCTTTCCCCTCCTGTAGACCACTCCAAGAATTCATGTAAACTCTGTGGGTCGGTGGGTGTTGGGGGCAGGGCTGTCAACATCTATGCCAACTTAAGTAAAGACTCAGCAGTGACATATATTTTCTAAACTTCACAGCTTGGATGAAGGAATGGAAACTAGAATACTTATCCAGTTTGCAGATGACACAAAACTACAAGAAATAGCTAGCACCTTGGAAGAGAGAGCTGGAATTCCAAATATTCTTAATAAGGTAGAAAACTGGGCTGAAATTAACAAAATGCATTTCAACAAAGATAAATGTAAAATTCTGCATGAAGGAAAGAAAAATAAAATAAGATAGGGGATAGCTGGTTTGGCATCAACACATGTGAAAATGATCTAGAAATTGCAGTTGATTACAAGCTGAACAGGAGTCAGCAATGTAATGTGACTGTAAAAAAAGCTAATGCAATTTTCGACCGCATCTTTCGAAGCATTATTTGCAAGTCATGGGAAGCAATATTTCCTCTATCTATTCTGCACTGGAGAGATTTCACCTGTAGTATTTTGTCCAGTTCTGTGTCCCTCATTTCAAGAAGGACTTGACAAATTGGAGGGGGTGTGTGTGTTCAGAAGTGGGCAACAAAGATGATAAGCCTGGAAAGGAAGTCCTATGAGGAAAGGCTGAAGAAACTGGAATATGTTTAGTCTCAAGGAAAGAGGGTTAAGGGGAGATAGCAATAATCAAATATCCAAAGAAAACAAGACTAGAAATAATGGGCTGAAATTTCAAGAAGGCAGTTAAATATCAGGAAAAACTTCATAACTAAGAGCTGTTTAGCAATGGAACAAGTTGTCTAGGGTGGATAGGCTCTCTGCTACTGGAGGTTTTCAAAAAGAGGCTGAATAGCAATCTGTTGGGGATGCTGTAGCTGTACACTTCCTGGATCAAAGCCGACGACTTGAGCGGATCACCCGAAGGTTCCTTCCAACTCTATGATTGTGCATACTCAAGATACGGGGAGAAAGAGAAGGGACAAGGTCATGGATCATCATTGCCCTGGATCAATCACCTCACCGTCAGTGCATGTTGTCATCTCCATTCCCTTTCCATGGACTCATTCTTTCAGTACTTGAGGATGCGGACTGCATCTATGGGTCAGATCCAGGAATTCGAAAGGGGACAAATAAAATACAGCCAGAGACCAGATTTGGCCCATGGACCAGAGGTTCCCCGCCTATAACAAAAACATAGCAGCAATCGGAAGGAGTAGGGAAGCATACAACTTATACATTTTATTTATTTATTCAAATGTATATGTCACCCTTCCCAATGAGACTCAGGGCACCTTGCATCATATAAAAACATCATATAAAACCCGCTAAAAATCCCCTTAACCACCCCCTATAACCCTTCCTCCAATCCCCCACATCCTGCCCAACCCTATCCCTGGCTACCAAACACCTGGACAAAAAAAAAAAAGTCTTACACCGTTTCTGGAAGATGAGTAGGTTCAGGCTTAGACGAATGCCCAATGGGAGAGAATTCCATGGGGGGGGGGGCGGGGGCAGCACCGAGAACACCTCTCTGCACGCCATTTCTGTAGAAACTTTATGGGGAGATGGTATACGCAAGAGGGCACTCTTGGCTGACCTCAGAGGCCATGATGGGACATAAGAGAGGAGACGGTCTTTCAGGTACCTGGGGCCCAAGCTGTGTAGGGCTTTATAGGTCAAAACTAGCACCTTGAATTTATTTATTTCATTTATATTATTTACTACAGTTTGATACCCCGTCCCCTCTTGCTAATGGGGACTCAGGGCCCAGAGGCTATTGATAGCCAGTACATATTCTGGAGGACTGGTGTAATGTGAGCCACCCAGGACAGAAGACAGGTTGCTGCATTCTGCAGCAACTGCAGTTTCTGAACAGTCATCAAGGACAGTCCCATGTAGAGCGCACTGCAATAGTCTAGCCTCGAGGGTACGGAGGAATGGAAGATGGTGACCAAGTCTGAATCCGATAAAAAAAAAAAAAAAGATCTCAGCCTTCTCAACAGATTTAATTGGGGAAAAGCACTCCTGGCCACCACCGCCACCCCCTGGCGATCCAGGTGCAGCAACATGTTCAGGTGCACCCTAAGGTGGAGAGCCTGAGTGACCAGTGGAGGCTGGACGCCATCAATAAGAGGCATTCCTATATCTCCCAGGTGACAAAGCTGGCCAACCATCATCACTTTGGTCTTGTCTGGATTCAGCTTAATTTGTCTCGCCTGCATTCAGTCCCCAACAGCAGTCAGGCACTGCGTCAGCACCAAAACTGCAGGACCTGGGCCAGATAGAGTTGGGTGACATTAGCATACTGATGGGACTTCACTCCAAATCTCTATACAACTTTGCCCAGAGGCCACAGATACATATTGAACAGGAGTGGAGACAAGATGGAACCTCGCAGGACCCCACAATGGAGCTTCCGAGAGGAAGACAAGCCACTACCCATCACCACCCTCTCGGTTCTCCCAGACAGGAAAGAATGGAATGACTCAAGAGTACTCCTGCGAACCTCTGCCAGGTCCTGCAGCTGTGTCAACACCACCCCTCCCCTCCCCCATGATCAACTGTATCAAAGGCTGCTGAGAGATCTAACAAAATCAACAGAGAACAGTGGTCCCTGTCAGTTTCCAAGAAAATCATCAACCAAGGCCACAAGTGCAGTCTTAGTGCCATGCCCAGGATGAAAACCTGACTGATATGGGTCCGGGAATCCAATAATATTCAGATGTGCCTGAAGCTGTGAGGAGGCCACCTGTTCAATAACCTTTCCTAAAAAACAAGATTAGAGAAATAATGGTAGCTGGCAGGGGAGTCAACGTCAAGAGATGAATTCTCGAGCAGGGGATGGACGACTGCGGTTTTGAGGCCATCAGGCATCCTGCCCTTCTAAAAGGAGGCACTCAGAGCCGCATCCAGCAACGGCCCCAAAGTCTCCCGAATAACTTGCACCAGCCAGGATGAGCATGGATCTAATTCACAACTGGTCATCTGCACCTCTCCAAGCACACCCTTTGCATTGATGGACAAGACTAATGGAAGCTGATTGAAGAAAACCAGACAGGACCCAGCCTCCCCAACCCCAAACTCTTACTCTGCACCCAAACTGGCAGTTCCCAAGTCATGCCAAATACCAGAGCCTTTATTTATTATTAATTATTATTATTATTATTATTATAAGCATTTATATAGCGCCAGCGATGTACCTGGCGCTTTACAAAAAACAAGAGAGACACAGTCCCTGCCCGAAAGCTTACAATCTAAAGACATTATCTGCAAAGTAGGTGGCAAACACATCACGGTGGGCAACTAATGACTAACTCCAGATGAAGACAGCCAGAATTTAACAAGCTATTCACCACCCAGAAAAGCTCTGTTGGACGGCACTCTGCAGAAGCTATGATGGCAGCAAAGACAGCTTTCTTTGCTGCTGTCACCACTATGGCAACGTCCTTCAAAAACTATCAATGCCACCGTCAGTCGGCTTTGGCACAAGTCGTGCACCACCTGAGCTCTAATTATCTACCCTCCCACTTTAGCCGTCTCAGGTCCTCCATATACCAGGGAGACCTGCACTGCTGCACCAGAGGAGGTGGACACCTTGGTGCCGCTGTGTCGATGGCCCGAGTCAATCTACCACACCACAAATCAAATCGAGCCAGAGAGGCTGTCAAGGTCAATGGGTAAATCCCCCAGAGTGTTCTGGAATCTGTAGCCAGGGGTAGACCACTAAAACTGAGATGGGCAGGAAGAGCCTTTCTGTATTAAGTCTGAAATAATAATAAAATGCTTAGTTCTTCAACCCCATGTATTTCACAGTGTTTTATGAAACTCAGGCAGAGAGGTGGCATGAGTTGCCCAAGGTCAAGTCAAAAGTCAATGGCAATGGCAGGAAACAAATGTCTTGGGTTATGGCAATGCCTCTAGGTAACAGAGGCAAACACAGCCAACTCTGCTGTAGCTTGCTCTGCTCAACCTTTCCCCCCTGTGCTTGGAAGAGCGAAAGGATTCTGATCTCCCATCTGTGCTAACTTAATGGAAGCATTACTTAACTTAATTGGCACATTAATTGGAGAGCCAGTCTGGTGTAATGGCTAAGTGTGTGGTACTTGGACCAGAAAGTAGATGGGACTCTGGTTCAAGTCTTGCCGTAACCAGAAACTCCCTGGGTAACCTTGGGCCAGTCACAATATTCTCTCAGCCTAACCGACCTCACAGAGTTGTTGTGAGGATTAAAAGTTGTGTTTTATGTAAAGAACTCCGAGTGCCATAGCAGGGGGTGGGTTCTCTCTCTCTCTTTCTAAAAAATAAAGATTACAAGCTGCATTTGTATGTGGTCACCATATGGGTGTCCAAACTGGAGAGGTTTCTTGTGATTTCTCTCTGCACTGGGATGGTAGGGCATGGTTTAGCCCTGGACATGAGAACAAACAATACTGAACATTTAATGCTATTACACACACCATGATAATTGCCAGGGCACGAAATTTCAGATCGAAGTCTGGGAGACAAAAAAAAAAAAAAGTCAGTCACTAGACTTTATCCTGATATTAAACTGTTCTTGCCCCACTACATCCCTGAACCAGTCGCCAGCCTCAGGTTTCTGGGCACCAATGGCTTCCATGTGCCTGCAAATTTTGCCTTCTGACATCTGCAATGATACATTTACAAACCAAAATGAAAGGAGAACTTGTACCTCAGTATAGATGGTTGCTAAACAAGTTCATGCAAATAACTAGAAGCAAGATGCAGTTTCCACTCTCTCACACAATGGGATAGATCATCATCATCATCATCACCATCACAGCAGCACTCATTAATACTGTGATGCTCAAAGGTCAAACAGCAGATTCATTAACTCTACTTAACACACACACACACACACACACACACATAGTTCTTCCAAGCCCAAAAGTGTAATATCAAAAAACCTCAGTCCAGGAGCACTCCTGTTTTTGTACCAATTTCACAGAATGGCCAGACTGGAAGAAAACTTAAGGTACATGCTATCCAACCTCCTGCACCAAGAAACCTTCATAATATCTAAAACGGTCCCAACAAATGTTTATCCAGCCTATGTTTTTAAAAACTTTCAGTGATGAGAATTTCATAACTTTCCTAAGGGAGCTTGCTCCACTGCCAAATCACTCTTAGGACTGGGAAGATTTTCCTAACAGTTAACCTAAGTCTGCCTTCCCGAAACGTAAACCTATTGCCTTTTGTCTAGCATTCAGTCAGTGGCAATGAAGAACATAGGGTGAAAACAGACAATACACCCCTGCAACACGCATAAGAAATGTTCAAGCGGCGTGAGGTGCATATCTGTTTTCACCCATTCTTGTCCTTCTTCTTCATGACAGCATTTAAAATATTTCAAAACTGTTATGACCTCCCCACTACTACTTCTTTGTTTTAAACATATCCAGCCCTTCAACCTTCCTCATACACCTTAAATTCTACACCCACCCATCATCATTTCAGCATCAAAATTAGTCTTATTCATGACTGTTATCAGAATTTATAATAATAATAATAATAATTGATTGCAGCCATTGGCCAAATAAACAAAAACATACAAACAAACAACATACAAACAACTCTTTAAAGAAAAAACATCAGCACATACAAATGCCAAAATCAATCCAGACATTACTGCCCCCCTACATTTCAGACCCTGACGTGTCTTGACCCTAGGTGTAATTCCAGCGGTTGTCTAAACTGTAAAAACAGTTCCCTGAGATTAAATGCGGCCACAAGATATTGAGCAACCAAACTTGTAATAGGGGAATCCGTATCTGCTAAAGCCAACCTATTTATGAGGTCCTATAATTTATGAGGTCCTATAAAAAGAAATATGTATTTTCATCTATTATTTATTTTTACATTTTCTGAAACCTGCACTGCAGAATGACTTTTCTTCCATTTTATTGTGAATTGCGCAGTTCTCCGCATTAAAGGCCGTTTTTACACGGGCTGCCGCTGCGTGGGGTTGGGGTTGGGTGTGTGCGTCACAGCGTGGGTGGCGCACACACATCCCCCACATATTCTCATGCATGGAGGTACCTCCATTTTCGTCGATGCCTCCATGGATGTGCACACATACACACACACACCACGGGATTTACAGGAGCAGCACCCACGCATGAACACCCCGATGTAAAAAGGGCCTAAATTTATTTATTTATTATTAATTATTACTATTATTATTATTATAAGCATTTATATAGCACCAGCGATGTACCTGGAGCTTTACAGAGAATAAGATAGACATGGTCCCTGCCCGAGAGTTTACAATCTAAAGACAGGGGGAGGGGAGCCAGGGAAGGGGGAACAGAGGGAGAGACAAGGGATGCGACATTCATGAGGATGCGAGAGCTCAGGTACACGTTCTTGGGTTGTTACAGTAATTGGGAGTATGCAGATAACAGGTGGGGGATAATCCTGTGTGGGGATGCTTAGCAGGAGTTAGGAAGGGTGGAGCGGAAGAGGTTTTTTGATCATTTGTTTTTGCTTTGGAAACCCAAATACAGCAGCACTTTTTGAGTGACTGCAAGGAACAATTAGAAACAGAACTGACCAGAAAGAACTAGGAAAACAGATCAATCTAGCAGCTGTCTGTGAAATGTGAGTGAAATTCAAAAGTGTAATCAACATAAATACACAATACAATATTTTAATTTGACAGCATTTTGATAGGAATGTGATGGCGTCCAATATGGATTGGTGCAATAATATCGACTAAGTATGAGAGGTTGTTAAAAACAGCTCAGTATTTATACAATGAACTTAGAAAACTCTAAATTAACTACTTACCTGCAACAACTCTGCCCTCTGTTTTTGAGACCCCGCGTGAGAAAATGATATACTGTTTCAATATTGCATTCTCAAGTGCTGAGTCCCACAAGGATTTGAGTGAAATTTTGGGGTGATAAACACTGCAATATCAAGGATTACATGAGGCTGAAGAACAAAATTGGGAAATCTTCAGTGCATTAAAACCAATTACCAGCTAAAACGACGATCGATAACACAACAGAGTACAAACACCAGAATGTTTTTGTTTGTTCGTGCTGTTTCTTCTGGTCTTCTGCTCTCACAGTTCACAGAAAAGACAGACTTTTGTTTGGAACATCTGAATTTTAAAAGACCCCTTACAGCAATTTGTGAAGTTTGTAACTATTTATTTATTTATTTATTTATTTAAATTTCTATCCCGCCTATCCCACAAAAAACAATATCAGCGGAGAGGGGTTTACAATAAAATCAAATACATTTTTAAAGAAAAGGAGAAGAGGGAGGGGGAGAAGTAGAAGAAAAAAGGAACAATTAACATTTACACAACCACCTAATCGCTGCCTAAACAAAAATGCTTTACACTGTTTCCGGAGAACACGCAGGCTTGAGCTTTGGCAAACCTCAGGGGGCAGAGAGTTCCCAAGCTCGGATGCAGCTACTGAAAATGCATCTGCCAGCACCATCCATACTTGACACACTGAGGGCGTAGCCAGAAGGCTGCTCCCAGCTGACTGTAGAGGGCGTGATGGGACAGGGAAGAAGGAGGTCCCTAAGGTATGTTGGGCCCAAACTGTTTAGGCAACAACCCCAAAATAAAAGAAATATAATCAAGAGTGAGAAAGCAGAAGTGAGGACAGCCTCCAAATTTGGGAGAGAGGGAACTGTTTCCTCCCTAATTTCATGATTGGTCTTGCTGAGTGAAGGATTGGCCATGAACCTTCTGTCACTTTGGCTGGGGCATAAGAAGGGTGTGAGTAGGGGTGATTTCAGAAGTGACACGTTCCAGTTCACCACAGTGAATCCCACCCTGGTGTGAACGGATTCACCACGGGCTGTGGTGACACGTGCGGCCCCAACAGAAGTGACAGGATCGTGACCACTGCCCAGGGGCAATCAGAGAGAACATGGGCCAGGGGAACACAGCAGACATGCAGTGAAGACATGGGGTGTCTTCAGACGTTCCGAGATCACGGTGAACCACGGTGAATACCCACCTGTGGTCACCGTGTCTCGAACGTCTGTTTGCGGCATGCCAGATGTTCGCGGCCGTGCGGCCGCACGTTGCGCCGCGCGGCCCCTCCCACTTTCCCCGCCGGGATCCCCCCGGCACGTCTGTTGTGCCGTTACGGGGTGAGCCCGGCGGGGAACGAAGCCGGTGGTTCCGGTACGGGGCCAAAGGGCCCCGTATCGTCTGAAATCACCCATGGACCACGGTTTGAGCTCCAGAATGCACTGCGGCTGGGGTCAATTCCTTCCACCGCGGCTGCGGGTTTCCATTCAGAAGTTACTTTTCATTCACCCCTGCTGTGGTGACCATTCACCACACTTCTGGACCTCCTCCCACCCTGACCTCACGAAGCGTGGTTAGCTTCACCCCGGGCTGCGTTTGACTGTGGTGAACATCTGGATGAGAGCAAACAGACATGCACGGTGCTTTCACACACACACACCCCCCGCGTTTGAATGAGGTTGACTGTGGTGGACATTCACCACGTCACTTCCAAAATCACCCTATGACTCTCACTCTTGCCTCACCCTTTCAGGCAATAGGGAACTAGCTAGGCATTACTGTCTTATTTTATAATTAAGCCAAGAAGTGGCAAGAAGTGTAACTACACCTCGAATATTGTGTGAAGTTCTGGTCGCCCCGTCTCAAAAAAGACATAGCTGAACTAGAAAAGGTACAGAGAAAGGCAACAAAAATGATCAAGGACATGAAAGAGCTCTCGTATGAGGAGAGGCTTGGTTGGGGCTTTTCAGTTTAGAGAAGAGACGACTTAGAGGAGATATGATAGAGGTCTATAAAATCATGAGTGGGGTGGAACTAAAAAACAAGGAACAGTTATTTACCCTCTCAGCTAGTACTAGAACTAGGTGACGATCCATGAAACTCATGGGTGACAAGTTTAAAACAAATAAAAGAAAATATTTTTTCACTCAACGTATAATTGAATTGTGGAATTTACTGCCAGAGGCTGTGGTAAGGGCCAGTACTATAGCTGAGTTTAAAAGAGGTTTGGACAAGTTTCTGGAAGATAGGTCCATTAGCAGCTATTAGTCAGACAGGATCGGGGCACGTGACGGGAGCTGGAGAAAAACAACAGGGAATGGATCCCCCATTGTAACCTTTTGGGTGCTACTCCCAAGCCACCGTGATTGGCTACTGTCAGAGACAGGATGCTGGGCTAGATGGACCATTGGTCTGACCCAGTACGGCACTTCTTATGTTCTTATATGGGTGTAGCATGGAATAGGACCCAGAAAACCTAGTATAGTTTCCTTTTCCTCTAAAGCATAGCTACCTAATGCTGTGACAGCATCCTAATGAATGCTGTTTAACTAACTGGAAAATATGCAGTCTTTCCTTCGTGGTTGAATTAAAAAGAGAAGACAGTAGTTACTCTGTAGTTCAAGTGGTAGAGATTTGAAACTCATTGTTTCAACTGTGACTTAAATGAGAGACAGTTATATGTGTGTGGTAGATTTCATTTTCTGAAGTTGGCTTTTTTAAATGTTTTGTTTTTAAAGAAAAACAGGGACAAGGCCAAAGAGCAGGGCTTTGTAAGGTTAAAGGGACAGAGCCTTCTCCCCCACAATTTGGACTGCTATGCTATTTAATGTAACAATTTTACTTTCAAATGATATGGTGCATACCACTTTATATTATTATTACTTATTATTTATTAATTATAAAGAATTTCAGTAGCCCTTTCCATGTCTTAAGGTGATTAACAATCCTTATCTATTATTATTATTATTAGTAGTAGTAGTAGTAGTTATTTACATAGTGGTAGCAATGTACTTGGGACTAAGCAATCATTAAATTAGAGTCCCCGCTCCAGTGGGGCTTACAGTCTAGGCTGGACAAAGAAGAGGAACAGAGAGAGAGAGACAGGGATTCAATTTGAGAGGTCTCAGATGCACTGGTTCAGCTTAGTTACAGGTACTATTTCACCCTCAGGATAATGCCATGAGGTGGGTCATTATTATTCCATTTTACAGATGGTGACAGAGAATGGTCTATGAGGCCCAACTCCAATTCCTTATCCACTAGCCAACAGCAGCTCTCACCTGGCTCATATATTCCGATAACTCAAATTCACATTAATGTTAACACAAAAAGTAAAAAGTAAAACCTCTTACAATTGTTTTTAGTAATTTGGTTATGATTTGTGTCTAACATAAACCGCTTTTAGACATGCACAGCCCACATGCGGCGTAAAATCACGCTAACTAAATTGTGAACTCAAAAGCTCAATATCGAGGTATTTAGTTCGCGGTTTTAGAAGAATGCACGGCCGGCTTTAACATGCAAAATGTCGTGTCTAAACCCCACCCATGGGATTTTTACCCATGGCACGATTTTACATTGTGTGTGCAGTGCTCGTCTAGAAGCATCCAGTCTGAAGAAAAATACACTGCCTCCCTCCAGTTTGGGTGTGGTGGTTGAGACAGGCCTCTTCTACATGAGCTGCCAGGGAAGCAGTTCTTCAACGCGCTGCTGGGAAAAGCCACGCGGGGTGCATTTACACACACTGGAAGTGGCCGTCCGCCATAGGAATCGGCAGCGTGCGTGGCCTCATGTGACCTCTTTGAAGATGTTTTCTGGAAACCCCGATATCGAGCTTTCCAGAACGTGTCTTCAAAGAGGCCACTCACCGCCAATTCCTATAACAGGCGGCTACTTTCGGTGCATGCAAATTGTTGAAGAATGTGCTTTCTTCAACAACAAGAAGAACGCGCTTTCCTGGCTGCTTGTGTAAAAGCAGCCACAGTCTCAAGACCTGGTATGGGACCCAAATTGTCACTGGCATTAGAAAGCATGGCTGCAACCCTTAAACCATCATCTTTGTAGCAACTGGTTTTAGGATTGTGGCCCACAGGAACACACCATATTTTGGTTTTAGATGTACACGTTAGGCTTCAATTGCATTATTTATTAGGGTTGTTGTGAGGATTAAAAATTGTGTTTGTAAAGTGCTCTGAGTGCCATGGCAGGGGGGTGCTATATAAAAATGAAGATGATGAATCGACATGACAGTAGGAAGTGAAGTCCTGAATGATAGGACCTTTCTCTCCCTGTAACTAAGGTTAGTACGTGCACGTAAGACTTCTCAACCTCATGAATGTATTCCTGTCTTTAGTTTACCCCTGCCTTGTCCATCCTAGATTGTAAACCCCTTGGGGAAGGGACCTGTCTCTCATTCATCATTGTTCAGGGCCAGGCACATTGTTGGTACCATACAAATAATCATAATTCTTAACAAACAAAGGAGATAGAAACAAAGTAGTTCAGATGATCTCTTTTATTGGACTCACTTCTGCTAGTGAGAATATGCAAGCTTTCAGGTTAGCCAGGGTCTTTCCTCAGGCCAATAAAAGTGGATCCAATAAAATACAATCTTCTTCCATTTGAGACCACTACAGCAATCACATGCTTGTTTAATCAACAAAAGTGTTTAAATTATTGACTGAAACGCTGAACTCTGAAAAATAGATGTATGACCCTTCCTTTTATTACATCAAAGCTGTTCAGCTGGCAGCCTATAGGGTTGGATCCAGCCTGCGGCCTTAAAATTATATTATATATTAAAAGAGATTTTAGTGCAGTCTGGCCTACAAGCAAATTACTGCGAGGCAATCCAGCTCACAGTGGCCAAGAAGATGGACTGTCCTGCATTATATTGAACAAGATGTGAGAGACGGAAAAAAAGTTGATGTACAGTTATGGCTGGGGACAGAGTCTTGATTGTCAGCAAGCATGGAGTTTCATAAGTGTAAAGGCCAAAGGAATCTGTTCTTGTAACTGAAGACCCAGTGTTGATCTCAGAAGGATGTAGACATGGAAAGGGAAAGGATCCTTAGCAAAATCTGAGCTTTGTACCCTGTAGAGGAGTGGGTGCTACCTCAAGTGGGCAATACCTCAAAACCAGTGTAACCTTGTTGCTAAGCTGTTGAACTTGGACCTTGGAGGCCAGGCTCTAATCCCATTTTAGCTATTACTTCACTGAGTAGCTTTAAGCAAATCACTCTCTCTCAGCTTCAAGTCATTCAGCCCAAAGGGCTGGGATAAGTCCTTACAGGGAGCAAGCCCCGAGGTCCAGCCAGGGAGAAGCATGTGCTGGGTACTTTAAGGAAGCAAAGAAAGCCAAAAAATCCATTGAGAATTATTAATTATTATTTATATGGCAGTTGCAGTGTACCTGCCACTGTAAAATCAATAGTTATAAAAAGGTCTCTACCCCAAAGGGGCTTACAATCGAAGAGAGACAAGGAAGCGGTGAACATCAGGAGAGACAAGGACACATCCATGAGGTTGAGAAGTTGCAGGCACACATGCTTTACTTAGTTACTTAGTTTTACTTAGTTAAGGGAAAATCTGACAAAAGAGGTATGTTTCCAAGAAGGATTTGAAATTTGGGAAGGAGTGGGTAGAACAAATGTATCCAGGAGGGAGTTCCAGGCATGGGGGGGCAGCAAAAGAGACAGGGCAAATATATTTAGAGGCGCAAGGGAGTCGTGAGCAGACAAGGGTGGGGGCAGAGGAGGAGCAAAGCTCCTGGGGAGACGTGTGGCAGGATGCAAGAGAAGAGAGGTATGGGGGAGCGAAGCCATGAAGAGCCTTGAAGGTGATGACCAGGAGCTTGTGCTGAATGCGTTCACCTGGAAGGAGCCGGTATAGGGCAGAGAGGAGGGGCTGAACATGGTCAAAGCGACAGTCAAGGCGGATGACTTTAGCAGCAGAGCATTGAACGGTGATGAGGGGGGCAAGAGCAGGGGAGACCAGTAAGGGGGAAGTTACAGCAATCAAGGTGAGAGATGACTAGAGCATGGACTAGGGTTTTTGCAGTGGCAACAATAAGGCAAGGCTGGATTTTAGCAATATTATACAGAGCAAAGTGACAGGATTTGGCAGCAGCCTGAATCTGAGGTGTAAAGGAGATGGAAGAATCAAAGATGAATCCCAGGCTACACGCTTGAGAAACAGGTTAGATGGTGACACCATCAATGGAAATTGAGTGGGAAGTAGGAGGGGAATGTTTTGAGGGGAAGATGCAGAGTTCGGTCTTGGCCATATTAGGTCTGAGTTGCTGGCGAGATTTCCAAGCAGAGATGTCAGAGAGAGAGTCAGTGATACAAGAGTGGATGGAGGAGAAGAGTGAGGGAGTGGAGCAATAGAGGTATGTGTCATCAGCATGCAGGTGATACTGGAATTCGTAAGATTCAATGAGTTTACCCAGAGAAAGAGTGTAAAGGGAGAAGAGAAAAGGACCCAGGACAAACTTCCACAGAGAGGAGAAATGATGAAGAGGAGGGGGTACCACAAGAGAAATACTGAAGGAGAGAGATGAGGAGAATCAGCTGAGAACAGAGTCCTAGAATCCAAGGTAGTGTAGCAAATCCAGGAGGTGGCCATGGCTGACAGTGTCAAAGGCGGCAGAGAGAGAGACTGAGGAGGATAAGAATGGAGCAGAGGCCCTTAAACTTAGCTAAGAGTAAGTTGTTGGTGATTTTAGTGAAAGCAATCTCAGTTGAGTGGAGGGAAGAAGCCAAATTGAAGGGGGTGTGTGTGTCAAGGGAGGAATTAGAAGAGAGGAAATCAAGACAGTGCATGTAGACAGCCCACACCAGGAGCTTGGAAGTGAATTGGGTGATAATTGGAAGGGTCGGAGGGGTCAAGAGTGACCTTCCTAAGGATAGGGGAGACAGAGAGAATGACTGATTAACCCCAGGTGGGTATGGCAGGAAACTGCAAGCCAGTTGGGGCAAGCACCAATATAAAAGTGTGAGTTGCAGCGCAATTAGAGCTAAAGTATCAGGGAGAAGATTTCAGGCTACAAGCGTGGTGGGTGAAGAAGGCGGGTCCTTGAGTCACCAAGGCTAGTTGGTCTGAGTAAGAGTTCAAGAGAAAGGCCAGAATGCTGGAGTCACTAAAAAACTTGGAGAAGAAGCTAAAAAGACGGAGAACTCAGGAAGGGGCTTCCTGTGGATGTAAGGACCTTATTTATGGACTATGTATCATTCATGTCTGTCTACTGTGACAAAGGTAGTACTTGGGGAAGAGAACCTCAGTAAGAAGAATGTTGTTTGGGGACCCTGATCCTGAGGCAAATTACCAGGATCAGACCACCATGTTACAATGGGTATTTTCAGACGTTACGTGGTCAATGTCAACCACAGTCAATTCCCTGTGGTGGCTTGGACCACGTAACGTCTGTTGGGGGGAACGGATGTTCCTCCCCAGATGTTACCACGGCGGGGAATCACATTCACCACGCGAGCGGCCGAAGCGGCGGGACTGGAGGCCGTTGCGTGGTGAAGGCGATTCCCCGCCGTGGTGACCCCCGCCATCACGTCTGGATGGTGACCACAGCCCGGAATCCCCGCAGGGATTCTGGCCCGTGGCCATAGCGGGCAAGCGCTGTGGTGGCATTAGCCGTGGCGGCCGCCCGTCTCCCCAGAGGGTGGGCAGCGGGGAGCATGGAGGGGGCGGGGCCATGCAGCCGCACGTTGCACCATGAGCCCCGCCCCCTCCCCGATTCCCCGCCGGGATCCCCCGGCATGTCTGTTAGGGCGTTACGGGTCATCCCGGTGGGGGATGAATTCATTGATTTCGTGACGGGGCCAATTGGCCCCGCCACATCTGAAAACACCCAATGACACAGGTGCCCCAAGCCCATCAGGGAATACACTCCACATAAGTGGGGGTAATAGGGGTGACAGCAGACTAGAAATGCTGCCAGAACTGAGCAAGAGGATCAACAAAGCAGAGGCATATGGCAGTGGCACTTACCACAGCTATAGATGTCACAGTTGGGGAGCATACATGAATGAATTGGCCTTATCAATCGTCCCATGTTTTCCTGTCATGGCTTATCCACTGTACTACTCATTAGGGGTGAAACGAATATTCAGTGAGAACATATTCTCTGCTGAATTTGGCCACTTTGAACGGAATCTAGTGGATCAGATATCTAGTGAATCAGATATAATTTTGCAACAGCATATTGGCATGTTTAGCCTTCCTCCTGCAAAGCAACTTCTCCATGAGTAAGGATTATGCCAAAATCCATCATCTCAGGATAGATATTTAAAACCACAGCTCTTAAAGCCACTCTTATGATTGCCGAGGAATCTCTGCCTTTACTAAAAATCAATTTCACTGCTACCTTCAGATTTGGGGACAGGGAGAAAATGGAGGTTGGAAAGCCATGGAAAGCATGATGCATTAACCCTGCCGGAATAGTAACTGTGGCGACTTTTCAAGTGGTCATCGCTGGGGACTATGTGGTGCAATGGTTCAAACATCACAAAGCATCCTGAAAAAACCCCAAATGGGATTAACACATTGTTTTTTGTGGCTTTTCAAGATACATTTTTGCACCCAAGGGGGGAGGGGAAAGGAAGTAAACAACAACAACAAAAAATAGAAATCCTGAAAAATGTGCAACTGTAAGACCCTATCCCCATGAGACGAGTAAAAAGACCTCCATGAGATAGTTAAGATTTTAAAAAGCATGACTAATCTTAAAACCCAAATGGCTACAACCACTGTGTTTGACTTAAAGAGACTCACACACCAGAATGTTATGTAAACTTTCAATTTACTTTTCAAAACTATTATATTGGGAACATAAAGTAGTTGTGCATGACGGGTCATCCGAGTCAGGGCAGGCCAGCAGCCCTCTTGTCTTGTGGGTCGAATTCTAACTGTGTTTCTCAGCTAGAGCGAACCTTCAGCTTGCTGCCTGACCTTCTGCTCCCCCTTGCTTTCATCTTCCTAATGTTTGCTTAACAGACAAGAGGACTTTATGAAGCCCCTGCCTAAATCATTTTGGTCCAACACCACCCTGGCAAGAATGAGAGTGTTTTTCCATTGGCAAGCTGATCTGTTCTACCCACTTCTAAAAGCATGAATGCTGCTCTACTTTAAAAATTCTAAATAGCTCCTCTTCGGCCCAAAGGAAACTCGTCACCTCTGTGCTGTGAGCTTTGCATTCTTTCTCTTTCTAGTTCGGTGAGTCTGTGGCCAGGCCAAAATTGGTTCCATGTGTCTGTAGAAAGCCTGTCAACACACAGTAGTGTCTAGTTCTGGCACACGCTCCAACTCAATGCTGAACAGCAGGCCCAGCAGCTTTGAGATAGAAGTGAAAAAGGCTGAACTCTGGCAGACACTGTGGTTGTTAAATTACTATTCTTGTGGCTAAGCAAACTTTGGAAGAATGTTTTGGCAGCTACTTTCTTTGAAGAATAGAGATCATCAATAAAGTTTCTCAACAGTCAGGTGGAAGAGGTACAAAGAAACTTTGTGACGCTAAGATTACCACGTACCATTCATTTACTGCTCACCACATGGCTGAGGGTACCATTTTACTTCCAGGTGTTTTGTTTCCACATTTCTGAGCCAATCATTGTGCAAATAACCCACGCTTTAACCTCCCACAAGTACTCCTTAACCTCCACTCCAGTGTCTCCAACCAGAATTGTGGTTCTATTTGTTCCTTTTGCTTTGACCATTCTGCAACTGGAGTGCAAATTATTAATAAAAGAATCTGAGTACCATCCAATGAGTAACAGAGAAGTGCAAGGGAAAATGGAGAGGAAGAAATGCGGTATTGCATTGGTATTACCTCTCAGGATTTTAAATGGATGGTAAAGCGGTAAAAGGTAAAGCAGTAAATGGGATCTCGGTAAGCAGAAAGTCGGTAAATTGAGAAATGGAGTGTCAGTTGAGACATTTCTGAGTACTGAATAGTTCTTGATTCAGCTGAGACATATTGGGAACTGGGATTTTGATGAGAGTTCCCATGTGAAATCTCATTTCAGCCCTACTCTTAAATGAAATTGTACTAGAAATGAAACTAAAAGCTATGAAAATATAGGAGGCTGAGCGTGGGTAAAAACAGACGTGAAAGTGGCCCATGTTGGTCCAACATGGCCTGGGACTCACCTGCATGTTTGTTTTCCTGCCGCCAGATGCTGGCCCATTAGTGCCCTTGGGTGGGTAGGCAGCTGGCCCAGGATGCGTCCGCCAGAAAACTTCCAAGGTGTAGCCTGGGCCAAGGCCTGCCCTCCCGGGCCAATCCAGGCCGGCATGTTTGGGGTGCGTAGACTGGTCCCAGAGGAGCGTGCTCCTCTGGGCCCACAAAACAGATGATTGGGGGGGGGGGCTGGAGGAGTGAGCTTACCCGGCCTGCCAAACAGCTGATGAGGGGGCCCTGGAGCTCCTCCAGGCCTCCCAATCAGCTGTTAGGCGGCTTTGGTGAATCCGTTCGTCTTGGCCCCTCCCCATGAACTGTTTGGCGTGTGCAGCTAGCTGCCAAACAGCTGTTGGGGGCATATCTGCCCCCCCCTCGTCAGCTGTCATGTGAGCACACCTGCCTATCAAACAGCTGGTGGGGGGGGTGCTCCTGAGGGAAGCACCTCCCACCCATGCAAAGTGACAGCAAGCCCACACAGGACATTGCTGCGGAGGCACCTGGCTGTCACTTTGAATTCCAGGCACCCCCCCCTCTCTCCAACACCTCCTAGGTGAGAGGCGCTGGAAAGTGGGGAGCGCCAGTGAAAAGTGACAGCCAGTCAGCCCAGGCCATTGCCGTGGAGCCACCTGGCTGTCACTCTGCAAGTCCGGGTACCCCTCCCCCACTCTCCAGCGACAACCACCCATGCAAAGTGACAGCAACATGGCCCTGCGGCAACAGCTGGCCGTTACTTTGCACAGACTGGAGACACAGGAAAGGAGGGGCGGCCTTTCCCCAAGTGACAGGGAGACCTCCAGGCCACTGCTTTAGGGCTGGCTCCTGGTCACTTGAGAAGTCTGGGTGTCCACTGCTTTTTCCCTTCCAGAGGGAAGGGATGCTAGGCTTGATGAACCATTGGTCTGACCCAGTACGGCGCTTCTTATGTTCTTATGATCTTAGTGTCTCCCTGGGAGGCCAGTCCCCCTTGGGAGGCACTGGAAGGGGGAAAGCTGAATACACCATTTTGGGAAAGGGTTCGAATGCGCAGAGCAGCCCCGGTGGCCATTTGCACATGCGCAGTGATTTTTAAAATTATTTTTAATAAAATAAAATGACAATTTTGAGAAGGATTTAGAAAAAAAAAATGGAAAGGGGATAGAGGAGAGCAACAAAAGGTAAATTTACATGAGACAGAGTGGGCAATATTTCCCATTCGCCCAGGGTGGGCAAACACAGCTGCCACACTTTGGGCCAGCAAGGAGAGCAGGCCATGCGATCTTCCTGCCATGGGGATACCAGGTGGGTGGGCTGTTGTTACAAGTTGCCAAGAAGCCGTCCACAGGTGCGAGTGCCCACCCTCGCCTGCCCACTATCCCTCCCCCATCCGTGATGTGGATAAGTAAAGTAAAAGTTTTGTTTTATTGAATATTAGCTTTCGCCATAGTCCTCAGTTAGCAGTGAATTAAATTATGGTAACATCAGCTATACACATACATATCTAAACAATCGAATAAAACATTCCTATGAATACTGCTTAAATATAAATATGAAATACCAAAACCCATTCCCGGCTAATACATCCAATACAGAACAATGTAAATCCTTATCAATAAATAACTAAAACAGTAGCAGTAACCTTCTGTAGACTCATTTTTAACAGTTTAGGGTGCAAGGAAAAAGGACTTAATCTAGGCAAAGGAACAAAAATCCATCCAAAGTTTAGCCCAGTACCGAACACACCCCGCATTAAGTTAGAAAAAATAGTTGCCAGCTATCCCACCCTGCCTTGTATTAATAAAGTCTCTTCTTCTAGATGCCAATCTAACGAATAAGGCAATAGCCAAAATGGCATCCTTGCCAACCATCATTAATAGAGCCTTACAGCATCCTCCCTGATTGGCATCGCTGCTGTCAGACAACAGCTGGTCTAACCAGATCTTTCTTAAAACAGTAAGCTGTGGGCAATGTAGCAAGAAATGCTCAATATTATCTAACTCTTTCAGGCTGCACAAACAATAGCGTTGATCATATGGAATATGCTGATACCTGCCCTCTGTAATTACTGATTTGACCAGCTGGAAACGCAGGTTCCTATAGCACCGACGTAACCCTGGATTTTCAAGGAGATCGAGATATTTCTCGTACCCAAATGTTGACTTAACAACTTTCAAATTCGGTGCCACTTTCCACTGAGCAATCTTCCCTAGATCTTCTTGTTGAGCAATATCCTGTATTCTTTGTATTATTATTATTATTATTATTATTATTATTAAACAAACATTTATATAGCGCCAGCAGTGTAACTGGCACTTTACANGTCCCTGCCCCTAGGGCTTACAATCTGAGAGACAGGAGCTGGGGGAGAGACTTAGGAAGGGGAACAGAGGGAGAGACAAGGGGTCTAACATTCATGAAGATGCGAGGTCTCAAGTGCATGTACTTGGCTTGGCTACCTCAGACTCAATGTCCTGGAGTCCCTTCCCCTGAAAATACTCGAAGGAGAACCCAAGCTCCCTGATTATCCGCCATAAATAAAGTACCCACGGGTATGAATGAATCCCCGTGGGTGTTAGTTCCTCCCTGAGGCATTGGACCAGAAGAGCTATCTCCTGCTTTGCCAATAGCCTCAGCCAGAATCTAACATATGTCTGCTTGGCTCTTGCCCCCAGGGAGATAACACCTACTTCTGCTCTCATAATTGCCCCTGGAACCTCTGGGGCAACCCTGAGGAGACGTCAGAGAAAAAAATTCTGGGTCCTTTCCAAAACCTGCTCATCCAGATTTGGGATGAGCTCCAACCCAAAGGTTGCCGCTGGGGGGACCTTGGCGCAATATACCCCTAAAAATGTCGACACGGGGACACCCTTAGGCAGGTTTACTGCTCTGGCAATATCCCTAGCTGCCCTTTGGGCTTTATTTGCCCTAGTCTGGAGGTGTGCTGCCCAAGATCCCCCAGCGGAAAAAGTAACACCAAGGTAGTTGAATGATTTGACCACCTTGAATTCACCTACCGCCAGTCTCCAAATCGGGGGAGATTTCCTCTGGCCTATAATCATTACCTTGGATTTTGCTGGATTAATTTCTAGGCCATTTATCACACAATAATTGTGAAAAGCTCTAATGGCCTGACACAGTCCAGCCCCGTTTGGGCCATCAGAACCAAATCGTTAGCAAATTGCAAAAATCCCAGTGGAGTGTCTCCGATCTTTGGGGCATGGAAATCCTCAGACCTAATATAGTCTGGTAGGTCAGATACATCAAGGTTAAATAGCAGGGGGGCCAGGACACAACCTTGCTGGACTCCCCTCCTTATTGGGATCCCGGTAACACGGCACCACCCTCCACCTGTCTTCGGACGTACATTATTATTGGAATAAAGATGCTCGATGGGATGCAATAACTTATCACTCAACCCTAACTTTTTCAATTTGGCCCACAATCTGTTCCTAGGAACAGTGTCGAAAGCCTTTGTTAAGTCCAGGAAAGCCATGTAAAATTTACTTTTCTTGATTTTGTGATATTTAAATATAAGGTGCTGAAGTATGTAACAGTAATCCAAGGTTGACCTGGTCTTCCTAAACCCAAACTGCTCAACTGGTATTATAGCCCTTTCCTCTGTCCATGTGTTCAGCTGGTCGAAGAGAAGTTTTGCATATAGGCCCATTAGTTTGTTGTCTATCGCAATGTGGATAGGACTGAGATGAGAGCAAGTGTTTCCATTCCAAAGGGAAATACTAACATTTTGGGAGTGCCTGCCAGTGCCTCTTGGAGTGCTTGCCATACAGGAGGAAGCCCATTATCCCACATTGGGCAACCTTGGCCTGGGTTGGGCAACAGTAATGCGACGTGTCACTGACCTTTTCCAGTGAACATGTTGCGTAGCAGCTGGTTGGGCGAACATCTGACGGTCACCAGTCATAAGATCCACTGTATCATGAGATAAGGTTGCCCAATGTGGGGTAATGCTGTCTGAAGCGGGCTAACATGTTGTGCGAAAGATAAGGGATTTGGAACATGAATCACAAGAGAATGGATTGAAGGAGCTTAGTATGTTTTCCTTGGAACAAAGAAGACTAAGGAGGGGTATCATTACAGTCTACAAATGTATGAAAGGCAGCCATAAAGAAGATGAACAACTGTTCTCTTTTGCTATATATGGCAGGGCAAGAGGCAATGGGCACAAGCTGAAGGAAGGCAGATTTAGATCAAATCTCAGGGAAAATTTCCTGACCCTGTGATTCTATCTATACAGGGTCTAATCCCATCTAGGGAAGCACATTATCATTTTTATTTGTTGTATACTGATTATATCATTGACATTAATTAATGCAGGTACATACTTTCTAACATATATTTATCATTGCAGTTCTAGCCTTTGGTGTTTATCACACTTTTTTTCTGTAAGGACAGTCAAACAATGGAACAGGCTGCCGAGAGAACTTATGGATTTGCCTTCATTGGAGGGTTTTAAGAAGAGGCCAGATGAACGTATGTCTGGGATGGCTTAGGTATTATTATTTTTATTTAATTAATTAATTTATTTATATATATCTCCCCCCCACCCCCCGCTAACAGCAGCTCAGAGCGGCTAACAAACTGCATATTAAAAATACATAAAATACAATAATAAACAATAAATACAAAAATAATATTATAAAACACCTTCAAAATGATGAGGCATAAAAGAACAAAAAACCTTTCCCTCCCTAACCCTCCACCCCATAACCTATACCCATCTCTCTCGCTGAAAGCCTGGCGGAACAGCCAGGTCTTACATTGATGTTGAAAGGAGGAGAGGTCTGGGGCAACCCAGGCCTCTGTCGGAAGGGCGTTCCACAGCCTTGGTGCAACCACTGAGAACATCCTCTCCATAGTCGTCCCTGAGGACTTTGAGAAAGGTGCTCCCGGATGACCACAGGGGTCCATCCAGAGCCTGGGGAGTGAGACAGTCCCACAGATAGGTAGGGCCCAGGCTGTATAGGGTTTTATAGGTAAGCACCAACACCCTGAATCAGGCCCAGAAGACTATAGGCACTGGCAGGCACTGCAGAAAATGGAGCACTGGTGTAATGTGCTCATGGCGACCCATCATGGATAGAAAATGAGCAGTCGCATTCTGCAACAGCAGCAGTCTCTGAACCATCATCACACATAGCCTCACATAGAGTGTGTTGCAATAGTTCAGTCTTGAGGTGATGGAAGCATGGATGATAGTGGCCAGTTCGGAGTCCAAGGCGTACGGCTGAAGTCACTGCACCAGATGTAATTTGCCGGCGCACCCCCCCAATGAGACACAGAGCCAGTTTTTGGTTTTTAAAATGGCCGCACTCTTTATTTCCAATCATCATCAAGGCCGGTGGGTATTGCACAAGAAAACTGGGTCCAGTATGCTAGCTACTTAACGTACTTATTAACACCGGTACCGACAGGGATGTGCCCTCCCTTATCAGTATCCAACAAGATAACTCCCCCTTTCGACAGCCCTTTGCTCTGGCCGAAAGGGGACCATCCCCAACTGTGGGGTTGAGTAAGGAGGTAAGTACCCGCAAAGCCAGCAGACCGTGCATGTACCTACTGACCCGTCTGGGTACCCCTCCCAGGGTGATAAGCGCAGTGCTTGCTGCGCGGCGCAATTGCACTGGATGTCATCAAGAGATGACTCAACCTAACCTACTCTTACCGATTTATCCTACTGTAGCATACTGGACCCCCGCTGAGTGCGACAATTGTTTACCCTTCTTTATCATTCAGTTCAATTCCCATTGCCTGATCCTTCTTCTTATGCTTAAATAGCATAAGCCCTCTGTCATCCTCTATGCCAGATTATTAGGCTATTATAATTCACTGTCTTGCCAATTCCCTTATATCAAATAAACCTATTCTGCACTGTTGATGGGGAGAAACTCACGACCCTAAATTGGGCTAGTCGTCAAAATTCCCCTTCGGCTCCATAATGGTAACCAGTAAATACCACAGTGCTAGAGGTGAGGTGGGTGGGCTGCGTTGATCAATGCCCCCAGGTCAAATGCCGCCTCCACGCGGCCAGAACAGCTCCGCCCCCCCTAAAAGGGGTGGACCCGTTCAATCATTTTCGGTGCGGCGCCTCTGCGCACGTGCCCAACCGTTTGTTGCCTCAGCAACCTCCGCCCGGGCCAAGTGCTCCCTAAGCCGCTGTTGCAGCGGTGCTGCTTTCTTGCCCCCTGGATCCCATGACGGGGGGCGCGGCAACTGCCCCGTCGCCACCATTGTGGCGGCGAAGGGGACTCCTTGTCACAGCCTCCACCTGGGAATCCAGGCAGAGCTGGGAATCGAGGAGCACTCCCAGACTATGAACCTGAGAGGTCAATGGGGGACGGACCCCATCAATGATGGGAGATGCCAACCCCACTGCCCTCCCCACTAGCATCATCTCCGTCATGTCAGGATCCAGCTTCAGACGGCTCATCCTCATCCAGTCCCCACAGCCACCAAACACTGAATACACACTGAGTCTGCCGGGCCTGGGTCGAATGAAAATGCGAGGTAGAGATATAATCACATCCTGCACCATGCAAGGGGCTGGACTCAATGACTCTTGTGATCCCTTCTAGTACTAGGACTCTATGATGGGCATGGTGGAGGCAGCATGCAGTAATTCATATTGCTTCTTAACCAGGTGAATTCCCCTCGGCCAGCTGTTGTACTTATCTGCTGCTAGAGTGGTGTATGGAGCCTGGGACAGGCATCGAAATTACCTCCTGTGTCTTTATGGCTTAGCCTGTATTGTCATGCTAAGAGACAAACTTGCTTCAGCTCTTTTGCATCCAACAAGAGAGAGAGGAGGGAATCCAGAGAGGAAATTCCTTAAGCATTCATGGTCTCACCTTCTCCCGCTGCTCTTTTTACATCCTTGCTTGATTCGTAGCATGCAGATCAACTACTGGTTTCCCACCACAGCTGTTTCATGGTTATTCACAGCATGGTTAATTTATATATGATAAACAGCCTCACCAGTACAGTAGGAGGCCAAGCCACCCAGCAATAGGGCTGTAGTGGAATGTCGCAGCGGTAGCTATTTCCAGAGGAGCAAGTGTAAAGATAGTGAGGTAAGGTGGAAAACCAGATGCAACACCCATCTTCCCACTCCCCTCCTTCAGGAGTGTAGGAGACTGAGTAGCTGACTAAGTACCCATGCTCTCCTCTCTCCCTCTTCCTGGATCACATTGGTTTATTGACTGTTCTGTTATTTGATGAACTGGCAGCAGATGTTTCCATGAGTCAGTAATACTCCCTGGAAAACTCCCTTTGTCTGTTTGCTGGAGACTGTCTTTCCTGGCCCGCAACAAAAGGGGATACTTTAAGGCCACAGACATATTGAATGCTGACGGCAGATATAAACTGAGGTTATTTATAAACTTTACTGGACAGTGAATGAGGTAATGCTGTCTGGTGGATTGTGCATGCAGCTGAGAGCCAGGAACTCCTGGGTTCTAATTATTGTCACTGTGTGAAAAAAATAATGGTGGAGAGATGAGTCTAGAGGGAGAAAATCTGCTACTTGCCCTTGCAGGAACCCCCCTCATCATCTTGTTGAGGACATGGTGGCTTTCTCTAATAGGAAAGCTTCCCACTGGCAAATCAGGCCCTGGGACACCACAACCATCACTGCAACAACCAACAGCTGAAAAAGATGCCTATTAAGCACTGCTGGGACAGAAGAAAGAAAGATGATTACACTAAAAAAGATAATAATTTAATGGGTATACTCAGGATAGGGAAAGGATGGTAAGAGTCTAGATCATGGATCCATGTCTTGGATTTAGCCCGTCTCTGAGTGCACGCCCTCATTTGTGTTCACTTCCCCCGAGATTGATCTTTCAGTGCTTGAGGGCAGGGGCTGGATCCACAGGTCAGATCCAGGAACTGGAAATGGGACAAATAAAAACCAGCTGTGGTTTGGCTTTGGCTTTTAGACTGGAGGTTTTCCACCCTTGTTCTATCATATATCATTTGTATTACGGTACTGCCTAGAGACCCCAGAAGTTTAGGGTTTTATTGAGGGAGTTGTTGTCAAATAGAGAGCTTTTCTTGAAGAAACTTACATTCGGAGACCTAACTCCTGATGAGCTGTTCATACTGCAGACACCCATATGTGGTTTTATTGACTTCAATAGTATCTCAAGTGGGTGTGTGCTTGAAGTGCCCATGTAAGTGATCTCAAGACTGATGAATAAAAGGACAAAACACAGTAAGTGAATGAGACCAGCAAAATAGAACAGGAAAATAAAAGGGACGGTAGCTGGAATGAGAGCATGTTTTTACTAGGGCTGTACATTCGGGTTTCAATAAAACATAAATAAACCCAAAGCCCCTTTGAGCTTCTATATTCAAGACACAAATACTAGGTCTGTTTATTTTTGAGCAAACCCAATATTTCATGAAAAAACCATAATATCTGAGGTCTCAAAATGGACCCCCAAAACTGACGCATATAAGACTTTAGCAATGGGTCAGACCAATGGTCCATTGAGCCGAGCATTCTATCTCTGACCGTGGCCAACCTCGGTCACTTGGGAGATTACAGGTCATGATGGGGCAATTCATTCCCTGTTGTTCACTCCCAGCCCCGGACAGTCAGAGGTTACATCCCCCAACCTAAATAGCCATTAATGAACCTACTAGGGGTGGGAAACCGGTAAAATCCAGTATCCGATAATGCCGGTGCTGGGCGTACCGGCATTATCGGATTCGACCCGGTAATCCGGTCCGGGGTACCGGATTCCGGGTACCGGATTTTTTTACATTGCAGCCATTTAAAAATGGCTGCAATGTAAAACTTAAAGCCCCAGGAAAAAAGTTTTAAAAAAACAAACCCTCCCCGAGTCCAGGCTGCGCGGGTGGAAGGGGGGACACCCCCCACCCACCCTGCCCAGCCTGGATTTTTGTTTAAAAAAAGACTCAGAGGCGAGCCCACCCCCCAGCACCAGCGGCCG
>QEPC01013399.1:1871253-1922238 GCA_003113815.1 Sphenodon punctatus
CAGGGATCGGGTCATACTTACCGGCGGCTGCGGGGATGCCGCGGCCGCTGGTGCTGGGGGGTGGGCTCGCCTCTCAGTCTGTTTTTAAACAAAAATCCAGGCTGGGCAGGGTGGGTGGGGGGTGTCCCCCCTTCCACCCGTGCAGCCTGGACTTGGGGAGGTTTTGTTTTTTTTTTAAACTTGGGGCTTTAAGTTTTTACATTGCAGCCATTTTTAAATGGCTGCAATGTAAAAAATCCGGTACCCGGAATCCGGTACCCCAGACCGGATTACCAGGTCGAATCCGATAATGCCGGTACGCCCGGTACCGGCATTATCGGATACTGGATTTTACCGGTTTCCCGCCTCTACTCAATATATGTTTTATAACCAAGCCTAGTGTGCTTGTGTGTTTATTCGGCCTTGGGGGGGTTCATTTGAGACAACCCCACTGCAAAGTCTTCCAAGCTACAGGTGGCCAGAGAACATTCTCTGAGTTATGGCTGGGCTTGGAGATCAAGGGGAGGCGTTTCTAGGGGGCACGGGCCTCTGAAAGCTCCCTGATTGCAATGAAGGTTTTCTGATCATGTGGGAACCCACGCGGGCACAGGCAACTGGGTTGCGGCTGGCCTGGTGGACATACCGGGGACAGCCTCTAAAGGGAGTGAGGGCCCCAAACCAGTGACATCCAGTCTCCCCTCTCCCATACTAGCCACAAGATAGCAATCCCCCATAAGCCTGATCCATGCTTGATTCTATCCTCTCCAAGCTAACAACCTCCCCACCAAGTTAGCTGTATTCTCCACCCTCCCCCAAACCAGTGCTCCCCTTTTTAAATTGGTAGCAGACTTAGCAACAGTTTTACCTGTATTTTTCTTTCTTTATAGACCTGTCAAACTGGCAGAGCCTCACTGAACTTCTGTAGAAAGCACAGTTGTGTCAGTGGCAGGAACTTAATTCTGCTACATATATGAATCAATACACAAGGTTTTCCACACTGGCAATGATGGGATGGGAAAATACAAGGAACACTGGTAAAGATAAAAATTAAAACAAACATAAACACAAATACAAATTTGAATATAAATACCTGACCCCATGCATAACCCTAGTTTTTACAAAGATTAGATGTGTGTGTAACCTGGGAGTGTATCAGAGCAATGAGTAGCAGCAAGACCCTTTATCCATTTAGTGTGATTATGCACTCTGTGCTCTACATGATCAAAAATAAACACGTTTATCCCAAAGAGCTTGAAATCTAAGTTTCTGATCCTACTAAGACGTATGCAGTTAAGTTTACACACTGTGTTCCCATGAAGTCAGCGAATGTAATCCCAGTGCATAGGTTTAAGTATGTAGCTAAGTCCTTAAAAAGTGAAGTCCTGAAAGGCAATCCAGCGAGCAAGGCATGTACTGGGAAATGCAGAAACAGTAATAAACTTCAAAGCTTTAAAAAAAATGTTATTATCAGCTTGATGCTTGTGGGCATCATAATCCCATTTTTGACACTGACTGACACAGTAGCCACAGGATAGCAAGAGCATCCTTGCTTTCATCTCCTCATCTGCAAAGCATGAACATCACCTAGCATGCTGGCAGAGTGAGAAAATGAATATTTCCTACAGCCCTTTGAAAATGAAAAATACTGTGCAATTGCTAAGTATTGTGTTTGAGATGTTACAGCTAAACCTAATAGAAAGGAGAAGGAAAACACCGGTTAATTATGCAGGAGATTTTTTAAAAAAAGAGAGATCAGTTTGATTCTTTGAATGGTAGTTATCACAAAAATGACTGCATAATCAAAACCCCAAAACTGGTGTCTCCTTTTAAGAAACAAGGTGTATTGTTTTCATGTATGGTTTCATGGGTTTAAACTTGAGGATGTGGCAAATTTAAAATGGGAGATAACACAAATTTTGCATGACTCTGGCTAGACAATCTTATACTGCTTACTAACCCACAGGTTTAGGGTCAGAGTGACCCGACCGAGCACCAAAACATTACAATATCGTTAATTAGTAGCTCTTCAAGTTTGAGCTTTTAGGACATTGGGTATTTTCAGACGTTACGAGATCACACTCAACCACAGTCAATTCCCTGTGGTGGGGAATGCCCTCGTAACGTCTGTTGGGGAACCGGAAGTTCCTCCCCAGATGTTAACCACATTCAATCCCCGCCGGGAATCTCATTCACCATGCAATTGGCTGAACCCGCAGGGCCGGCGCCGATCGCGTGGTGAATGGGATTCCCGGCGGGGATGAAGGGGTCCGTCACGTCTGGACGGCGATCACGGCCCAGAATTCCCATCGGGATTCCTGGCCGTTGCTATTTCGGGTGGGCGCTGCGGCCGCATTGGCCGCAGCGCCCGCCTGTCTCCCCAGAGGTCGGGTGGTGGGGGAGCGTGGGGAGGGGGCGGGGGTGTGCGGCCACACGTTGCGCCGCGCGGCCCTGCCCCCTCCCTGATTCCCCGCCAGGATCCCCCGGCGTGTCTGTTGGCCATGCCGGAGGATTCCAGAGGGGAATCTAAGGGTTGTTTCTGTGACAGGGCCAATGCCGCCCCGTCACGTCTGAAAATACCCATTGTCACTGGCACCTCTGGACATAACATACTAAAATTTCATCCTGATACCTCTTACCATTTGTCTCCTATAACCAAAAAAGTGCCATTTTGCAAACGGACCCCAGGTTTCCATAGAATTTTCCTATTGGGGTCGAATCAACCCCAACCAATGCATTTCAAGAGGGGTCAAATGGACCCCAGCTTAAATTAAACCAAATAAACAGTTTTCAAGGACCATTCAGATAGCAAGGGGACATGGAACTCAAGGCCGCTTCAGACTGGCAGCAGCAATGAAAATTAACTCCTTCACTGCTATTATTTTGTGCCTTTCTATCATGGTTTTACTATAGGGGTCCAATGGACCCCAAGACCTGGCGAGTGCAATTTTTTAAGCCTGATGTTATTCAGTGTTTTCCTTCTTTTTAGGTTTAGATTAGTTACTAATTAAATGTTTAGTGTTTGTTCAATCAATATTCTGTATTTTAAATAAAATGTACAGTTTTTACAAAGGAAAAAGACGGTTTTGGGTCATTGGTTATGTTTGGGTGCAAACAATCCCCATAAAACACTCTCTCATGTGTTTCTGTGTGTGTGTGTGTGTGTGCTTCCAGGGCTTAGCTTCAAGGTTTTTGACATTTTATTATTATTATTATTATTATTAGACATTTATATAGCACCAGCCGTTTGACCTGGTGCTGTACAGAACACAGAACTAGACACGGTCCCTGCCTGTGGCTTACAATCTAAAAGACAAAGGGGGGGAAGACAGGGAGAGGGGACAGTGAGAGAGACATGGGAGAAGACAAACAAACATTCAAGCGGATGCGAAGTCTCAGGTGCGTATGCTTGGCTTGGTTACAAAGAGGTTGGTAGCAGCAGTCAGCAGAGGAGTACAGACAGTAAGAGTAAGGGGAAAGACTAGCAGGCATTGAGAAAGGCAGCAAGGAAAAGGTGGGTCTTGAGGAGGGGTTTGAAGGAGCGGAGGGAGGAGGCAAGGCGGATGTGGGCAGGGAGGGAGTTCCAGGCATGGGGGGCAGCGAGGGAGAAGGGTCGAAGGCGGTTAGGAGAGCAGGAGAAACGAGGGAGAGCACGGGAGGGAACAAGGGAAGAGCGGAGAGCGCGCGCAGGAGTGCGTAGGGAAATTAGGTCTGAGAGGTAAGGGGGAGCTTGGTTGTGGTTTGGGACACAGACTATATTTTGGGGTTAAAATACACCCCACCAACAATAGGTTTTCACACAGGGGGTCCATATGTACCCCAAGACCTGGTGAGTGCAATTTTTTTTAAGTACGAGGGTAAGGGTTAATTTGTATCCGGGGGGCGGGATATACACCCTACATTCAGCCTGTGGTCTTTTTATTATTATTATTTTTAAGCTCTGCTCTGTTACTGCATGAGAGAGATAAAGTGCCACCACTGGGGAAGCTTTAAATGTTGTGATGTAGCTAACAGGCTCCAGGGTGTATATCCTCAAATTGATTCACATTTCATTCACTGCTCCAGCATTTCTCCAAGATACTGTACTATGTGCTAGGAAAACAGGCCTGACAGGCTGACATTAACAAGAGCCTGGGTAGCTGCAATGGTTCGTTGGCTATGCCCCTTCAGAGCAAGTAGCTGTACAGAAAGCTCCTCATCAGAGCTTCTCTGTGTCAACAATATTCAGCGCTAATATTAGAAACTAATTATCTTTGTCATAATGAGACAGAAAAATATTCATCTTCCCAATTTGCATGCCCCTGCTGGTTCAAAATTCTGGTTACTGTATGTGCTACAGTGGAAGAAATGTCTAGTATTATGTTTAGGCTTTTTTTATACTAGCTATATATTCCATAAGAACATAAGTAGTGCCATACTGAGTCAGACCAATGGTCCATCAAGCCCAGCATCCTGTCTCTGACAGTGGCCAATCTCTTTTTCTTGGGAGAAGTACCCAACAGGTCACAATAGGCAATCCATCCCCTGTTGTTCCATCCCCCAACATTAAGATGTTACATTCCCCAAACCTACTTGGCCAATAGCCATTAATCGACCTGTCCTTCGGGAACTTATCCAATCCCTTTTTAAAACTAGCTACACTACTTCCTCTGGCAGTAAATTCCACAAGTTAATTGTTGCCTGAGTGAAAAGAAATACTTTCTCTTGTTTGTTTTAAATCTGCTACCAGTTAATTTCATGGTGTCCACTCATTCTAGAACTCTTAGAGAGGATAAATAACAGCTCCCTATTTACATGTTCCACACCACTCATGATTTTATAAGCTTCTGTCATATCCGTTCTGTTGTCTTTTCTCCAAGCTGAAGAGCCCTAACCTAGCAAGCCTCTCCTCATACGGGAGCTGTTCCATACCCTTGATTGTTTTTGTTGCCCTTCTCTGTACCTTTTCTAGTTGCATTATGTCTTTTTTCAGATGAGGTGACCAGAGTTGTACACAAAACTCCAGGTGTGGTCACACCAAAAATCTATATGGAGGCTGCCATCATGATATTTTCAGTTTTATTCTCGATCCCTTTCCAAATGATTCCTAACAATCTGTTTGCTGATTTGACTGCCACCGCACACTGAGCTGAGAATTTCAACGTATTGTCTACAATGACTTAATAATGTAGCAGCATTAAGCTCCTGCCACTGACACAACCATACTTTCTACAGATCACAGCTAGGGCTAAGAATTTGTCATGGTCATGAAAAAAAGTCACGGTTTTAGTGACTTTTGCCTCCCTCCAGGACTTTTGAGATTTTTCCATGACTTCCATGATTTCCCCAAGTTTTTCGAGATTTCTCCCAAACTGAAGAGCAGAGGCGGCAAGAAGAGCATGCTCAATGGTGCTAAGAAGATCCACGGCATCTCCCTGGAGCTCCAAACCCACCACACCTCACCCCCGGCTGTGGAGACGCAGCGGCATGGCAAGAAGCCAGCGAGAATAGCATACTGGGCACCACCAGGTAAAGCCACGGTCTCTCCCTGGAGCTCCAAACCCCTCCTCAGTGTTGTTTCTTGTGGAAGGCAGAGCTTTGGACATGGTCAAGTGGTGGCATGGCATGGCGTGGCGGCGGGATCAGAGGCAGAGAACGTTACCGTTGTAGGAGCTTCAAGAGGTGCCCAGGAGGAGACAGCAGTATTTCCTCTGCCTTTATCCCCTGCTTGGGCTTACAATTTAAGCCTGGGGCTTTCAAAGGGCTTTACAATCCCTGGGTTTACAATCTAAGGGGTGGGATGTGTTTTCCTCCTTCTTCTATTCTGTGCTGGGTGGGGGTTTACAATCTGTGCTGGGGGGTTACAATCTAATCCCTGGGTTTACATTATATGGGGGTGTGTGGGGTGTTACAGAATACAAATACAGAATAAAAGTTTTTTTAAAAAATTACCCATGAGTTTTCTGCAACTTTCTCATTCCTGCCATGATCAACTCATGACTTTTAAAGAAAATTTCCACGACAAATTCGTAGTCCTAATCATGGACTACAGGAGTGGGGACCCTCTGGTCTGTTCTGAAACAGATTAATCCAAATGGGTACCTGATGGATCCTGAGCCTATGTTGGCTGTTACCTAAACTGCCATTTTCAATTTGGGCAGTGGAGATTTGACAGATTTACCTATTTTTGTAAGTATTCTTTTCAGCTCTACATTGAAGACTGATATAAGATTGAATATAGCAGAGGTTCCCACACTGTCATACTGTCGTTCACTGGTTCGACTCTAAATCATCTTAAAGTGCTGGTATTCTTTCCCCCCATCCTATTCTCTTGCGACATGCCCACAGCTAGTTTTTACGTGGCACCTTTCTAGTTCCTGGATCCAGTTCCTACTCCCAATTAGACAAGAATAGGGGACAGATCCATGGCACAGATTCATGATCTGGGCACACCTCTTCCTGAGCAACCCCCATAAGCATCCTCGCCTCCCTCCCCCCCAAATATTTATGCAGCTCTCAGTTTGCGCTCATTTTCAAAGTGGCCCCTGGGAGGGATAAGTTTCCCAATCACTGCTGTACACCAAAAGGCCACACATTACCATTCTTTTTTTTTTTTTTTTAAATGTATATTATATTGAAATACTTTTCTTATTCTAAAACAATAACACAAACAAATCAAAGGAAGACAACAGAAAGGGGAGAAATTAGGACATAGCTTGAGTAGGGTACATTTATTTATTTTTTTAATTTATTTATTTAAAGCATTTATAACCCACCCATCCTGACACAGGCAGCTCTGGGTGGCAAGCAACATCTCAAACATATAACAATAAAACAATTTAAAAACTATTTTAAAATACCACCAATGGGAGGCATAAAAACACCCACCACCACCCACCCACCCACCCTAACCCTCCCCTCCTCCTCTCCAAAGGCCAGGCGGAACAGCCATGTCTTGCAATGACGTTGAAATGAGGGGAGATCCGGGGCCAAACGAGTCTTCACTGGCAGGGAGTTCCACAGCCGCGGAGTGGTCACCGAGAAGGCCCTCCCCATCATGGCCCCCCCAACAGACTTGGGGAACCTCAAGGAGAGCACCCCACCCCGATGATCGCAGGGGTCGATCCAGAACCCGGGGGGTGAGGCGGTCCCGCAGATAAATCGGGCCGAGGCCATTTAGGGCTTTATAGGCCAGCACCAACACCTTGAATTGGGCCCAGAAGACTACAGGCAGCCAGTGCAGAGATCGAAGAACCAGTGTAATAGTTTCACGGCAGCCCAGTCCCACCAAGAGATGGGCTGCCACATTCTGCACCAGCTGCAGTCTCCAAAACGTCACCAGGGGTAGCCCCATGTAGAGCACGTTACAGTAGTCAAGCCCGAAGGTGATGAAAGCATGGAGGATGGTGGCCAGGTCAGAGTCCGAAACATATGGCCGAAGCTGATGCACCAGATGCAATTGGCGAAAGGCACTCCTTGCCACAGACTCCACCTGAGCATCCAAGCGGAGCTGTGAGAACCAGTGGGGGTAGACCCTATCAATGATAGGGGCCATCATCCCTGCCGCCTTACCCACCAGCATCACCTCCGTCTTGTCAGGATTCAGCTTTAGTCGGTTTGCCCTTATCCAATCCCCCACAGCCACCAAACACCCGGTAAGCACCGAGACTGCCGGGCCTGAGTCTGATGAAAAAGAGAGGTAAAGCTGGGTGTCATCAGCATATTGATGACACCTCATGCCAAACCTCCTGACCACCTCGCCGAGCAGTTGCATATACACGTTGAACAAGAGAGGGGACAGAACAGAACCCTGTGGGACTCCACATGAGAGGTCTCGGTACGATGAAAAATAATCTCCGAGTACCACTCGCTGAGTTCTTCCGGCCAGGAAGTAGCGGAACCAATCAAGAACCATACCGCCCACCCCTGCATGGTCCCGCAGGTGCGTTACCAAAATCTTGTGGTCAACGGTATCAAACACCACTGACAGATCTAATAGAATCAGCAGGGCCAAACAACCCTGATTTAATTCTCAGCAAAGATTGTCACCCAACGCCACAAGCGCAGTCTTAACGCCATAACCCAGGTGAAATCCTGACTGCAAGGGATCAAGAAAATAGCACAATCCAGATGCTCCTGCAAATGCTGGGCCACCACCCGCTCAATAACCTTCCCTAAAAAGGGAAGTTTAGAGACCTGTCGATAACTGGCAAGGGAGTCAACGTCAAACGATGGTTTCTTGAGCAGGGACTGTACCACCGCCTCTTTAAGGCAGCTCGGCACCCTGCCCTCCCAAAGGGAGGCATTGACCACCCCCACCAGCAACGGTCCCAATGTCTCTAGGCAGGCCTTAACCAGCCAGGACGGGGAAGGGTCCAGTTCACAACAGGTGGCTGTAACAGCCCCCAGAACATCTTCTGCATCGGCAGGGGTCACCGACTGAAACTGATCCCACAAACAAGGACAAGGCGGGGCCTCCATAACCTCCAATTGCCCTACTGCAGAAAATGCATCATCACAACCAATGGGAATATCTAAAACCATTACTCCAGTGTACTATTTCCATGTTAAAAACACAACAAAACACACACACACACAAAAAAAGCATTACCATTCTTACAAAATATAGAACATCTTCCAGTTCCCATATGAGGGATCCATTACTGGAAGCGTCCACTGAAAGCTTAATCTCTCAAGGCATCTTGAGAGTTACGCGTTGCATAGCTATTCTCTTCATTTGTGACAGGGGGAAGGGGGGTGAGGTTTATATAACTTCCATTAAGGTTAATGGAATTAACCATGTGTATTGAGGGAGGAACAGGCTGTGAAAGTGTGAAACAAGACATGGTATTAAAAATAATTGACGGAAGCCATTCTAGCGTGAAACAGTTTTACAGTCATCCCAGCTGCCCCTTTTGTATTACAGTTACTGGCCATAATGTTACAATTGAATCTGCATCAGGGATGGTCTAAACACTAAGTTGGCTTTCATCAGTAGGGAAGTGCAGGGTCCTTCATCAGGCAAGTCAGGAGTTGGAGCTGGAAACTGAGCAAAGCAGAGAGGGAAGAGTAAGAGCTGCTGATAGTAAGTAAACTTCAAGCTTCCTGTAGTTACAGTTAATTCCAGAAATATGAAATTCTAATGACTGCTACAGGAAGCTTTCAGTGTCCTATAGCTTTCCAGGCACAATTCAAGGTGCTGGTTCTAACTTTGAGCCCTAAACAGCCTGGACCCAACATATCAGAGAGACCACCTTTCCTTCCATGCTCCATTGTGACCCCTGCGGTCAGCTGGGAGTGCGCTCTTGCGGGTACCACATGACAAGGGTCCGCAGAGATGAATTCTTGGTTGCTGCCCCTATGCTATGGAACACCCTCCCCTCAGATGTCCGTCAGAACTGGAACATTTTCTGGAGATGGTGAAAAAACTCTCTCTTTTAGTAAAGCATTTGGCAGGCGGGGCTAGGGGGTGAGGTGGGAGGGTTTAGGGGTGAGAGAGGGGTGTGTGTGTGTGTATGCATCTTTAGTGAGGTTGTAAAATGGAGTTTTATTGTATTTCAATTTTCTGTGATGTGTGTTTTTATTTTGTAAGCAACCCTGAGCTTAAGGGAAGGGTGGGGTAAAAATTTGAATGAATGAATAAATAAATAAATAAATTCCTCATCACAGACTGGGAAGGAAGGCTCCAGATTCCCCCACTAATCATCTGTCTGGCGGAGAAGCAACAGTGCTCCACCCTCCACCCGGTGCAAGCCCACAGCAGTAAAAGTAAGAGAGCAGCAAAATGAATAGAAAACTCCTTCCTCAACAGGAGTTTTACTTAGCATCCAGTAAGGGGACAATCTTAAATCTCCCGCCCTGAATGACCAGCTACCCACCTACCCCTACAGCTGCCCCCAGTTCCATTGAAATCAATGGGACTATGCTAAAGTACACAGTTTGAGGGCTGAGGGAGAAGTTACCCCGCGTGGCAGCCCAAGAACCACATATCCGACTGCCCATCTGAAGGTGGAGCAGCAGAGATACACACTCCCACGAGCCTCAGAGTACCCACTCATGGCCACTGCTAGGAAATCTGGAGTGCTCCATGTGGGGCCAACTAAATGTAGGGTGGTCCCCTAGAAGCTGCCTGTGTGAACCACTGTCCACTCACTCCAGCTGAGTGTGTGCTCCGTGGAAGCGTCACTCAAGCAACGACTTCCTCCACTGCCTTGCTTGTTTAAAAATATCTCAAGTGGCACAAAGAAGCTATACACTAGCCACCAAGGAGCCTTTTGCTATACTACCCAGAAGCAAGCTAGCCTACTAACTAGTAAGGGTGGGACTATCAGTATCAGATTAATCTGATACTGCTAATAATGGGCAGTATTGTATTAATCCAATAATACCAATAATTGTTGGTATTGGAATATCAGATTTTTAACATAGCCAGTTTTATCAGATTTTTAACATTGACCATTGAAATCAATGGCCAGTGCCACAATATTAGAGATCCGAGAAAATCAGCAATGTTAAAAATCCAATATTCTGATACCAATAAATTCGATATCGGGAGATCGGATACCGATAAATCTGATACCCGATAATTCCCCTGGAGTCCCACCCCTACTAATTAGATTTGGTTGTAATTGTTCCAAACAATAAATTAGCTCAAAATTGGCATTTTAGTCAACCAAAAATGTTCAATCTTGGTCATTTTCAGGGCTTTTCTGAAAAAACTCATGCATCTCTGAACTGATTTTTGTTTGTTTGTTTACCGTAACAAACACACAAACATTTTCTGTAGCAGCAGACAACACAAAGTATTTCTGTTTTCTGTACATCTTGGTGAGGGAAAACACCACGTTATTGGTTTAAAGTGACTACCTGCTTCTGTGATGTACTGAAAACTGAAATTGTTTGGTTTTCTGTGGCCAAAAATAATTGATTGCTGTAACCACTAGCTAGGCCTCACTCCTCCACACACAAAGGACAATTCAATTACATGTGTTACATTTATTGTTTTAAAGGGAAATTGTATTTGGGTGGGGAGAATTAAGGTGTGGCTAACTTAAATTAGGAGGTCACTTGGTGTATCTGCTGACCTACTATTGTGTACCTTGCTTGTGCTTCTTTGATGTATATAGAAGCATATGTATTATGCCCGACTTAACTGATTCCTGTGGTTTTTCAATTAGTCACATGAAATGGAGCTTATTTGAGGAAGTGAACTCTTGGGGTGTGAAAAAGCATAGTATAATGGTCCGATATATGTATCCCTAAGACAAGTGCAGAGAGAATGGATGAAAACAGAAGAGAAGGATGGGGACAGAGATGGTGAGAAAGGGATAGGAGGAAAGTGGGATGGAATTGCAATCGCTGCATTTCTGGGGGAGAACAGCTGGTTTGGTTGTGCATATGACACACTTTCAGAACATTTTCCTGCTTTATAGAAGTGCTATCACTTCCTGTCCCTTTAACCCAGGGGCTGGGAATCTCAGGCCAAATGTGGCCCTCAGCAAGTTTTTATGTGGCCCCTTGTTTTCCAGGGCCCGGATCTGGCCCCTGGATTCAGTCTCTACCCCCAAGCACTGAAAAACTGAGCTCAGGATAATGGGGCAGAGAGGAGGGCATGCGTACTAGGACAGGGAACAAATCCACAGTACAGATTCATTATCTGGGTCCCCCTTCTCTTGGATCCACCTGTTAAGCACCCCCACCCCTAACCTGTATGTGGCTCTCAGAGCTCGTACTAATTTTCATTGTGGCCCCTGGACAGAAAAGGTCCCCCATGCCTGCTTTAATCTATAAACATGGCTTGCCTTAATTAATATGACTCTCAGAACAACCTAACCCGCCAGGTGGAAGGATACAGGAAACTAAGGAATAACACTGACCTGGAAATTTTAATTTTAATAACAAATATTAATGTTATTTCAAAGTGATTATTCAGAAGGAGAGCAGGGTTCTGCACTCTGCATTCCTCTCGGTCTTTTAGCACAGTTGGTTTTATAAGCAGAGGGATGTAAGAAGCAGTAGCAGTAGTTTTATTTTCAAAACTCCTTGAAATATTTCTGCAAAATTACGCAGCATAAAAAGAATGTCTAATGATGGGACATGGCTGAAAAGATTGAATGGCTCTAATTCTGGATGAGTAGCTCTAGTCTCACGGCTTTTAACACAACACATCACACTCAAATAGAGAAAACCTTCGTGTCGGGCGGTGGGCATCCAATGGCACATGCAGCATATCCAGGGAGCCACCTGAAACCCCCATCAGCCAGAGAGTATAGGTGCACTAGGTGCAATCCTACCCTGTGGGCAGGAGGGGCGGGATATACATTTTAAATAAATAAATCAATAAAATCCAACAGGCTGCATACGCAGCCCGTTGGTGCAATGCCCAGCCAGGCGGTGGGTGCACATTTCCACATATGCACCGCCCCCCGCCCCATGCAGCAAGCCAATCGGCGCAATAGGGGATCCCTGCCAATATGACAAACACCCCTGAGCCCACATGCCCTGCAGCCCAGGGGATGGAGCAGGCACCACTCTTGCTCCATCTCCCGGGCTGCGAATTGTGTGGGCTCGAGGGTGTGTGTGTGTATCATATCGGCAGGGGTGTCCCATTGCGCGGGGGGCACGCATTCGCAAATGTGCACTGGCATACGTTAACTGTGCCCAGCGTATGCACAGTTTATTATGGGGGTGTTGGATTGCACCTTGTGTGTCTGTGAGCATCCGGGAGGGTTTCAGATAGGGCTGAAACAGGTACTTAATTTATTGCATACTTAATTTAGGTCTCATGGGTAATACCCACATTTGGTACCTGATGGGTTACCCGGGTACCAATTGGGTACCCAGATATCCCCAAAAGTGGTAGTTTTCACCAGAGTTACCATTACAGATTTTCTGATTACCAATCATTATCTGTCTGTATTAATAACAATTGTAAAGCACCAGGTACACTGCTTGTGCTATATACATGCTTAATATAATAATAATAACAAACAACAATAATAAATAATTAAATAGGTTTGGAAAACAAAAAAATTGGGATGGAAATTTTAAAAAAATCAGGACCGGAAGTTGACTTTTCAGGATGGAAAATGAATAGCTGTTGCAGTAAAATCAACAAAAAGTAGAAAAATTGGTACCAGAAGTAGACATTATGTGACTGGAAATTGACATTCTGAGGCACAGGGTCGCAATCGGGTACCGATCAGTACCTGATGTTGTCGGGTTGATATGGGTGCTGGCCATTTGATGAGTATAACCATTTTAGGGGTACCCTCTTCCAGCTCTAGTTTCAGACCTACAGCCTGCTCACCACTAGGGGTGATATAGAGCAGCAACCAAAATTGATGGAGAAATGACTGCTCCAACTGTTGAGCAGAGCCAAGTGTAAAACATGATTGGGTACAGCCTCATGGTGTAGGAAAGGAGAAATTGGAGTCTGTAAAGAAATTCACTTATCTTGGCCTTACCTTCTCTGCATCCTTATCATGGGTAGATCATGCACAGAAGGTGGCTTTTACAGCATCCCAGGCTGCAGGTGGAATTTTAACATTCTATAATAAATTTGCAAAGCGCCCCTGGGTGGAGGCACTCGGTAGCAAAAACCAAAATGGAGGCAATTCTACTTTATGGAGCAGAGTTATGGGGACTCAATCCTAGACCATTGGAGATAACAGAAAAGGCTGACGCAATTTTTTGAGGAAGCTTTTGGCTGTTCAGAAAAGTACCCCCCATGCTTTAACCCGAGTCGAATCCGGTTCCATAAATATAGTTACGAAGCCAAGGTTTAGACCTACCCTGTACCGGATGAAACTTTGGACCTGTTCCCCTGTGAGGTTATCCAAGCAGGCATTTCTGGAACTGGATAAATTTTCGCCAATAAAAGAAGCCTAGTTAGTGAGGATGAAACGTGCATTGGAGCTGGCTGGTTTGGGTGTGGTTTTTACCGAGGCCCAACCCCTACCATTACTTAATCAAAGGAAACTCATCAGAGAGCGTTTTTCAGATATTTCACTCCAGGAAGATATTGCAGTTGTTAAGGCATTTAGTCATATCCCGCTTTATAAACATATCTATCCTGAGAATGTGCTCCCAGGCTATCTTTCTGTGCAATTCCATCTTAGGGAATCCTTGACCAAGTTGCAGTTGGGTCAGCTAGAGTTAAAGATACAAGAGGGTAGGTGGGCTAAAAAACCATATGCACAGAGGCTTTGCTCATACTTGGTGGGAACAGAAGATACGATCCACTTTCTCTGGGTATGCCCTTTTTACCAAACATTAAGGGAGGGCTACCTGATTCCAGCTATAGCTCCAGTACCCACATTTGAATTTTTTAATTTTATTTTATTTTATTTTTTTTACAAAACTGTATGGCGGCTCCAGAGTGAATCACTGAGTGTAATGACAGCACTGGGAAATTATGTATATCTCGCAAGAAAACTCTGCAGGAATTTGATTAAGAGGGGATAGATCTGTCAAACCTGGATGATTTTATGCTGAAGAGTTTCTGTACAGGTTTTAAATCTTTTGCTTTGTAATTTATAGTACAAATTTTGTGATTTCAATTTGGATTTCTTTTTTATATTAAATGTATTTGGCCTTTTGGCTGTAAATAATGAATTGATCGATTGATTGAGCCTCATGGTCTCAGGGTGATGTAATCCCCCTCAGACCTCCTTCTCATTTCCGTCCCCTCCTGGGGAGTTACTCATTCTGTGGGTGTCAGACTTGCGGTGACCAGCGGAAAAGTACTCTCCTAGGTGAGATTTGGCCTGCGCGGGTGGGAAAGGAGTTTTGCAGTCCTTGATGGTGTTTTAGAGTTGGACTGGTGGCCTTCTGTTTTGTGCAGGTTGTCCACCACTGCTTTGAGTCATACCATCTCTTTCTCCTTACATATATCAATTGATCCTTGGACAAAACACTGAATCAATTAAAAGTTAAATAAAGTCAGGCAATAGGAATTTGTAAAAAGAAAAGAAAAGAAAAGAACTGTTAAGGCCTTCACCATCCTATCAGTCTTCCACTCCTCCAGCTCATATGAATTTGCAATCTCGCGTACTATCCATCACATGAATTTCTAGGATGACCCTGCCAACATGTCACAACTCAAGTATTCAAATAGCACACAATAGCTTTACTCATGAATGGTTGAAATACTATACCCTTTGTTATGCAGAAGGTCAGAGTGGATGAGCATCGTTTTTTCTTGTAGCCTTAAAATCTATGAGTTTACAAATAAGTGCTGAAGCAAATAGTAGATTTTGTATTTACCGATATTGTTCACATTTTCGGATAGCTATCTGAATAGCTGAATAATGGGGCCAATCCCATGCCCCGCTGATCCCACACATATATGCATGCACGCAATTTCCATGAGGCACAACATGCTCACAATGGAGGTGTGTGCAGTATCCGTGGGGTATGGGATCCCCCGATATCTGCAACTGAAGTGGACATCGGCATAACTAGGGTTGCTTGGTTGTTTGGCAGTTATTCAGTAGTTTGGTTATTTGGTTACTTTGTTTTGGCCACAACAGATCAGCAGCTTTAATAGTATCAAAATAACCATATAACCAAATGAACTCACCACAGAATAACTGAGCTGAAAAATCCAATATCGATATCTGACAAAGATGGAACTGGAATAGTGGTGGTTATTAATTTCAGCAGATACGGTTTGAAATGGACAAAATTGTTGCATACAGTTTTGGTCATGGCTATTCCTTTTTCAGCTCGGTTATTAGGGCAGATCATTACTCCAGTCAGCAGGCTTAGCCCATACGTCTACCCCCAAAAAACCCAAGCACGCTGGGTAAAGTTTCCAAGTTCTAACTTCAACCACACCCTGCCAACTTATCACACTGTGCCATTGCACTTTTGAGCCTTATTAGTATTACTGTTTATATAGTGTCAGTAATGTACCTGGTGCTGAACAATTTGTGATAATACAGACTGGTCCCTGCCCTAAGGGGCTACACTCTAGAAGGGAAAGGAGTGACATGAAGAGGGGCCTGTAGGGAGGGGCAGATTGAGTATCCGAAGTCAGTGGTTCCCTTTGATCAACAAATCACTCTCAATCCTCAGAAACCCTGAAGACTGACTGTGGCTGCACAGGGTGATGCGGAGTGACTGAAACATGTGTTTGCTGGCAATGGCTTATGGTCTTCTCCTGGCCCCATCATCCTCTCTGCTCCCCCAGATGGCTGCAACACTGGCATGGATGGAAGCCCATAGTTGTGTCTAATGCAACAAAGGGTATTTTCAGACGTTACGTGATCACGGTCAACCACAGTGAATCCCCACTTGGTGATCGCGATCACGGAACGTCTGTCGGGGGGAACGGAAGTTCCCCCTGAGATGTTCACCCCCGTGAATCACGGGGGGGGGGGGAATCACATTCACCACACGAACGGTGGTCCCAGTGGGACTGGTGCCGTTTGCATGGTGAATGTGATTCCCCCCCGTAATGAAGGGGACTGTAACGTCTGTCCCCAGACCACAGCCTGGAATCTGCAGCGGGATTCTGGGCTGTGGTCAATGCAGGCGGGCGCTGCGGCTGCATTGGCCGTGGAGCCCGCCAGTCTCCTGGAGGGCAGGCGGCCGGGGCAGCGTGGGGGCACGGGGCTGTGCGGCCGCACGTTGCGCCGCGCAGCTCCAACCCCCCCAGATTCCTCGCCAGGATCGGCCCCCGTGTCTGTTGGCCTGTTACGCGGTGGCCCCGGCGGGGAATCAAAGGGGTGATTCCATGCCAGTGCCAATCGGCCCCGTCACATCTGAAAATACCCAAAGTAGATGTGGAAAGTGGCAATGGGGGCTCTGGATCTCTTACCTTGACATTAAGGATTACATTTTGGGAACCACTATCACCATATTTATTAACATTTTTAAATGGTTATTTAAATAAAAGCAAACAAAAATCCCAATAGGAGTTAATGAGCTTTAAGGCTAATAAAGCATCTCTCATCATAATTTACCCTTTTAACTTCCATCCTTTGTGTGCCAGCAGCAATCCTCGTGCCTTCTACCTCCTGCGGTCCAGTTTAAGCTGAAAGCTCAGCAGGGTAGAGACAAACAGAGCACATCAATTTGCCATAAAAGGAAGATAAAGGAAAAGCTGAAGAGTTGTTTTTTTTCCCCCATTGTCCAGCCCAAATAACTCAGCTAGGAAATGTCTTGAAGGAAGACACAAAGAAAGCCTCCCCTATCCCAAAATCAAATGAAATTCCTTTAGATCTCTCTGCCCTCAAACTTTGTTATTGTTCCTATTAAGGAACAGAAAGTGTGGGTTTAACACTAACTAAACTAACTAACTAACTAAAATAAATAAATAAATAAATAAATCATTTCATAACCCAGCAGGCCTGGTACATAGTACCACAGGATGTGGTATTGGCTGCACTACCCCTGCAGTACTGATCCCAAGATATAGGATGATCTTTGGGTTTCTGAAGCCACCCAACGTTCTTACTATTTCCACTGGGTACACAGTACACAAATGTTTCTTGTACAATGGTGTGAACTGTGAAGGGTGCTGTGTCTGACACCTGCCAGAGTCAAAATGGGCCACTGTGATCAATGACACCTTCGGAAGGGATACGAATGTAAGAAATGCCATACTGGGTCAGACCAATGATTCACTTAGCCCAGCATCCGGTCTCTGACAGTGGTCAACTTCAGTTGCTTCAGAGAAGCATGCAATAAGTCATAGAGGAATGATCCATTTTCTGACTGGATTCAAGATGTGTGGGAGCGGTCCATTCAAATCCTTCTGCTCTTCACCTCGGCTATTAACATAGCACCAGTTTTGCTGCCTGAGCACCCTCTCCCACCTATTATAGGTAGAGGAAGGTTTTATCCCAGAATGAATAAAAACAACCGAGGATAACAACTGGATATTCTTCTTAACTTATTAGCTTCCAAGCCTATGTTTACACCATCTGTTTGGCTTCAATTTTGTTAAATTAGTAAAGACACAGTCCATTACCAAGCTATAAAACCAGACGTTGTACATTTATATGGGAATACAAAAACGTTAGTCTTGATGGGTATGGGGTGTGGGGGGAGCTATGACAGACACAAAATTCAGTCCTGCAGTAAAGGAATATGAACTGGGTTAGCCAAAGTACTTTGTTTGAATAATCTAGGCCAGGCACATGGTATCTGCTCTCTCTCATCTGAACACATTTCTCATGATGGGCAGCAGATTGCATAGCTGGAGGAAGACTTCTTCAATTATCTGATCCTGTGCCGCAATAATCTCTGCACTGTCTAAATTCCATTAAATCTCCCTGTAAACAAGATGATATCATTTTCCATTTTTTATCCCTTTTGGCATTGTGTATGTGCGGCATTTCTTCTGTAACCACTAATTGACAACACATGCAAATGTTTTCCGGCAGTGTAGAATGTGTGCGCATATCCTAATGCACATGGAGAAGGCTGCCCAAATTTATCTGTGTTGCCAGAAGGCTAAATATATATATATTAGAAATGGTCTCCAGGGACAAAAACTGTCACCTCTACAAACTACATGAATGACTTCAAACAAACATACAAAACAATTGCCATACCAGATCGGACGAATGGCTCATTTAGCTCAGTATACTTGTCTAACTGTAGCTAACATCAGATGCTTGGGAGAAAGTGTACAAAGACCATGAAAATATGGTGTGATCTATCCCCTGTTCATTTCTAGCTTCCAGCAGTCACCTTACCATTAATGAACCTAAAGGGACCAGGGCCTTTTTCCACCTGGGGCTGTCCGCAACCCAGTAGCTTCTAGAAAGGCCTCCTTCAGTGGCTAGTGGCTGCCTGCAGTGGCTGCCAAAGGCCTCTGACTGTGTGAGGTGATTTGTGGCTAGAGCTGGGGGGGATGTTAGGTTTCATATGGGTTACTTTGAAATTTTTATTTTTTTAAAAGGAGGTATGGGGCAAGTAAGAACAAGGCAGAAGAAAGAAGGGTGGGAGTGTTGGATATGGCCTGGAGAACTTGGGGGACGAAGAGGGCAATTATTTATTTATATTATGGGGTGGTGATTTTTCATTGATTGCATTAATTGGACTCAAATAAGATAAATGAAAGGCATGGCTAGGGCTTGGGGTGGGGTTTTTTTTAAAAGGGATTTTAAAATATTTTTATTGGGGGGGATAATTTTTGACTTGGTAATAATTTGGTGTTTTTTTAATATAGTGTAAACAGCCATGAGTCTTTCAGAAGAAGGGTGATATAAAAATCTAAAGAAATAAAATTAATGAATATCCTTCATGATTGTATGCAATTCTTTTTTGGACTCAGTAACACCAAAAGACCTGCTGTTTTAAACACAGTGTTGTAAGATTTTGCAGGCATTGTAGGCTGTTTATGAGTCTATGGATGAAAACAAACGAGATGGTGATTAGCTGGCTCCCTGGGCCACCCCAGGGAGGAGCACTGCAGCAGCCACTCCTCAGGTCAGCAGGGAAGTCACCCCCCTCAGTAATCTGGGTGTGGGGGCTGGCATCACAGGTCTGACCATGGTATGGGCCAACTGTGTAGCTGTATAGGATGGCTGGACCTCCGCTGTGCAGCAGGATCGGACCCCTGGAAACAGCTGCTGTAATACAGCTGCTGGGGGAGCCGTGAAGCACGTCCTGACCCAGCCTGGGTGCACACACCAAACAGTTGATATGGGGTACTCCCCCAGGCCTCTCCCATCAACTGTTTGGTGGTCCGGGTGAGGGTGCTTCTCTAGGCCCGATCCTCCAACCTCACCTCGTGGCAGGGCTGGACAGGGCCTGAATAGATGGGAGAGAGACCATTAACCCAGTTTAGCCTAGGTGGATGGGCCTTTGTCTGGGCTGCATCGCCGACTGCCACCAGCCCATGCATCCCATATCAGATGGCCATCCTCTCTGAGGCCATAGTGGGAGAACATCTCGTGGCAACCTACCAGATAAGCAGGTGACTCCCAGGCTACCATGGGCTACTGTCTCATTTGTTTTCAGAAAGACCCTTAAAAATATTAATGACTTCCACATGTTTGATTCATATTAGGATAGCTTATTCTCTTCAAGTCAAATCCTAAATAAGGGTAAAGGGCACATTAGGTCCGTACAAACTGTGTAACATGGCTTTACACCAGATCCAAAGAATGTGGAGGAGGGATGGAAGAGGGATGAAGAATGGGCAACTGTGGATTTCTGTAGAAGTCCCAAGAAGCCCTAGTAGACGTTCCAGTAGAATGTCTATAGTAAAATAAGCCCAATAGGTTATCTTATCTGCCCCACTGTCCTGTCAAAACTGGAATACAACCCAAATTACATCCTTCAACACTTTCTCATCTCCAAGGCTGTGTTCTCACACCCTACACCCCTTAATATACTTCAACCATACTGTTGTTCTCGTGATCATCTTATCTTCATGTCCTGTGCACGGCTGTGTTCTCACAATCAGCATTTAATATACTTCAGCCACCCTGTTCTCATGATCATCAGGGCAGTTAAAGTGTGGTTAAATAGGATATTTATTCCACACACCAGAAGCATGGCTCACGCATCTGAAACAACACAGATTGAAGGATCACGTCAAAATGCCCTAATTAAAAGTTGACAAGCTGTGGTTTCCATCACTTCCCTTTGGAGGCTACCACACAGAATGGGAATCTCTCCTGAAATTAGGGGTGTGCATTTCAAGGGCTCTTTCATTTTTGTTATTGAATAACAAAAACAAAAAGAACAAAATAATGAAAGCAGTTTGTTTTGTTATTATTAGTTAATAGGAAAACACTGCAATGCACAATTTTGGCTATAGCCTTTTTGTTTACTATTTGATTTTGATGACGCCTAGGTAGAATGTACCACCAATAGAGGGCATTATGTGTACCAAATGTCAGAAAAATTGGTTAAAGGGAACCAGTTTTAGATGCAATTAAATTTTGTGATTTTAAGCAAAGCTGCAAACACATTCCTTTGTCGCCGCACCCCCCAATGAGACACAGAGACCAAAAGTTGGTTTAAATCAGGCCGCACTCTTTATTCAGTCAATTATCAAGACGGTGGGTGATTGCACAAGCAATATAGGTCCAGTATGCTAGTTACTTAATTAAATTCTTATTAACCTGGGCCTGACCGGGAAGTGCCATCCCGTGTCAGCTCCCTCAAAACAAGACTCCCCCTCGACAGCACCCTGGCTCTGTCCAAAAGGGGGGAGCATCCCAACTGTGGGCTTGAGTAAGGAGGTGAGTACCCACTACGTCAGCAGACATTGCATGTACCCAACTGCAGTACCCGTCCCAGGGTCATAACCCCAGTGCATGCTGCCTGCGCCTGGCACTGGGTGTCACCTCCACATCTCTTAAGGAGATGACTCATTTTATCCTATTCTAACCTATTTAACCTACTATAGCATACTGGACCCCCGCTGAGTGCGACAAATATTACCCTTTAATGAGGATTAATTATGTCATTCTGATGTCAAATTCGTACATTCCTATGTTATTATTATTATTATTAACAAACATTTATATAGCGCCAGCAGTGTACCTGGCACTTTACAAAGTAATAAAATAGACATGGTCCCTGCCCCTAGGGCTTACAATCTGAGAGACAGGAGCTGGGGGAGAGACTTAGGAAGGGGAACAGAGGGAGAGACAAGGGGTCTAACATTCATGAAGATGCGAGGTCTCAAGTGCACGTACTTGGCTTGGTTACGATGAGAATGACAGCAGGCAGGTCCATGTTGCAAGGATAAGGGTAAACCGATCGTAGGTATAGGAATAGTGGCTCAGCAGGATAAAGAGTCAGACAGAGCAGAGCGAAAGAGGTGAGTTTTAAGGAGAGATTTGAAGGTATGAAGGGAGGGGGCAAGGCGGATGTGGACAGGGAGGGAGTTCCAGGCATGGGGGGCAGCAAGTGAGAAGGGACGAAGGCGCTTAGGGGAGCAGGGAAGGCGTGGAAGGGTGAGAGAAGGGACAGAGGAGGAGCGAAGTGCACGGGCTGGAGTATGGAGGGCGATAAGTGCAGAGAGGTAGGGGGGAGCAAGGTTGTGAAGAGCTTTATAGGTGAAGACTAGGAGCTTGTGCAGGATTCGTTCAGGAAGGGGAAGCCAGTGAAGCGAAGAGAGGAGGGGCTGCACATGGTCGAAGCGACTGGCGAGGTAGATGACCCTGGCAGCAGAGTTTTGGACAGAGATGAGGGGAGAAAGGTGAGACCGGGGAAGGCCAGTGAGAAGGAGGTTACAGTAATCGAGGCGAGAGATGACCAGAGCATGAACAAGAGTTTTGGCAGACGAGACAGAGAGAAAAGGGCGAATCTTAGCAATGTTATGGAGGGAGAAGCGACAGGATTTAGCAACAGAGTCAATGTAGGGTTTAAAAGAAAGGGCTGAGTCAAAGATGAAGCCTAGGCTACGGGCTTGGGGGACAGGCAGGATGGTGACTCCATCAATAGTTATTGACAGTGAGGAAGGAGAGGAAGGATGAGGGGGGAAGATAAGGAGTTCAGTTTTAGCCATGTTGAGTTTGAGTTGACGTTGAGACATCCAGGTAGAGATGTCAGAGAGACAGTTGATGAGACGAGCTTGAACAGAGGGAGAGAGAGAGGGAGTAGAGAGATAGAGTTGAGTGTCATCAGCATAGAGGTGGTATTGGAAGCCATGGGAGGCAATGAGTTTGCCTAAGGATGAGGTATAGATCGAGAAGAGGAGAGGGCCAAGAACAGAGCCTTGAGGAACACCAACTGAGAGGGGGAAGGAGGAGGAGGTGGAGTTGGAGAGAGACACATTAAAGGAGCGGTCAGAGAGGTAGGAGGAGAACCAGTTATGGACAGAGCCACAAAAGCCAAGGGAGTGAAGGGAATCCAGCAAGAGTGAGTGGTCAACAGTATCGAAGGCAGCAGAGAGATCAAGGAGGACAAGAATGGAATAGAGACGTTTAGATTTAGCCACCAGAAGATCGTTGGTGATCTTAGCGAGAGCAGTTTCAGTAGAATGAAGGGGGCGGAAGCCAGATTGGAGGGGGTCAAGGGAGGAGTTGGAGGATAGGAAGTCAAGGCAGCGGGAGTAGACAACACGTTCAAGCAGCTTGGAAGCAAAAGGAAGGAGTGAGACAGGACGATAGCTAGAAGGGTCAGAGGGGTCAAGAGTGGACTTTTTGAGAATAGGAGAGACTGTGGCATGTTTGAAGGCAGAAGGGAAAGAGCCAGTAGAGAGGGAGAGGTTGATGATGTGCAGGAAGGAAGGGGCGACAGTGGGAGTAATGGAGGTGAGGAGGCGGGAAGGAATGGGATCAAGGGGGCAAGTGGAAGGGTTGGAGGAGGAGAGCAGAGAGGAGATTTCCTTAAGGGAGGCAGGGGAGAAGGAGGACATGAGAGAAGGAGGGGGAGGAGGGAGAGGGGTGGGAGTGGGAAGAGAGGAGTGGGAAGCGATGTCGAGGCGGATCTTGTCTATCTTGGAGGTGAAGAAGGAGGCAAGATCCTGAGCAGAAAGGGAAGAAGGAGGGGGAGGACAGGGAGGCTTGAGGAGGGAGTCAAAGGTAGAGAACAGGCGGCGAGGGTCCCGAGAACAGGACTCAATGCGGGAGGCATAGTAGTGTTGTCTAGCAAGGGAGATAGCAGAAGTAAGGGTGGAGAGACAGAATTTGAAGTGAAGGAAGTCAGCGTGAGAATGGGATTTGCGCCAGAGTCGTTCAGCAGCACGAGTGCAAGAACGGAGGTGGCGGATACTAGGGGTGAGCCAAGGACGGGGGTTGTGGGAGAAGGCAGGGCGGGAAGAGAGAGGGGCATGGGAGTCAAGTGTGGAGGAGAGAGAGGCGTTGAGAGCAGAGACAGCGGAGTCAGGGGAGGAGGAAGAGAAGACTGTAGGAAGAAGGGGAGAGAGAGAGGAGGCAAAGTCCAGGGGATCAATAGCTTGAAGGTCACGGAAGGGGCGTAGAGAAGGGGAAGAGGAGGGGGGACAGTGGGAAATGTTGAAAGAGGCAAGGAAGTGGTCTGATATAGGATGAGGATCGAAGGAGAGATCAGCGACAGAGCAGTTTCTAGAGAGGACAAGATCAAGAGAATGGCCATTAGTATGGGTGGGGGAGTTGGTCCAAAGGTGGAGGTTGAAGGAGGAGGCTAGGGAGAGGAAGCGAGAGACTGAGGGCTGAGATGGGTCATCAACATGAATGTTGAAGTCACCAAGGATGAGAGTGGGGATATCAACAGAGAGGAAGAAAGTGAGCCAGGACTCAAAGTCAGAAAGAAAGGAAGAGAGAGGACCAGGGGGACGGTAGATGACAGCAACACGTAGATGGAGGGGGGAGTAGAGGCGCACGGAGTGAGCCTCAAAGGTATGGAAGGAGAGAGAGGGGGGAGGAGAAATTGGTTGGAACTGACAGGATTTAGCAAGAAGGAGGCCCACCCCACCACCCCGTCCTTCAGGGCGGGGTTGGTGAGAGAAGGAGAGACCCCCACAGGAGAGGGTAGCAGGCGTGACAGAGTCCGAGGGAGTGATCCAAGTTTCAGTAAGGGCAAGGAGCTGGAGGGAGCGAGAGAGGAAAAGATCATGGATATAGGGAGCTTTACTGATAGATGAGCGACAGTTCCAGAGGGAGCAGAAAAATGGTAGTTGATGAGGGGGGAGGCAAGGAATAGGGATAAGATTGGGAGAAGGGGAGCGTCGTGGTAGGCTAGAGACAGGAGGAATAGGGATAAGATTGGGAGAAGGGGAGCATCGAGGAAGGCTAGAGACAGGAGTGGAAGGGGAGCAATGAGAGAAAGTAGCCAAGGGAGCAAAGGATGTATGGGGGAGGTTAGAGAGTGGTGATCGGTTGGGGGGAGGAAGAAGCTGGGAGGAGAAAAGTAGAGGAAGAAAAAGATGGACAGGAAGAGGAGAAGGAGAGGAGGGAAAGAAAAGGCGAGAAAATAGGGCAGACATGTTAGTGAGTAAGATAGGAGGGGGAAGTACAGTAGAAAACAAATGGAGAAAAGTACCTATAAGGCGCGCGCCATTAGGCATACATAGTTCAGCTAGCTATGTATGCTTGTTCTTCCAATTAGATATGTCCAGATCTCATTCCAAATTAATGCTTATTATACTCCCAATTGGTGCCAATTATCAGTTACAAATCAGCCTACTTAGCCTATTCTGCACTGTTGAAGGGGCAAAATGAGCGACCCTTGAATTAGGCTAATCGCTAAAATTCCTCTTCGGTTCCCTAAGGGCAACCAGTAAATACCACAGTGCTAGAGGGGAGGTGGGTGGGACTACCTCAATCGCAACCCCACTCAAATTGCTGCTCCATGCGGCCAGAACGGCTCCACTTTCCTAAAGAGGGTGGAGTCCGATCAACTCAGGAACACGGCGGCTCTGCGCGCGCGCTCGCTCAGCTGCCATGCAACCGGCTCCCTGGCCGGAAGCACTCTAACGTGCTCCGCCGCAACCTCCTTTGCTTCCGGTCTACTCCCCCTCTCATGGACAGGGCCGGACAATTACCCCGTCGCCGCCATTGCGGCGGCGAAGGGGACATCTCCAGCTATTTTGTCTTCAATCCAATTTGCATGTAAATTAGGTAGATTATGCCCCTCCCCAAGGTTATCTCCTCTGACAAAGTTCATAAATAGAAGGGTCCTGATGTTATAAGCTATTTACTTGTAAATGCATTTCTGGCTGTGAACCCCTCCCCTGCCCCAAATCCATTTTACATGAAATTATATCTCAGATGTTCAGGATCATCTCAGCCAAATTGTAGAAAGATATTTTTTTTAAGTTTCCAAATTGTATAAGCAATTGAATTTTTCCTCTTGAAATATTTAGGTAAATAGCACATGCAGTGCCATTCAGAGACAGGCATGGCATTGGGGAGAGGGCTGTAGAAGGGAGGGGGAGCAGCCCAACAGACTGAAAGACACATTCACTGGCCAATTACTTCATGCTTCCACCTTTACAGGACCAATCAGTGGTGACTTCAAGGCTGGTACAGAGGGTAGATATAAGTTGCTGTGTGCTCTTTGTAGTTAGTTCTGTCTTTGGTCAGATTGCTTTGTCAGATTTGCGGTCAGGCTTTTTGTATGTGTGTGCTAGAGCTCACTGCAAGAGTTCAGCTAGCTACGTAAATCTAATGGTGCTGCCCAACATCCTCCTGCCCCCTCTTGGGGCATTCTCTGCAAGTTGATGGACACCCCCAAACACCTGGGGTTCCCACCCAGACTGAAGCCTGTGCTAAACACCAGAGATGACAGATATATCCTCTGGCCAATTGACTTGACATTTCAAAGACACCCTGGCTGGGACAGAGATGTGACTGGTCTCCTTACTGCATCCTTCCAACTTTCCAGGACCAATCCTGGGTGACTCTGAGGTGGGCATAGAAGGGACATAACTGGGACTTCAGGCAGGAAGGCAGAGGGCAGGAGGATCGCATCCCAGCAATCAGGAAACATGGTTCACACATCCATGTTGGCCAATTCTCACAGTGCTGCAGGATGTGATTATGATGACATTGTGATGACAAAGGACATGAAAGAATCCCTTATTGGCTCTTTCCTAAGAAGATGCTTCCAAACTTCCCAGTAACAAGTGAGAGGGAGGGGTGAGAGAAAGGGGTTGTGGTGGTCACATCATAGAAGAATATATGGGTGACATTTCTGATGGCCAGTTGGCATCACAAACACATCTTGCACCACAGTGACAAACATAAAAGAAGCCTGGCATAGGCTCATTTTCTGCAGATGCTGTGCAGACTTATAACACTGGTACCCTTTTCAAATCTGCCCCATATGTACCAGAGATAATCCTGAAGGTCTGGGATATGATCTTGCCAAATTCCATGTAAACTGACTGGAATACAAAGATGTTACAGCAAGAAATACATTTACAAGTAAATTGCTTATAACATCAGGACCCCTTATCCAATCCTTCTGAAATGTGGCACAAACAGTAACCTTGGGGAGGGGTATGATTATGCCAAGGTTCATCCAAATCAGTTGGGAGACAAAGACGTTACAGCTAGGAATATGTTCACAGATTTTTGTAAAATAACAGATTTCAACAACTTAAATTGAATCCCTTTATCCAATCTTTCCAAGTTTTGGCACATATAATGTCCTCTGTTGGGTATACAATCATGACAAGTTTCATCCAAATTGCTTAATAAACAAAAAGGTTATAGCCTAAAATATGTTTCCATTGAAAGAAATGGAAATAAAAAACTAAAGTAAAAACGAAAATGGAACCAAGACTAAGGAAATACAACAAAAATGAATGACATTTCACTACCAAAAATGAAAGTAATGATGAAAACAAAAAAAGAGTTACTGTGCATATCCCTACCGGAGATAAGATTCTCATGCCTTGTCTATCATGTGCTCCAAGTGATTCTTCCTGGAATCATTCAGCTTGGTTGGGTACTCAGGGAAGGAACATTTAGCCATGGGATATTCATTAGTTCTTGGTTCTGTGCTTTCAAGAATGAGGGATGGCACACAGAAGTGTTCACTGAATGTCTGAGCAATAATGGTGGCAAAATACCAATTTTTATCAGTGAGACTGGGAGCATGTTACCATTTGGAGTAGCCTTAACTTTTTCAAGCCAGTTTGACTCATTTTCAGGAAAAAAAGAGAAGCAAAGGTATATTTTCAACAGTGCTTACATAAGACTGCTCTTGCTCACACAGTAATCTAAATTATAAACCTTCTCTCTCCGGACTTGTTTCCTGCCATATTCCTTTCCAGGAGTTCCACTCCACTCCTCCTCTGCTACCTCCCTTGACTTCTCACAACTCCCTTGTTCCTCAAAACGTATCCTCCCCATCTCCCTTGCTGTCCACCATGTCTGGAACCCTTTCTCTGAACACATTTGTTCTGCTTCTTCCTTCCCTCCCTCCCTCCCTATTAGGGGTGGAACATCCAGTTTTAACCAAAACAGCCTGAAAATGGCTGCCTCAGTTTAAAAATAAAGGATCCAAAAAACCAGGCCATCTTGATTCCCAATTTTTGGATATGCAGGTTTGGGAAGCCTCCCCCACTCCCATTGCATGGGGCCCACACACCCAGCTTCGGAGGGTGAGGGTGGATATCCATGTCCCTAACAGCCCTACCCCCACCCCTGGGGCCTTGCACTTACCACCACCGGACCAGAGGATGGGAGTGAGGATGGGCTGCTGACTCCGCTGCCAGCCGCCTGCCTCCTCTGCTACTGGATGGTGGTGGGAACTAGCTCTGCTGCCAGGCTACTGGCCCTTCTCCACTGTGGGGTGACGGAGAAGGCCTGGCTGCCTGGCAGGAGAGTAGGCCCAGCCACCCAGCAGCGGACCAGCTCTGCTGAGGAGCAGCCGGGCCTTCTCCCTTGCCAGGTGGCAGTGCCAAGCAGCGGTGGAGACATCTCTTTTCTTGGTCCACTGCCAGTTAGAAAACACTGCCGGCAGTGCCCATGTGCAAAATGGCCACCGGGGCCATTCTCTGCAGCCCTTTTCCAAAATGGCACCCGCAGCATCAGCACCATTTTGGAAGAGTGCAGCCATTCTGCGCATGCACAGAGCCTTTTCATACATGCACAGAATGGCTGCCTTCTTACACACACACACACACCATTATATAAAAACCTGAAAATCCAAAGTGAACATTTGAAACAGAAAATTTTAATTTCTGAAAGATTCTGGAATTTTGACATTGCAAATTTTGCAAAGCACAAAAAATGACTCCCCCACCCCTCCACAAAAAATACAGCTCCAATTTGTCACTGAAATTCCATTTCAATGGGGCCTCTCCCAAACTCTGCAGATCTCCCATGTGCGCACAGCACAATGTTTAGGATTGGTCCCGGTGAAATGTTTTTGAGCAAGCAACAAACAGATTTATGTTTAACCTGCCTAAATCTGAAACATGCCCCCCAATTAAAAATACATTGTATTTTTTACATTGTATTTTTAAAAAAAACCAAAAAAAACCCAACAACCTAGGAACATTGCCTTGTATTCATCTTTTGCTGACAAGACCCTTCACACTAAAAAAAAAAAAAAAAAACTTTGCAAAAAGGTAGTGGATTTTTCCAAATAGATGTAAATACATGGTCATATTTTAATCCTGTGTTGGTTTGTTGCTTTTGCCTAGAACATCCACATCCCTCTCCTTTATATGTACTTGGTGACAAACAGCAAAATACCCCATGATCTGTGCAGTGTGAGTATTTGACAATACATTCTGGGAGCTGAAACTCTCCGAGCAGATTTTTGCCTACAGGCAGTTGGTTCTTCTAAACATTCGGGGTCACATCCTAGCACACAGTGTGAGCATATGTCCCCAAGACAAGCTGATGGAAAATGCACACATAATAAGCATTCTGCTGAAATGTTTGTGTCCCTCTTGCTTTCACAAAAATAATGCATTAACGCTGATGGACAAGGCAACTGCTACCACAAGGTGATTTGCTATTATCTGAAAGGCTGCCTGTCCATCCATGCCCCATTGTGGCCCCTGTGATCGGCCGGCAGCGCCTCCTTCTGGGTACTGTCTCTCAGTCTTGCTCATACAACAAGGGCTCGCAGGGAGGCATTCTCAGTTGCTGCTCCAGTGCTTTGGAACTCCCTGACCCCAGAGATTTGTTTTAACCCGAGCTTAAGCATCTTCTGGAGGCATTGTAAGACTTCTTTATTTGAAAAGGAATTTGGCGGACAAGGATAGGGGATTGGGGTGGTGTGTGGGAGGGGGTTGGTTGGGGTGGTGGTATTGGGTGGGTTCTGTTGTTTTTTAGGGTCTTTTATATTAGTTTTAAAACGTTTTGTATTTATTGTAAGCCACCCCGAACCTCATTTTCCATAACGAGTAAAATATTTTTAGCTTGGTTTACAAAGAGAGAGACGCAGCCTGCAGGGCTTAATTTGGGAGGGGGGGGGGCTTGCCAAGGCTCAGCCCCGGCAATTAAATTCAAGGGGGGTGGGGGTGAGCCTCAGGAAATGTTTCCAGTAGGAACGTGCCTCTCTCCAAAATGAGAGTGATGAGGAAAAGGCCAATATTGGCCATTTGTAGTTTGAGAATGAAATCCCAAAGACACCTGGATGGTTTATTTGGCTTTCAATAAGGACTTTCCTGTCCCACTTCTTGCGCTGCTCATCCTATAGATTAAATCACAAGAACACCCGTTTTATATTCAGCTGTAGAAAGGTAGGTTAGTCCAGTGGCTGGATTCCTGGATGGAGAATAAGAATAGGGTTCATTTCCCTGCTCTGATGAGCTCTGGGCTGGGAGGCGTGGCTTCTGGGGTGGAGCGGCATGCTACTGCGACAAACATGAGCCCCAGCAATTCAATTTTATTTATTTATTATTTTTTTACAAATTAAGCGCTAGAGAAACGGCTTACACAATGCAAGGGACTGGTTCCCTTGGGGCAGTGGCCAGCTCCACTGGGCCACCCTGCTCTGCCATGTGTCCATCTGTCTGTCCGTCCACCCTCTCCCTGCCTCTCACTCACACATTAATTATGGATCCTTCAGGCCATGGAGCAGAAGAACCAAAAAATAAATAGTAGTGTTATGCGCTCGTATTTTGACAAAATACAAATAAACCAGAAAAAGCTATTTTCAGCTTTCATATTCAAAATAAGGCACTAGGTCTGTATTCATTCAGGTTTTGAGTGAACCCACAATTTTCTGAAAAACATAATATCTTGGGTCTCAAACCTGAACCCCCAAAACTGCATCATATATTCAACTTGGAGCTGGGCTGCTCTCTGACGCTCAGGTTAGCCGCCTGCCTGTGGAGTCTGTTGGTAGCCCTCCCCACCTTTAGGGGATGCCACTCTCTCAAAACTAGGGCTGAAACTCACTTCTCGGATCTTGCTGGTTCCCTAAATGAGAAAATCCCCACATTCTCACTGGGAACCGGCGAGATTCGCACAACTGGGTGGGAGTAGGAGGCAGACAGAATGTCAGAGGTGAGCAGGGGGGCAAAGACTTGTCCCCTGGCTACGTCTTTCCCCTTGCCAGCCCTCTGCCTGCCTGGGAAGGGAAATTCTGGGCAGGGAGGAGGGTCAGGGGTCTAACGGGGGGGGGGGGTCAGGATGGTGTACTTTCCCTCCAGAGGGGGTCCCACAAAGCATGGTGTCTTCCTGGGCTCGTAGGTTTGAAAATAAAAACAAAAACTGGGCATGCTCAGAAGGACCTGATTTTGTCCCTTCTACGCATGCGTAGCGCTTTTCAAAGTTGGCACCGGCAGAGGCACTATGCTGTGGGTGCCATTTCTGAAAAGGGCAGCCTGTTCCGAGGATGTCTAGAACTTCTGGGCATGCTTAGAAATGGCTGCCAAAATCCAAGGTGGCGCTCACAGCATGCCAGAGCCATCTTTAAAAAGGGCCGAACATGCCAAGAAGGGGTGATTCAGGCCCTTCAGAGCATGCCCAATTTGTTTTTTATTTTCAAACTTTATGAGCCCAGGAAGAGAGTGGACTTTGTGGGAACACCTCAAGAGGGTAAGTACTCTCACCCTGATCCCCACTAGGCCCCTGACCCCGCTCCTAGGCCCCCACCCAGAATTTCCCTACCTGGGCAGGCAGGGGGGCCGCCGGGCTGGCCAGGGGCTGAGGGTGGCCAGGGGGGACATTTTTGCCCCCTGCTCACCTCTAGCACCCAGCCCGGTCCCTTTGCCTGACTCTCTGCCCTGAACAAGACCTTGAAAGTTCTTCAGGTAGGAGAAAGATTGTGTGAGGTCTCAGTCCCCCTTCTTGAGTCTGGTGAGATTCTTGTCAAGGGGGGACTCTTTTTAGCCCTACTCAGAACTGCAGTCTCCAGCACTGCAGCCAGGCCCGGCACATCAGAGCGCAGCAAGGGAGAAATCCCATGCCCTATGCCCCCAGCCCCAAGCCAGCAACCTCCTGCTCAAGCCAGTCCCATGTTCCATTCTCTCCTATTCCAAGCCAGCTGCATGGCTCACTTTCCCTCAAGCCAGCAATTCTCCTCAGCCAGAACCATGCCCCACTCCACCCTCCCCAAGCTAACAACTTCCACACCAACCTAGTCATATTTTCCACCCTTCTCCAAGCTAGTACTCCCTCTTAAAATTGGTAATAGACTTAGCAGCAATTTTTGACTGCATTTTACTTTCCCTATAGGGCCTATCAAACTGGCAGAACCTCACTGTACTTCCGTGCCAAAATAACCCATAGGCAGAGACCTGTGTTCACTGCATTTTCCACATTGGCAAATGTAGTGAACACAGGCAAAGATGCAAATACAAATACATGCAAATGCTAAAACCACAAATACAGATACAAATACTTGACCTATGCATAGTCCTAATGAATACAACCCCCAAATTTAATTACCAGGTCCCCCGTGGTGGCTGAGCTGCTGTTACCATAAATTGATAATACATCACGAAACCTTGAGAGTTTTCATTTCCTGAGTGCACTTTTCCCTTTTCTCCAACAGAGGGAAGACATTCCCCCACCCCACACCCACTCTGCTTCACTTCCAGCAAATGGCAAGAGCAACTGGGTTTTTTGGCAAATTTTCATTTTTGTGCTTCGTTCATTCCAATAATATTTTAGGGTCACGCAAATAGATCCCTGTGGTACCAAGGGCAGTGTATGTGCTTTGTGCTTTCAGAAAAGCATCACCATCTAGGAGAGCACTTAAGCAGCGTAGAAACACAAATGTATACAAGTTGGGGCTGTAAAGGTGATGCCAAATAGTAGAGAAGAAGTGACAAAATAGTTAGGATGAGCAAAAATGTTGTTATTAACAAGGGTTTGGTATAATATAAGCCAAATGAAAGGATTCTGAGGGGAGACTCCAAGAGAGAGGATGAAAAGTTATTGGCCAGACAAAAGAAGTGAATATTTCACAGGGCCTTCTAAGGAAAAAGTGACTTTACGCATTGGAGAGAGAAAAGCTGTTCCAGGGATACTGAGCAGCAAGAAAAAACGTTCAGTGCCGAAACTGGATTTAGCATGGTGAACGAAGCTAGTACAGCAGAATGGAAGAGGAGAAATTGTATGCCGGAGACGGGAAGTTGTTGTGCTACTTTGCTCTGGTTAGGCCGCAGCTGGACCGCTCGCTTTCGGGCACTTCATTTTAAGAAGGACATCGAAAAAAATGGAGAAGTTGAAGAGGAGAGTAACAAAGGGTAAAAACAGACAGGCGGGCAGCTGGAATGGAAAAGCACAGCCAACAAGGTCCAGGTCAGAGAGAGGCGCCGAATTAACATACCCATGGCCAGAGAGCTGTCCTGCTGCCCACACACCGTGGGTAGGGTGGGGAGCTCAACAAATGTGTGAGCAGCTGCCCCCCCCCCCCACTGCCCCAGCATGACGGGCGGTCATGATTCACTTGGCCATGGCAGCCCCTGCCCTGAGGTGGGGATAGTGTGGTGAACACATGTGCTAGCCTGCGTTGCTCCATGCTGGCCCATGTGGGTAGCCCTTAGCCTAGGCTAGTTCCTACCTGACCCAGGGCAGTCCCGGGCTAACATTTGATGGTGCATGTGCTGTTGGATCCTGGGCCAAAGTGGGCCACTTGTGTTTTTACCCAGAGACAGAGGTATAGCTAGGTTGAAATGAGCCCTGGTATAGAAAACGGGATGGGCCATTCTGAAGATTACCAAGTCTTCGGTGGGTGGGTGCTAATCATTCATTTGTCTGTACACATGTTCCCCAAGGAAATGGACCCCCAGGCTATCAGGCCCTGGTACAGCTGCACCACCTGCATCTATTACTGTATGGCTATTCCCTTGAACAAAGACAGTAAAGGATTTTGGGACACAAAACATGCAGAGAGAAAAGAAGAAGGGATAGGGGACTCTGATAAGTCTACCAATATTTGAAAGGCTGCCATACAAAAGATGGAGAGCAATTGTTTTCTCTTGCTCTGGAGGACAGAACATGAAGCCATTGGGACAAGCATCAGGAAGGCAGGTTTAGACTGAACATCAAGAAACTAAACTTCCTGACTGGACAGACAGACAGACAGACAGTCAGTCAGTCAATGGAACAAAGCTGTGGATTCTCCATTATTGTAGGCGTTTTTTAAAAAAAGAGGCTGAACGAGCCTATGTCTGGGATGGTTTAGGTCTGGCAGATCCTGCACCAAGCTGAGGGCTGGACCCTTGGAGTCCCTTCCAGTTCTGTGAATCTAGGAGAATGTCATGGTGGGAGACGAGAGAAAAGATTAAGCCAGGAGTGATGCAGTGCAAAGCCTTGAGCAGGAGAATGAGGAGGCTGAAATTGACACGTGATCAGACGCCACCAGAGGGGCTTGACAAGAGGGAATGACACAATCAGCAGGATGAACAAGGGAAAGCATTTCAGCTGTCATGTACAGAGTGGGCTGGGGTGAGATGAGAGAAAACCAAGCTCAAGAAGCAAAGGTCGGAGCAGTCATGGAGAGATAGAACAGACTTCTGGTCCAGTTTTTATTCAGACAGCCATGAGGCTGACAGAAGCTAAACATTGTGACTTTGGTGGGGCTGCTCATGTGCTTAAATGTAAGCATACATAGGCCCAAGGGCCTATTTCCCAACACTTTTACAGGATTTGGTCCATAAAAAAGGATAAGAAAAAACAAACGCCAATTCTGTCAGCCTCATGAAATGAAGCTGTGAAAGGAGAGGTGCTGAAAGATGGGCTTTAGCAGATTGTTTTGTTAAGCGTTTGGAAAACAATATTAGCATGCAGACAGACTTCCGGTGTCCCTGAAATCAACCCTACAATATACTGCTGCATTATAAACAACAGAAGAATTTGACAGTATCGTTTGGTCCATGTTGGATCCTGGTTATTTCCTTCCAGTGAGAGAATTAATACCATTCAACACTAAGGAAAAATAACCAATGCATTTCCTAATGCAACTCCCATCCTTCATGACGCTACCCACAGCTGCATTTGTTTTTCTGCTTAATTCAAGTCCAACAAGCAGAGTCTCTAAGGGCGATGTATTATTGTTTTCAAAAAATGTTTTACTAAGGACGCAGGATTTGCTGAAACAGACCAATTGACCATTTTGCCTATCATCTTACCTCCTGACAGTGAGCTATGCCAGACTCTTCTGAGGAAGATATACAATGCCCACAGTGCTTACAGGTACTTATGCAATATTATGTAGCAAAAGGGAAAATTCTGCTGATCTCAGCTAGCAATCTCTTTATTCTGACAACACGAGGGTTCACAGACCGGGAGTCTGTTTATTAGGACAACTGTAGATTCTTCTCTAAATCAAACAGGATTTGAGCCTATGCCATTGAAGTAACAAGGAAGTTTTTTTCCATCACCTTTAATGATTCTGGATTGTTTCAAAATCTTACCAAGGCATTACTCTCCATAAAGACTTCATCTAAAATTCTCTGGAGTCCATGGGAAATCTTTGCTTGGACTCCAATGAGCTTCTAGTCATCTTGCAACTTTGACAAACCAATGTGATGTGTAAAGAAATATTTATGGTTAGGTGTATGATAAATATAACACTCTTAATTTAAATCATGTTCGGTCCGTTGTTCTGAGAGAAAGCCAAAGAACATATGAATTGCCATATTAAGTCAGAAAAAGGCCCAGTACCCTACCACGGCCTGTGACCAGGACTGGATATTTCAGAGGTAGTGTAGGACATAAATAGAATGGTGCAGCCTCTGATTGCTGGAGAGAACGACAGGATGGATCTCTTGACTAATGTGTCTGATACAGCATTGACACCTGATGTCAGCGCGGTGGCAGTGCTCCCGCGAGCCAGAGATACGGTGGGGGAAAGGAGGCGGAAGCCAGGAGTACTGCCAGTGTGAATGGGGTTCTGCTGCAATGTTACTTGGCTCAAAATCCAGCCCTGTCATTCATGAGTAAAGTTGTGGCAGAACCTCATTTGCACTGGCGGTACTTCTGGCTCCCGCCTAATTTCTCCCGCCACGGCTTTGGCTCATGGGAGCACCACCACCAGGTGTGAATGAGGCCTAAGAGCCATTGTTTGATAAGCCTCCATGAACTTATCTAATTCTTTTTTGAGCCTAGTTATACTATTGGCCTTCCCAATGCCCCATGGTAATGAGTTCCACAGGTTAATCATGGTAACAGTTTGAAAAAGCACTTCCTGTTATTTTTTCAAATCAGTCTTCTGTCAATTTTTTCAGGTGAACCCTAATACTACTATTGGGATTAGTCTTGTACCTCTCTAAACTAATCATGCCCCCATGCAACTTTTCAGCTTCATGAGTGTATCCTTGTCCTTCCCTTGTGGCTCTATGCTTATCTCCCCTCCGCTTGTCCATTCTAGATTGTAAGCCCCTTTGGGCAGGGACTTGCCTCCATAATCACAACTGTTCAATTGTGATTTTAGGCACCAGGCATATTTCTGGTACTATATAAATTAATAAACTTTGTTCTCTCTGACCCTTGTTAATATATTTAATCTCTTCCTTGCATCGTTCTCTCATCTTTCTCCATGTATCTTCATCTTCTCTTTGGGTGCTGTTTTCTACACCTTTCTCCATGTTCAAAGATTTTTATTTAATACAGGATTCAGACATGGGGGGGGGTGGGAGGGATCTCCTGACATGCAAAGGTTCTGGTAAGTACTGAACAGCTACTGAGCAAATATGTTTGGTGTCCCTCCAGAATAAAGAAATATCTGGATTAGGGAGGTTTGGATTAGAGGGTTTACTTTGCTGCTCCTACTCCAGTTGCTGCTAGATTGACTACACCTGAGGATACCAGCAGAGGTATAGGGAGCCCATTTTACCTGTGGGACAGTGTCTAAAGGCAACATCCATTATGTGTCCACTGTGACGTTAGGCATGGATCATATATCTCCTGCTAAAAGCTAGGGATGAACACTCAGAAAGATGCAGCTACAGCCCTAGCATCTCACCAGAAGCAAGAAACACAGCCCATCACAGGGCAGGAAAAATAGAAATTAACTGTCAAGCTCCTTCCAATAAGCCACAGATTAGTTCCCATACTTTGGTGCCAGTACCCCGCAGACAAGATAGCTATCTCTGTACAAATAAAGGAGCGGTTCAAAACTCTACAAAGGCAGAGCTAATGTTTCCGTCCAAGACACGTCCCAAGTCTTTCCTGTGTTTTTTATCTCGTTGTTCGTTCAAGTTTAACCTTCACTTTGAACTTCCTGATTGGCATACTTGAAAGCCCAGCTTTCAGGTGAGAATGGATTTTTATGAGAACTACTTAAAACACTGTTTGATTGCTGGACTTTACTGGAGAGAGAGTTTAATTCCAAGAAGAAAGGGAGTATAGAGATGAAGAAGTGTAATGGGAGGGTGGGGTGTTACCTTTCCCAGGCTAAAACAACAAAGAGCGGCCTTCTATTTGTGCAGTGAAGTCAGCTCAACTGTTTTATTCTTGTGTGCCGGGGTGTAGCTACCATGGCGCGAGGGAGCTCAGTTGAGCTTGGATCCAGGATTCTGATGGGTCCTTTTGCAAGTGACCTGAGTGCCGGTAGGAAACACCCACTCTGAAAATTTACTAGTGGCACTCAGGTCACTTCCAAAGGGCCCTACTGCAAAGAATGTTTTCAGAGCGGGTCGGGCAGGGGTGGTAAAGTGCTGGGCCCACCTCCACCCACTCTTAAAACTTTCTTCCTGATGGAGTTGCTGCTGCTTTTATGGGGGAACCAGGTGATGCTGATAGTTGGGCAATGTCAACTTACCTTTGTGGGGGGCATAATTGGGACATAATTATGGTGGCATAGGCCATTTTTACATGGACCGTGGTGGTGGTCTGTGTGTGTGTCACTGCAAGGACCATGTGTGGGGGAAGGCATCAGATGGGCACACACCCATCTCCACCCATGGAGCAAACCTGGCTTTTCACTGGTTGATCTGAGCATGGAGATGGGTGGGCTGTGGGAGTGCATACCCACCCATGGCCACTTTTACATAGGTGCTCACCCATGTGCCCACAACCATAGAGTGATTTCAGACGATATGAGTCTGAAATTCACCCCGCCTGAACCACAGTCAAACACGGGCCGCGTTTGACTGTGGTGAACGTCTGTTGGCTCACCGCCAGATGTGCACCACAGTCAAACGCGACCCGTGTTTGCATTCACCACTCTTCTGGACCTCCGGACATGAGGAGGTCGAGAAGTGTGGTGAAAGGCCACCACGGCCGTGGTGAACGGAAAGTAACATCTGTTTACTTACCGTTCACCGCAGTCAATGGATTCCACCCCCGCCTGTGCTTGAGGCGTTGGGAGGGGGGAGGGCCGCCGGAGAACGCAGGGGGCGGAGCCGTGCAGCAGCATGTTGCGCCATGCGGCCCCGCCCCCTCTGGGGTGGTGCCGCTTTAGACATGACGGGCGGCTGGTTTCACCACGGGCCGTGTTTTGGCGGTCCCCACAGCCAGGGGCAATGGGGCGCACGTCTGTTGGCGCGCCCCTTCACCCCCGGCTGTGGTCCAAACCACCCCATGGCCCGTGGTGAAAGCGGCTGCCCGTCACATCTGAAATCACCCATAGTCTTTCTATGCCGCCGCTTTCTTGTCAACCAGAACCAACACAGCTGAGTGTCCAGAATCAACAGTTTTCCAGATGCAGCTTTGCTGTTGAGCAACACCAAGCAGACCCTGCTGACTCCTGTTTTTCATACCAAGGCACATATTTCAACCCAGGAGTCAGGATTTTGTTTCGTTCAAGCTCTGCACATGTGGTTTGTGTTAAAATGTGTAAAAGTGGGCACGTCTGTGTGTGTGTTCTGCTTTTAATCAACATTTACTTCCACTCCTGGCAAAGTTGAGGCAAGATTTTTGTGTCTATTTGTGAGCAGTGTAATGGGACAACTGGAGGCAAATCTGTAGTTAGTGCCAACCCTCTTCAGGGACATATTATGTACCACTACTCTTAGGCTCACATTTCCTGCAGCGTGGTTTAATTAACTCTTTTTCTACTGACACATCTGACTTGGAAAGACAGGACTACTGTATTCAAAGACTAAATTCAAGTGCTAACAAGGGTAGGGTGACCATACCTCCCCTTTAAACCAGGACGCTTATGAAAAATACACGGTGCAGGACTGCATTCATTGCAGCCCTGCACCATGTATTTTTCATAAACATCCTGGATTAAAGGGGAGGCATGGCCACCCTAAACTAGGGCTGTGCATTTGGGTTTTGACAAAATACAAATAAATGCCAAAAAAAGACCTTTTTGTGTTCCATATTCAAAATACAAATGCTAGGTTTGTGTATTTGGGTGAACCCAATTCCCCTCCCACCCCGAGGTATAACTGGGCCCCCAAAACTGCAGCACATATTCAGCTTGGAGCTGGGCTGCTCTCTGACTCACCTTACCCTCCTGCTTGGGGAGCCTGTAGTGAGCCCTCCTTTCCTGCAGGGGCTGCCACGGTTTCAGCACTGCAGCCAAACCCAGCCTGGGAGAAATGGGACATTCTTGGTAGCCTCATTCTTCCATTCCCACAAGCCAGTGACTCCCCATAGTCAGCCCCATGTTCCATTCCCATTTTCTGCAAGCCAATAACTTGATGCCCTTCTGAGCCAGAAATTAGAAGGGGAGTACTGGTTTGGGGGAGGGTGGAGAATATGACTAGCTTGATGTGAAGGTTGTTAGCTTGGAGAAGGGGAATGAGGCGTAGGTCTGGCTCAGTGGGGATCGCTGGCTTGAGAGAGAGTGAGGCATGAGGCTGGCTTGGGAGAACAGAACATTGGGCTGCTTCAAGTGGGGAGTTGCTGGCTTGGAGATAGGGGAATGGGGCATGGGTGTGGCCTGCAGGGTATCACTACCTTGGGAGGAATGGAGTGTGGCTCAGGGAAGGTTGCTGGTTTGTGGATAGGGTTTCCACTTTAGGTATATTTTCCCAGGCCACTTATGAAGAATACATGTTGCAGGGCCTACATTGGTACCAGTGCAGGCCCTGCAACATGTAGTGATGTGCAAACAGAACCGAGTTCAGAAATTCGGCTCGGTTCGGTTCGAAAATCCAGTTCAATTAGAAAGTTCGGTTCGGTCAACCAAACTATTCAAGTTTGGTCAACTTCCGAACTGAGTTCGTACATTCAAAACTGGGGGTTTTGGCCTTCTGAACTGGTTCGGATTCGACCAAACAGTTCGGTCGGATTCGAGTTCGGTTCGAAAGTTTGGTTCGGTCAACTGAACTATTCGAGTTCGGTCTGAACTCCAAACTTCCGAACCGCATTCGCACATCCCTACTAAGGTGGCAACCCTATTTGTGGAGTGGGAGTGGGACATGGCTTGGAGAGGGAGGAGTCGCTGGCATGGGGATGGAAATGAGGCATGGTTCTGGCTTAGGAGGGTTAAAATTGGTAGTAGCCTTAGCATCAATTGGGAACTGGGCTTTTAACGGGAATTCCTGTTTTTGTGAAATTTTATTTCTGCCCTAATCAGAAGTCAAAATTAACATACTGAGATTAAGGCTGAAGTGACCCCATTTGTCCCACCTGTCCCAGGTAGGTTACTGGGGATGTTACAAATCACATCCTTTGCTCTTTGTGGGTCAAGATCGCTGTTCAGTCTCCGCAGCAATCCCTGGCTCGATTTCTGTACATCCCTTCAACCCACCATCACATCAAATTTGTTTTTCACACAAGTACTGCAGCCCCTATCAGAATCCTCTGGCAGAGAATTTGTTCTCTATGAACAAAAACCTAATGCTGTGACAAGGTCTTCAGCAAGATACATATAAATACCAATGGGCATTGGTAAATGGCACCAATATAAAGCAGCACATAGTAAAATACATAGCACGAATGCACACTGTTCTATCTGCGACTATAAATAAAATACAAAGAAAAAACTAGAGAAGTGGAGACAATAACCAAATAATTCTCTAATGTATTTTATACTATTTGATGGGCCAGACAACTATTTCACACAAACAAAACACCCATTATAGAGGAGAGGAAGTCCAGACTTCCCAACGTTGTAAGTCTTCTACAGAGAGTCTGTGATTGGAGAACAGCACACACCCAAATCCCTGCTTCCATATCCCATGTACCCGAGTTAGGACTGAAAGAAAAATCTAGAGCTACAAAATCCCTGGCAGATGGCTGCCCAGTCTCTTTCTGGAAACCTCCAGTGAAGGAGAACCCTACAACCTCCATAGACCTCTTGTTCCACTGCCAAACAGCCTTTACTCTTAGAAAGCTTTTCTTTATATTTAATTGAAGCCTATCTTCTTGGAACTGAATCCCATTATTTCTAGTCTGACCTCTGTGGCAATGGAGAAGAGGTCTTTGCCATCTCCTCTGCAGCAGCCCTTTACTGATATGAAGAGGTATCTTTAGAGATCATCTTTCCCCTAAGGGTGTGCAATTCTGATTAAGATTTTAAAAAATCAGTTTTTTAATCACAATTGCAATGACAAAAATGAAAAAAATAATTCCAAAATTTCAGAATAAAAACATAATTTCAAAATTAAAACACCAAACATTTTGGGACACACATTTTAGGCTGTAACTTTTTTGTTTTCATCTGATTTTAATGAAATTTGGGGAAACAATTACTCCTCACCAAAGGGAACAATCCTGCCAAATTTTAGAAGGATTAGATTAATGGTCCAGGTTTTATAAGCATCATGGTTTGTGATGCATTTCTGGCTGTAACTTCTTTTCTGATCATCCAGATTGGATACAATTTAGACAGATTGTACCCCTCACACAAATGATCATATTATATACCAACATTCGGAAGGATTTGATAGCAGGTCCTAATTTTATAAGCAATTTACATTTCATGGTTTGTGCACACATTTACAGCTGTAACATCTTTGTTGACCATCCAATATGGATAATATTTGGCCTCCATGTACCCCTCATGCAAGGGATCATGCCTGCCTAATTTCAGAAAGATTGGGTAGAAGGCCCAACTTTTATAAGCAATTGAACGTTTGCGATTTTAACAGCAGTCGTGCAAATACAAGTCCTAAAAATTGTGGGACAAAAACTAAAATCTCAGGACATAAGATGGACTTCAGGCAGGCAGGAAGAGGGGAGGAGGAAGCATCCCAGAAATCAAGAGACATGATTGACACATAGAGGCTGGCCAAATGACATCCCAAACACACCCTGACGCACTGCAACAGAGGACATAAGAGAATCTCTTATTGGCTCTTTCCTAAGCAGAATGCTTCCAACTTCCCAGTAACAAGCAGGGAGGTTGGGGTGTGGACAGCACAGAACACAGATACATGACTGGCATTTCTGCTGGCCAACTTGGCATCACAAACCCATCTTGTCCCACTGTGACAAATATCAGAGAATCTTTGGTATTGGCTCATTCTCTGTACAACTGGCCAGTACATTATCACTGCAGTCAGGGAGGATTAGGGGAGGGCATTGAGGAGCACATATAAACTTCTGCCAAGTTTCACAGCCCACACCATGGCCAGGTCTTGTGTGACTCGTAGGCTGGCTCAGTGCTCTGTGTGTACTGCAGTCTCAGGCATCATGGAGAGTGCTAAAAAATCAGAACTCTGCACCTACTCTCCTCCACGTATGCCTCCACAGACTTTGGAGTGCCAATGACTAAAGTCCGTGCCAGTAATTCTGGCACCTGATGCTCCTCTGCTCTGACCACCTCCTCCTATCTTCTTCACTCTCTGTACAAATGCTCCAAAAAGAAGAAGATCTCTGCATCTAGGAAAACCCCTATAGTTTAAACAAAGGCACAACATGCACACAATTTAAGGAAATTTGTAAATTCTGTTATAAATCACAAGAATGATATTGCTTATAAAATTGGGAAAATGTATCCAATAATTCTGAGATTTGGCAGGAATGATCCCTTGTATTAGGGGAAATATCTGTCCAAAGTTCATTCAAATCGGATGGAGAACAAAGTTGCTACAGCTGGAAGTGTGTGCACAGACCATAAAACAATTACATTGCTTAAACAATTGGGACCTTTTATCCAATCTTTATGACATGTGGTAGGGATGATTCCTTGGGAAAGAGGTATATTCCCTCCAAATCTATGCAGAAATCCATTTCTCATTGAAACCAATGGAAAGTGAAAATAAAAACAAAAAACAAAATTCTCAATAAAAATGAAAAAACAAAGATGCCTAATAATTAAAACAATAATGAAAAATGAAAAAGGTCCCTGGTGCACACCCCTTGAGTCCCCTTAATCTTCTTTTCTCTAGGCTAAACATACCCAGTTTCTTTAACCTTTTCATAGAACTTGCTTTCCATATCAATTATAGTCTTCGTTGTCCTCTTAATTTCACTATCCATGAAATTGCTACATCGGGGGTGCACTGGGGGAGTGCATTCTTGGTTGCTGTCCCACAATTATTGAACTCCTTCCCCTTGGAGGTGCACCCAAGTCTGAGCCTGTTCGTCTTCCAGAGGGGATGCAAGACCTTTTTGTTTGGTCAGGCATTTGGCAGATAGAGTTTGGGGGATTGGGTAGAGGGCTTTGGGTAGGAGGAATGTTGGGTGGCAGGTGAGGGTAGTATGGGGTAGAAGGAATGATGGGGTTTTAAGGGATTTTGATGTATTATTGTATTTTATATTTTGATTTTTGATTTTCAGTGTTGTGAGCCACCCCGAGTCTTCGGAGAAGGGTGGGGTAAAATTGTAAAAATAAATAAAAAATAAATCTGAGTGACTTATTCAATAGCCCCAATCCCAAGCGGGATCCAGACGGGTTCTGCACGGCACAATACAATCCCTATGGCGATGCATGCAATTTGTACGCATGTGCACACACACAATGCACGCAGCATGCATAGGACATGAGATTGGCCCCACTGTCTAACTTTGTGACAATGTTTGCAGCTTCAACATTTCAAGGAAACGAGGACTCACATAGAATTCACAACTCAGAACAGGTGTATTTATTTTAGTCCTAGTCTGTAGTCCGAGACCTTTTCCATATCGTTTCTTCGTCTCAGGAGGAGAGGAATATGGCTTTATTTTTAAATGATTTTGCTAACAAAATGCAATTTACAACAGCCAAGCTAAAAACTCCCTGAAAATATAGGCTAATATGAGAAAGGAGAACACAGCTTTAGCTAAAGTTGTGCTAATAGCTCGACCATAATTAGCTTGTTCCCAACAAAGATGTCTAAACATTGTCAGACTAGAGCAGCTATTCAGTCTAGTGTGCAAATTGGGTGCTAATTAAACCATGTGAATACCTGAACTTTTGAAACACAAAGATGTAAAGTAAATTAGCATTTTATTTACTAGACATTAGCAGGACGTGAAGAGCAGCTGAAATCACACCACTTTAATAAGTTCATAATTACAGTAAATTACTTTAACTCAAATTGAAAACAATCACCCAAAGATGCACATTCTAGGTCTTGAAAATAATGTAACGACAGAGAGGAGGTGCGTATACGGCGCCTAATTATCGGCCTCGTAAAATGTACGGTTATACACAGAACGGGCGGGGCGAGCACTGATGTACTCATTCATTCCCCCAACACTATGGCTCACAGGGATTGCTCCTCCCACTATAACTAATATGCAGTTAGGGCCAAGCAATCATACCATTTTTACAAACAGGCTGAATCCTGCATGCATGTGGGAGGACTCTCGGTTAGTAACAAAATATACACTAGTAGGAAAAGCCTAGGACTAGATAAAAACAGAGAATTTTAGAGCTGAAAGGAACTTCAACCATCATCCAATCCAACTCCTTGCAGATGCCACACTTCTTCTACCTAAATCACCGCGGACAAATATTTATCCAGTGTCTTAAGTCCTGCAGTGAAAAACATTCTGTAGCTTCCCTAGGAAGTTCGACCCGTTAACCAACAGTTCTTCCAGATGGGAAATTTTTCCTAATATAACCTAATTCTATCCTCATGCAGCTTAAGCCTATTGAGAGCAATCCAATGGCCAACATACGCCACCCCCCATGCCTGGTGCATGGCCAGAAAGCATGCGCTCATGTGCGCACACATGCCATGTGCACAGCCCAGCCCTGGGCAGCTGTTCTGCAGGTGCGGCATGCACGCGCCCCTGAGCGCACGTGTTCTAGCCGGAGCACGGCACCTGCAATCGGTGTACACGGCCCATTGGATTGCTCCCATTGCCCTTTGTCCCACTCTCAGTAGCAAGGGAGAACAATTTTGGTCCATCTGTTTTATGGCAGCCTTGTTAAATATTTGAAAATTGTTATCATGTTTCCCCGTAATCTTCTTTTCTCTAGGTGAAACCTATCCAACTCCTTTAAGCTTTCCTCATATATCTTAAATTTATGTATACCGCACCCTTTTTTGCCTTTGTGAAGACAATCTCCTCTGAATCTTCTCCAGTTTGTCTACGCTATGTCTTAAAATGCAGTGCCCAAAACTGGAGATAACACTCCAGCTGAGGCCCAACTAGCACAGAGCAGGGAGGCAGGTAGTACTTCCCATGCCTGGGATACAAGGTTTCTGCCAATACAACCCAAAGGCCTGTTCGCCCAGGCCTTTGGAGGGGACGGGGGGAGGGAGGGTTAAATGGGGGAGATTGGTGGGGTGGAGAATTTGGGGGAATTGGAGGGTAGGGTTAGGGTTGGGGTTTTTTTACATTATTTTTAAACTGATGTCAGTTTTAATGTATTTTATTGTTTTACTGCATTGTTAGCCGCCCCAAGATGCCGTGGGCATGAGGGGGCAGCATAGAAATGTCAAGAAATAAAATAAATAAAAATAAATAAAATAAAATGGTATTTGTCAAATTCCATTGGCATTTGGTAGACAATGGCAATTAGATCCTGTTCCTGTTGTCACTTGTGAGTTCACACTTTCACTTTGAATAGAGGTTTCTTCCTGTACTAGGATATAAATACGATAGCTGGTACTTCAACTACTACATATTTCAGCTACTACACAGGCCTGAGACTATAGACACAATTTACATGGGTTGCTAAACTGGTATGAGACAACAGCAGTCTCTGATCATCACCATTGACTACAAATCCCATGATATTCAGAACCAGAAGTAGGCATTCCATTTTGTCTGTGAGCAACCTGATTTTTCAAAGGGTGTAAGGAGATGAAAGTTAATTATGAAAACAATGAAGAAAGAGAACAACATTGGCTGTGCTTAAGGTTACTTACTCCCGAGTATCATTACAGAGCCTAGGCATGTTATTGTTAGTCTACAAACATGTACAGTCCAGTTTTTAAGAAGATAATGAGTATGATTAGGAAAAAACCCAAGCAAAGCCAATGGATTGACTTTCATTCCAATGAAACCTAAGAGGAACAGAATCAGTCCCTATGGGGCGGCTCTTTCTAGTACTGGCACTAGAAAGAAATTGGATGGCTGCTAGGATTATTGTTCTGGTTTGTTTAACCTGCCAATGGAGCCTCTTCGAAAATCAAATTAGGAAAAGTTATATCTTCCAAATCATGCTCATCTGTATTGGAATTTGAAACTCTTCTACTCAGCTCCACAGCAGACGTGCTTCTCGTATTCAGCCAGCATTCTGATAATAAACACATTTTTATTAAGGTAGACTAAAAATGATTTATCTGACAATACCTGTGTTAGGGCTCTATATTTCTCTTGCAATGGCTGAGGATAATTCAAAAACTTAAGGTAGTCTGAGAAACTGAATTTTTATCATAAAACCTTAGAATTCTCTGCCACAAAGAAACCAACTTTTATGCAGGCCCTTGGAAATGAAGAGATTAGTCTGTTTCATGCAAACCCTTATTGGGATGGACACCTTTTTTCACAAGGCCAGCACATGGTAGGTTAGGAAGGATTTAGAATCATAGAACTGGAACTTAAGGAACCTTGAGGATCATCTAGTTCAACTCCCTGCTTTGATGCAGGATGTCCTCAGCTACAATATCCCCAATAGATTTCACTATTAAATGATATTTCTTCTTGAGATGTCTTGTAATAGGTGTCTTTCCCCAAAATGTGATGCCATTCTCTTCCCAATCAAATGTGCTACCACACCTATTTGCCATTTGCATAGAATGCTTCTTTAATTTTCAACCAAAATATGTTCTAATCAAGGGGAAAACAGACTTCCAAATTCCACACCACTCCTGTGGTTCATTCATAGTCGCATATGAATATATACATTCCTACTGCCTAACTTCACCTAGGCGTTGTGAACCCATTTTTTCTGTCACAACTGATCAAACAATACAACCACTGGAAGTACAATAAATGTGCAAGATTTCCTGCCACTGATCCAAAAAAGCAATTCACCCATATCACTTTAAGGGTGCCTTTAAAAAAAATACAAAAGAATAAATTTGCCGGTATCCAGAATTTTTTTTAAAAAAACACCCCAAAACCCACACTGGCAGACTTCCTTGAATCTTATTTTGGAAGTGTATTTTTATCCGGTATGTAATTTAGAACCCACATGAGGATGGGTGACATCAGGGATGGGGAACCTTCTCCTCCCAAGTCCCAACTCCCTCCCAGGGTTGGATCCCCACCCCAACAGGGCTCCAGAGGCTGTAACATGGAGGAGAACAGTACCCCTCTAAGTAGGGGTGTAGCCATCTATGTATGAGGTTGCATTGTCTATGTAAGATACATGGCCACTGAGCCCGACATTTTCCCACTCCTTTCTTTGAATGCAAATCACCTTGCACAAACATGGAGACCATTCCAGCTCCCCATAAAGCCAGTGGAAGTTCTGTAATTTATTTCAGAGGGAGGAAGGTCAAACCCATTGTACTTTAAGCTTTTCATGCAGTTAGCGCTTCATAAATATTTTGCATAGAGTTCAAACTTATGAAGTCCTATGCACAGCAGGGTTGCAAGGGCTTGGCAAGAAGTCTATTCAGAAGTTAGGGTTTTCCCCCCTGCACTGTTCCCAGCATGCAGAGCTCCTCAGACTGCCAAAGCACAAGCGCAGCATGGTAGTTTTGAAAATGTGGGACAAAGATAAAAAATGAGGAATGAAACCAATAATTAATCCAGTCAAATCAGGAGCCTGAACTCGGGTAGGATTTATTCCAGGAGCCAAAAGAAATGTATACTCACTCTGTCACTATAACTGGAGATTTCTCATCATGAACATGAGATTTATTCTGAATAAACTACCAAGAAACCTGTCCAACATTTTAGCTCCAGGATCTTGAACAGGAAGAAGCATGAACTGAGGGGAACAATGTTGGATCGGTGAATCTTAAATAGTATGGTATGTGTTTAGATGCAGCTCAGTTCATCAATCCACTTCAAATCATTTCTATGCCAGAGTGTTAGGTAAATATCATCACCGTTCTATGCACACATTGAGCAAAAGTCATTCCTACGCAGCACAATGCCCTAAAGCCCACATAATTTACATACCTCCCAACATTTTGAGCGACCAAAGAGAGACAAGCCCCACTCCCTTCATCAATAAGCCCCACCCCACAGAGAATAGTCTCCACCCTCTCATGTACACACACGTCTCCCAGCATTCCCAGTGCATAGAAAAGAACAGCAGTTCTTCTGCTTCAAGTTCTCATTCCACTTAGGGTGTTTTCAGCTGTGATGGTAGCTGGCTTTAGCGTGCTTTACTCTGCGGGCCACTGTCACGTTTTAGAAAATACCTGCCAGATGTTTTCATGGGCTGAATTCTGACCATGGTGGTGGCTAGCATGGGCTGTGGCTTGGGGACTTGCCAAGGAAAGCACTTGCATCCCAAGAAGAGTCACAGCCCAGGCTAGCCACCCCACAGTCAGAATCCCGCTGCCTGACCAGGAGTAAAGCGGGCTTTCATGTTTGAAAGCCCGCTTTACCCACCATGGTCTGCAGTGATGGTGGTGGTTAGGGATGGGCGAACAGAACGCCGTTCGGATGTTTGGATGCTTGGTCATTCGGTTCAAAACCCAAGTTTGGGTTCAGCTGTTAGGTTCGGCGGAGTTCAATTTGGCCGAACTTGGCCGAACATTCAAAAAAGTGCTATCTGTACCGAAACCGAAACCTTTTCAGTATCGGTATTTTTGGCCCTGAAACCACCCCTGGTGCCAGGAAGTCTGCTCCTCAGCTGCCTCCCCCTTCCAGTCATGTTTTTCCCACCCAAAGTCACATTTTCCCCACCCCCGAACTCATCCAAACTTTTCCGAACTGTTCGGAAGTTCGAGCGTTCAGTTTGGAAGTTCGCTTCAGTCGTCCGAACAGGCTGAGTTCAGGCCGAACTCCGAACTTCAAAACCGCGTTCGCCCATCCCTAGTGGTGGTGGGTGGGTGGAACCATGGCAGTCCTCACTGGCCACCTGTCAGGGAGGGGGGTGGGCACAGTGTGGGGGCGTGGCCAGTCTCCCAGGCATTAATCCAGGAGCCTGGCCAGTCCAGATGAGGTGAATCGGTGGCGGTGCTCCGACACCGTCACATTTGAAAACACTCTTAGTTTCATGTCATTCCATCATCTCTCCATTGTCCTCCCAAGTGATTTTCTTAGGATGCAACCAGGAAAGAGATGACAGAGGACTGAATACCAGTCCTTTTGTCTTTTTCTCCAGAAAGAGGGTCTTGGACCCTCTGAAATTAGGACAGTGAGATTCAACACCCAAAGAGGGACTTCCCCTCCTAAATAGAAACTATTGAGAGGTATGAATTTATAAATAGTGAGATGCATTTATAAACATATAGGGATGCCTTTCTACATGGTTAGTTTCTACATGATGACGATTTGCACCCATCATATGGCAGGCTCTACTGACAAGATGGAGGCAAGTGTTGTGCCCCAAAACCTGAAAGTCTATGCACAGTAGTGATTTGCAATTACCCAAATCCTGAGAGACACCCAAAATGCATGGAATCCTTCCTGCCCACCCACAGAAGCCCCAGAATGCTCCTCTGAATTCCAAAAGCTGTAAGTGCTGACCAGCTGATCGGCAGTGATTGGGATTTAGTGCTAAGCTGACCCTGGGGTTTAGATCTGAACTCCGTCCCTAACAGGGGATGGTGTTAATTAATAATCCTGGCCAGGACACAGCACATAAGAAGTATCCTGTCTTCACATGGCTACATCACTCTTGCTGCTAGAGGACACAGTGGATGTCTAAACTTCCGACATGTCTAGACTTGCAGTGTCCATATTTGGAGGTTTCTACTGACTCAGGCTTATTGGATGTACTTAAAAAGTGACACACGCCCCCTTCCCCTCCCAACCCACACACACATGCACACACCACGATTTACTGCATTACATGTATATTCTATAACAGGACAGGTAATTTCATCATAAATATAAAAATTCTGCACCATGTTAAGAACATAAAAAAGCATTATATTAGGTCAGACCAATGGTCCTCGAGCCCAGCATCCTGTCTCCCATAGTGGCCATTCTCAGTTCTTTTGGATATCTACCCAACCGATCATAATGGAATGATCCTTTCCCTGTTGTTTACAATGCTTTTTGTTCCTACATTGTTTGAATGAAGACCCCTACTTTGATCCTCTGAATTATTCTTCCAGGGGGGAAAAAGGCTTCATATATATTAAGCTTGTTTCCTTTTAGGTATGATTTTTGTTGGGTTCCAAGAAAGCAAGCCTGTAATCAAGTCAATTTATTATTACATAGCCATAGGCCTTTGTAATATTTTACCAAAAAATACATTAAACATAAAACAATCATATTACAAAAGGACCGCCCTCTTTCACAGGAGCACCTCCTTAATCAATAACAATCAATCCATAACATACAGGCAGCTCCTTAGCGGTGCTGATTACTTATAGATACAATTTCATGCCCTGATCCCTCAAAACTGAGGGTACTCTACCCTTAATAAGGCCCAGCCGACACATTCAGCCCACTCTGCCCCCAAGCCTTGGTCCCATCCGTTGAGTTCCTTTTATATTTGAGGACAAGTGTTAGAAGAAACCTTGCCACTCTAGAGGACACCAAAAAATCTTTATCTCCAAGAAGAAATTCTTCAGTTGACTTGCAGAATCCTGATGAATTAATATGGGGAACAATAACGATCTCCCTCCATGACTGATACAAGGGACATATATATTAGTGGTGGGACCCCGGGCCCATTACCGGTTACCGGATTTACCGGTTACCGGTTCCACAAAAACCGGATTCCCGGATTAAATCCGGTAACCGGTACCGGTTTTATTTCATTGGTTTCAATGGGGCGCTGTGTCCCCATTGAAACCAATGAAATATTAATTCCCTCCCCCTCCCAGGCTGCGCGGGTGGAAGG
>QEPC01013399.1:1940514-1957884 GCA_003113815.1 Sphenodon punctatus
AGATAGAGTTGAATGTCATCAGTGTAGAGGTGATATTGGAAGCCATGGGAGGCAATGAGTTTGCCTAGGGACAGCGTGTAGATAGAGAAGAGGAGAGGGCCAAGGACAGAGCCTTGGGGAACCCCAACCGAGAGTGGAAGGGAGGAGGAGGTGGAGTTGGCAAGAGACACATTGAAGGAGCGGTCAGAGAGGTAGAAGGAGAACCAGTCGAGGATGGAGCCACGGAAGCCAAGGGAGTGAAGTGAGTCCAGCAAGAGTGAATGGTCAACACTATCAAAGGCAGCAGAGAGATCAAGAAAGAGAAGAATGGATTAAAGGCGATTAGATTTAGCCACAAGAAGATAGTTGGTGATCTTAGCGAGAGCAGTTTCAGTAGAGTGAAGGGGACAGAAGCCAGATTGGAGGGGGTCAAGGGAGGAGTTGGCAGAGAGGAAGTCGAGGCAGCGGGAGTAGACAACATGTTCAAGAAGCTTGGAAGCAAAAGGAAAGATTGAGACAGGAAGGTAGCTAGAAGGGTCAAGGGGTCAAGAGTGGACTTTTTGAGGAGAGGAGAGACAGTGGCATGCTTGAAGGCAATGAGGAAGGAGCCAGTAGAGAGGGAGATGTGTACAGGAGGGAAGGGGCGACAGTGGAAGAAATGGCAGTCAGGAGGTGGGAGGGGAGGGGGTCAAGGCAGCAAGTGGAAAGGTTGGAGGAGGATGCAGGGAGGAGATATCTTCAAGGGAGGTAGGAGGGAGGGATGACAGGAGAGAAAGAGGGAGAGGGGAGGGAGTAGGAAGAGGAGAAGAGTGGGAAGCGATGTCGAGGCAGATCTTGTCTATCTTGGAGGTGAAGAAGGAAGCAAGATCCTGAGCAGAAAGGGAAGAGGGAGGAGGAGGACAGCAGGACTTGAGGAGGGAGTCAACGGTGGAGAACAGGGGCAAAGTTTCCAAGAACTGGACTCAATGCGGAAGGCATCATCTAGCAAGGGAGACAGCAGAAGTAAGGGAGGAGAGAGAGAATTTGAAGTGAAGGAAGTCAGCATGAGGGTGGGATTTGCGCCAGAGGTGTTCAGCAGCACAGGTGCAGGAGTGGAGGTGGCGGATACTGGGGGTGAGCCAAGGATGTGGGCTGTGGGAGTGGGTGGGGTGGGAGGAGAGGGGAGCAAGGGAGTCAAGGGTGGAGGAGAGAGAGGCATTGAAAGCCGAGATGGCAAGGTCAGGTGAGGAGGAGGAGGAAGAGAGAGGAGGCAAAGTCCATGGGGTTAATGGCCTGCAAGTCACAAAAGGGGCGAGAAGACGGGGAAGAGGAGGGGGGAGCAGTGGGAAACGTTGAAAGAGGCAAGGAAGTGGTCAGAGATGGGATGAGGATCGAAGGGGAGATCAGAGACAGAGCAGTTCCTAGAGAAGATGAGGTCAAGAGAATGGCCGTTAGCATGGATGGGGGAGTTGGTCCAAAGGTGGAGGTTGAAGGAGGAGGCTAGTGAGAGGAAGTGGGAGATGGAGGGCTGGGAAGAGACAGTAATGTGAATGTTCAAGTCACCAACGCTGAGAGTGGGGGTATCGTCAGAGAGGACGAAAGTGAGCCAGGGCTTGAATTCAGAGGGAAAGGAAGAGAGAGAGCCAGGGGGGTGGTAAATGATAGCGACACAGAGATGGAGGGCAGAGTAGATGTGTACAGAGTGAGCCTCAAAGGAAGGGAAGGAAGGGGGTGGGGCGGAGAAAGTGGTTGGAATTGACAGGAATTAGTGAGGAGGCCCACACCACCACCCAGAGCCTTGGGGCGGGGCTGGTGAGAGAAGGAGAGACCCCCAAAGGAGAGGGTAGCAGTAAAGAGTTGGAGGCGGAGATCCAAGTTTCAGTAAGGACAAGGAGCTGGAGAGAGTGAGAGAGGACGAGATCATGGATATAGGGGGCTTTATTGGCAGAGGAGCGACAGTTCCAAAGGGATTTTATGGATTGTGAGCTGCCCTGAGCCTTGAGAGAAGGCTGGCATAAAAATTAGAAAAAATAAATAAAATAAATAAATTCTCCAGTTGTTAAAGGAAAAGTGGACGAGGCTGAAGGCCCCCCTCCCATTTTGTCCTCGCCCTGGGCCCTGCAATTTCTAAGGCTGGCCCTGCTCCTTCTTATGTCTTAATCTTTTGACCCAACAGACTTTGCTGTAACTTCCCTTTACTCACATTTTGCAAAAGTAGTAAAAATAGGATATTAAACATCAAAGTACTATTTCAACAATTCCTACCCTTGTAAAATGGTAAGTTATCTAGCAACTTCTTTAATAAGAATTTTTCGCTTTCAACTCAAATACCATAGGTTGCAATGTCAACTAGAGCATGTAAGCATGCAAAAGGGACCATAACTGCTTGGATTAATTCAAATTGGTATTTGTCATAGAAATTGCTATTCTGCTGCATGGCTTGTTTCTTAAATAAACATTAGAACTTTTTGCTCTTCTCTTTTTCTGAACCAAAAACCACCACTAACAAAAAAAAAAACCAGACCTGCAGAATTGTTCTAACTTTAATGCGATTTTTCCAAACCACTATATAAAAAACTGTTAATCTCTCCCTCTGAACCCTACATACATATTTGAATGCTACAGAAAAGAAAAACAAACATAGGGTTGTCCTTGAAAACAATGATACACACTATTAATTGTAATCACAGAATTGTAATTGTAATTCTCATCACAGAAAATGTAATTCTGTTTGCCCTAATTCTATCTATAATTCTATCTTTTTGTCCTAATTCTGCAGTCTTTTTCTCAGACATGTTTTCTGTCCCTCTTCTTTATCCTGAACATGGTTTATGACAGGGGTCTGGAAACCAAATCCTATGAGGAACGGTTATAGGAGCTGAGTATGTTTAGCCTGGAGAAGAGAAGACTCAGGGGAGACATGATAGCCATCTTCAAATATCCGAAGGGCTGACACATAGAAGATGGAGCAGATTTGTTCTCTGTTGCTCCGGAGAGCAGGACTAGAACCAATGGGATCAAATTACAATAAAGCAGATTTTGGCTAAACATTAGGAAGAACTTCCTAATGGTAAGAGAAGTTTGACAGTGGAACAGTCTGCCTAAGGTGGTGGTGGGCTCTCGTTTACAGGAGGTTTTCAAATAGAGGCCGGACAGTCATCTGCCAGGGATGCTGTAGCTGTGGATTTCTTGCATTGAGCAGGAGGCTGGACTAGATGACCCTTCCACCTCTAAGATTCTATTCTATGACCCTCTCTGTGGAGATCCAGATGGGCTATTAGGGTCAACCATGAGAGTCTGTCTGAAGCGAGAGCTTGAGGGGTGGAGGGAGGGGGGGTAGTTGGATTCTGAAGCACCGAGGGAAAGTACCAGGTGACTATATGTAACCTAGTAACCCTGTTCTATTGAACATAGTGAACCAATAACCTTTATGCTGTGTTTTAAACAGTCATTTATTGGGCGAAAACAAACGAGACAGGGGTGAGCCAGATCCCCTGGCCATAGTAGGGAGGGCCACCTCATCCGTCATACTTTGGGCCAGCGGGGAGGGAAGTTCAAATAAGCAGCCTCCCTGGGGAATCCACGTGGGGTGGGGAGCTGCTGTAACAAGTCCCTCCATGCTACGGGTTGGCTGATGAGCTGTCCACATGAGACAGTGATCCTGGACTCCTGCTGCACAGCAGGCTTGGGTCCCCAGGAGGAGCTGCCGCCAAATATATTATTGGGGGGGGGCTCAAGGAGTGAGCTCCTCCTGGCCCCCTCCCCGATCTGCTGTTTGGCACATACCCCCAGCTTGGGTGAGGATGCTTCTCCAGGGACCCCTGATCAACTGTTTGGCAGCCCAGGTGAGCATGCTCCTTTGAGCCGGATCCTCGGACCTCACCTCGTGGGGGCTGGGAGGGGTCTAACAGACTAGAGGGGGCATGTTCACCTGGATTAGCTCATCTGGGAGAGCCTTAGCCCATGGCATGTTGCTGACCTTCTCCAGACAACACATCCAGTAGCAGCCACCCGCCTCAAGGTGGAAGTGAGTGAACATCTGGTGGCCACCGAACTGATGATCAGGTGACTCACCGGCTACTGTGGGATACTGCCTCGTTTGTTTTGACCCACTGACTATCTACACCATGGATATTGGGGATTTTGGAAATATTTGCAGCGGCTTTCAAAGTAGTCAGAAGAGAACAAAAAAAACAAGACTCACTGGGTGCAGTGAGATTTAGCACTTGGGCATGCCAGGACATACTCCCATTTCTGGACACAACTCTAACCTAGATTAAAAGTGTACACACACACACACACACACACACACACACACTCCAATGCATCTGGAGACAGGAGGTTATATTCTACATCTTTGCAAACCCTCTAAGATTAGTCCTGCCAGTACCATTGAAACTGTTGCCACAAAAAAAGAACTGAAACATATATCTGTGGTGAATAGTATATCCAATGAATTTGACTGCTTCAGTTTGGATCCAAAGAAGGCAATATTAATTTGATCCTGCTTTGTCAGAGTTATATGCTTTGGATATTTCTCTTTGACTATTTTGTTTGTTTCCATTTGGTCATTTTGGCACTAATGACCAAATGGTCTGCATGCAGAATAGCCAAAACAAAGCAACCCAAATGTCCAAAATAAATGAAGTTGCTGAACTGAAATAACCAAGTAGGCGGATATGAAAATGTGTCGATTTCAGATGATTATCAAAAAATGCAAATATCTGTGAACAGAGAAACTCTTATCTTCATTTCAGCTCTAGCTTTCGGTTCGGAAGTTCGGTTCGGTTGACCGAACTGGTCGAGTTCGGTCCAAACTCCGAACTTCTGAACCATGTTCGCCCATCCCTAGAGGGGAACACACAGGGAAAGACAGACAGACACATATACCCATTTTACAGATGGAGGACTCAAGCTGAGAGGTTGTGACTTGCTCAAAGCCACCTAATGAGTTCATTGGCTACGGTGAGATTTAAATGCTGGTCTCCCAGGTCCAAATCCAACACCTTATCCACTACACCACACTGTCTCTTGAGTTACAAGAATTTTCCTTTAAGAGATAGTTAAGAGCTTAAGGCTGCATTCACATCTGCAGCGGAGAGACCTGCGAGGAAGGCGCGACAGCGGAGAGGAGTCGGAGAGCAGAAAAAGAGCCGGTGTGAACGGGGATGTGCCGCAGCTTCCCTCGCACGTGTCAGGGAGCAAAATCGTGCCCTGACATGCGCGAGGGAAGCTGCGGCAGATCCCCGTTCACACCCGCTATTCTTCTGCTCTCCGGCTCCTCCCCGCTGCCACGTTTTCCCTCTCGGGTCTCGCCGCCGCAGTTGTGAATGCGGCCTAAGAAGAAGGTGTGGTAAAGATCAGGAAACCAGCATACATGTTCACAAATAACTACTCTGTATTAATATATTCATATTCTATATAGCCATGTTTGGTTTCATGTTATTCAGTATTAAGAAACAAATGCAACCATGATATGCAACAAAGTTTGTACAGAAACCTTATCATGCACAAGCCAGGATAAAAGTGACAATAACGGCGTAGACACTGGAACAGGAAACTTTGCGTACTCTCCACGGGCGAGGTCATGATACCACAGACGTGGGCATTTCACATGGATTGTATTCATGAATGATTTGGAAAGGGGTGTTAAGAGTGAGGTGATCAGATTTGCACCAAGTTATTCAAGGTAGTTAAAACACGAGCAGACTGTGAGGAACTGCAACAGGATCTTACGACACTGGGTGCCTGGGCATCTAAATGGCAAATGAGATTTAATGTGGACAAGTGCAAAGTGATGCACGTAGGGAAAAATAATCCAAACTATGCGTACACAATGCTGGGTACTAAGCTAGGAGTTACCACTCAGGAAAAAGGGTGGTTGTGGACAATACAATGAACTCCACAGCGCAGTGTGCAGCAGCAGTCAAAAAAGCAAACAGAATGTTAGGAATTATTCGGAAGGGGATAGAGAATAAAACTAAGAATGTCATAATGCCTCTATACAAATCAATGGTGCAACTGCACCTCGAATATTGTGTGCAGTTCTGGTCGCCCCATCTCAAAAAAGACATAGCTGAACTAGAAAAAGTACAGAGAAGGGCAACAAAAACGATCAAGGACATGGAAGGGCTCCCGTATGAGGAGAGGCTTGGTAGGTTGGGGCTCTTCAGTTTGGAGAAGAGATGACTGAGAGGAGATGTGATCGAGGTCTATACAATCATGAGTGGGGTGGAACTAACAAACAAGGAACAGTTATTTACCCTCTCAGCTAGTACTAGAACTAGGGGACACTCCATGAAACTCATGGGTGGCAAGTTTAAAACAAATAAAAGAAAATATTTTTAGCGTAGAATTGGGTTGTGGAATCTACTGCCAGAGGCTGTGGTAAGGGCCAGTACTATAACTGAGTTTAAAAGAGGTTTGGACAAGTTTGTGGAAGATGAGTCCATTAGCAGCTATTAGCCAGACAGGATCCGGGAACATGACGGGAGCTGGGGGGAAACAACAGGGACTGGATCCCCGATTGTGACCTGTTGGGTGCTTCTCCCAAGCCACCATGATTGGCCACTGTCAGAGACAGGATGGTGGGCTAGATGGACCATTGGTCTGACCCAGTATGGCACTTCTTATGTTCTTATGTATTCAAAACTTATTATGTACACCAGAGGGCAATATACTGTAAAGACAAGGCACTCAAAGTTGCTGAACCTTAAACCAGCAATTAGCATTGAAGAACTCCAAAGACCAGAGGCCATCTGAGTAAACGTTGGTCCAGGCTAGACAATAGCTAAATGAAGCTAATTAACACCTAAACGCAAGCAGACAGAAAGTTGAAAGGCATGCTTAGTGCATGAGAAAGAGAACTTTTGACCAAGAGCATGAGAGATCTTTTGGGGGAGACTTTTGCAACTATAGCAGAAGCAAGACGCCATACCCAGCTTTTACATTAAACCTGAGAGAGAAAAGATTCCAAGACTGAATTGAACTTGTAAGCATATGGCTGCATAGGGTAAGACTAATTTAGAATTCAAGTAAGGTTGGCTTTTGTTATCTATTATATTTAATTGATTTATTGCACTCTGAGCACAATCTTGCATTATATACTAATCTTGTTTCTTACAATAAACTTCTTTTAACTAAGCCAGTGTGCTTAAGTGAATGCCCATCTTTGGGGTGACACAGTTGGGATGATTCTGAATCAACATACTCAGATGAACCTGATGAAGTATTTTCTGTGATTTGGGAAATTCTCAGGCAAAGGTGACTAAGAGAGTTAACCCCTTATGTGCTAGAACAGTTCTGGGGAGAGCTGATCCAGTAGGAGCGGTAAATGGGAAAACTGAGTAATAGCTAGCCTAGATCTGTGGCAGAGAGGTCCTAAACCCATCACAGTGGCGAGCTAATCAAGCATCTAATCTGCAGCAGTAGTCAGAGTTAGCTTCTTCAGAGGAGTATACAAAAGGTCATTATGGAGCACTTCAATTCCCTGCTATTTTCTCCCAGTCTCTGACAATAAGGCATCTTTTTCCTTGACCAACTTGACTAATAGCTATTTATGGACCTGTCTTCTAAGAACTTACCCAATGCTTTTTTGAACCCAGTTATGCTATTGGCCTTTGCAACATCCTCTGTCAGCGAGTCCCACAGGTTAATTGTTTAACTTTTAAGGACCTTTAAGTATCCCATTCCCTGAAGATGCCACACGATCCCATTTATACCATTTCTTTCTCTATATGCTAGTAGTTAGCCTTGTCTCTAGCTTAGTCGCATCTTTCAAATCAACCAGAACAACAACAACTCTGGAAAGCTCAAATGCATACCCATCAACATTAGTTAGCCCGATGAAAGATATCACTTTACATAAGAACGTAAGTAGTGCCATACTGGGTCAAACCAATGGCCTATCAAGCCCACCATCCTGTCTCCGACAGTGGCCAATCTCTTTCTCTTTGGAGAAGTACCCAACAGGTCACAATGGACAATCCATTCCCTATTGTTCCAGCCCCCAACAGTACGAGGTTATGTTCCCAAAACCTACTTGGCTAATAGTCATTGATGGACCTATCAACCAAGAACTTATCCAATCCCATTTTCAAACTAGCTATACTACCGGCCTTTAAAACTATCTCCAACAGTGGCTGGCCCACCTGACTTCCCCGCAACTGTCTGCCTGGCTCCTCGCGCGGCGGCGGTGGTGGTGATTGCCCGCTTTGAGGCCAAGCAGTGACCAGGTCACTACAGCTCATCTGGCTGCACCCCCTGATTATATACATCATGCTGTCTAGTGGGTGGGGCTGATCCCATGCCCCATGTGTGCCGTGCGGTACGCACATGCCCATTGTGGGCACAACGTGCCATGCAGAGGGGGTTTGGGATTGCAGCTGGTTAAATGTAACTATTTGCATAATGACTCTTCTAAAAAAATTCAAAAATACTACACTTAAAACAAAGGCTGGTGCAAATTTAGTTATGTGAGTCATAATCACCTGTCCTTCCAAGAGGATGTTGCCTTTAAATAGGTCCTTTATATTCTAAACATCCTCAGCAGGAAGTACTGTCTGGTTAGGTCTGGTAAAAATTAAATGGCACGTGGGGAGGATAGTTGCCCTTCGTTTCTTGACATCTGTTCAGAGCAATCCCAAATTCAGCTAAGTATAGTAACAAATGCACCATTTTCTCAAAGCTAAAAATAAGAAGGGACATGAAGTGCTACAATGTATAAGATTTCTTTGGTCAAGAGATGTGTGGCATCTTCACACTGAAACCATCCACTTTTAACAACTCAGGTGTACTCTGCCTAAGGCCTCTGACAATTGTAATCCAAAAGGGAGTTTTCAGGGTTTTTTTTTTTTTTACTAAGTACAGTTTGTTACTGACCTGACAACATTGAATCCTGATTGTTGTAAGCAGCCAGAAGACCTGCTTCCCCCTTGAGATGCCTTTGCAATTCTGCAAGGTAAGGATCACTCAAGTCTTGTCATCAGCCTAGAGCATTTTATTGAATTAGGATTTGTCCTTGTGTTGTATTTAGAATAGTGCTGCTGGAAGATTTTCAGGACACCTTTTTAATTCTATACGATGACAGTGTCATAGTAAAAAGATTCAAGAAGCAAACAACAAAAAACACTGCCTCCATTATAGTTCAGTGGAGCAAAGTACACATTATTGTTACTCATCCTCATCAAAGGATTAAAAATGCCATCCCTTTTATAAACATAATACACAAATGCAGTTGGCATGAACTGCCTACAGAGAGATGCCATGTTTGCCAGCTAACTCCTATAACTTATCACCTCTGGCTTCAAAAACAAAGGCCTTCATTCCACAAGTTCAAACTACAGATCCGTTGATAAATGTCTGAATACAATCATGTCTATGAGGTGCTGGCCTGCTTGTGTATGATGCGCCACTGCTGGGCTTAGCGCCAGGCTATGGTTTCTTTCATACAGAGCACTTTCCCAGGTGACAGAATGCACACCGTTTGCCTCCATGAGAAATTGCAAGACACAAATGCTGCAAGACTTTTCTCACATGGGAAAACAAAGCCATAGGACCTTGGCACCGACCATGTGGAAGATGCAGAGCTAGAAAATCAAGCTCTGCGTCCTCTGCATGATCAGTGCCAAAGCTGCACAGCTTTGTTTTTCCACGTGACAAAAGCTGCGCAGCATTTGCCCCAAGGAATTTCTTGCAGAGGCAAACAGTGCATGTTCTCTCTTCTTTGCACAGGAAGAGCAGGACCTGGGAGAAAGAGTAGAACCTGGGCAAGAACTGGTCACAACCTGGCCCCCATATTCTGTCTAGTAAGAAAACAGTCCACTTGCCATGTATCATCTAGTTACGGTTTTCAACAAGAACCCAGTCTTACACCCAGTCATGAGCAGGCCAGACACCAACTGAGGTGTATTACAACAGTCAACCTTATGTGTACCAAACTTAATCTCCACGTCGACTCATCCGAGATGGTAAGGAAGCATTCTATTAAGTCTCAAGAGAAAAGAGTCTAAAAGACTAACAACCCGATCAACAGCCTACCTGCCTTTCCCAAATCCAGACATGATCATGCAAGGTTCCACAAAGACCCTTTTCACACAAGACACCCCCACCCATCTCCATGCAGTTTTGCCATGTGGAGGCGCCCGTGGAAATGCCGTGGCAGATGGGTGGGGGTGCGTGTGCGCTCCCACACTGCACTCATCTCCACCCATCACCCACGCATGGAGCAATGGGCTCCAATGCCGGTTGCTCCATGGGTGGAGGTGGGAGGAGATAGGTGTGCACCTGTGGGATTGTCCTTTTGAAAAGGGCCTAAGTTATCATAAATTCATCTCCACCACACTTAAGCCCACATTAACCCAATGAGAAGGAGCAACTGCATTACTTAATATATGACACAGAGAATAAATATGAGACTGAAAGTGGCAGTAGGACAACTGATCTACAGAATTGGGGATGAAGTAGTTCTAATGATATCTTTTATCGGACCAACTTCTGGTAGTGGAGCCAACACAGCAGCCTGACACTTTCTCTAGATTACATTAGAATAGATAGTGAGTTGGGCAAACTTTGGGTGAAAATGTGTTGGGGATGTTGAATCCCCTTCACCCATATAAGCCCATGATCCTGGAAACTGCAGGTGTGTGGGAATTGGGGGAGGGTATGTCACCATCACCTATTATAATTACACCCATGGGAATAGGCAAATATTTGTTCCATCAAAAATGATGCCAAAGAAGGGCCTAATTCCTTTAAAATGTTGCTGTCTCTTGTGGGAGAGTGTCAGTCAAGGGTCAAAGAGAGAGAGAGTGAGAGACAGACAGACAGAATTTGAAGACAGGCAGAAATCCTGCTAGTATAGTATTTGCGTTTATACTTCTCTGTATCTATTTAAATAGATGTACCTTTGGGGAGCACAATAAAGGGCTGGTGTGAGCCTACTGGTCTGTGCTGCTGTGTATGTTGATGGTCTGAGCGAGTCTCCACACCATCAAGAATGCAGTAGCTTTGCAAGAGATGTACGCCATTGTAAGCTGCCCTAAGCCATTATGGGAAGGACAACATATAAATTTAAATAAAGAGATAAATAAATTCCCCCCAACACACACACACATTTTCATCCGACTCCCTTAGGGGTACGGTGTAGCATGCTGGTGACTGACTCTCTTTCTTGTGCCCTCCTAACTTAGAGGGTAAGGAAGGGGTGGTTGCATGGACTGGAATTAACAGTCCACTGAAAAAGAGCTGCTGTCCCACCATGCCCTGTTTCCATCAGAAGAAGGATGTGAAGCAAGTGACAGGGGCTGGAAGGACATCAAAGAAGTGCTAATTTAGAAGAGTTTCACTACTGCTGGCAGGGAAAAGCTAGAAGGATCCCACGAAGGCAAAGGGTCCCAAGCTATGGCCCATATGAGGTCCTGCTATTTGCAGATGGGGCCGAGGTCTTGATATTTAATATACTTTACATGTCTCCTCAGCTGTCTGGGGTCACAGAATTATGTCTCCAAATGGGGTTACACTGACAACAAGTTTGGAACCCATTCATTGGGATACCTGATACCAGACTGTGGCTGAGTGAGATATTTAAGTGCAGCTTCTGCAACAAGGGCTTCCAGTAACCAACATCTGCTGTGGAGGGGTGCTGCATCCCAGCTGTTTTCAGAGGGAAGCAACAGTGAGAGCACTATCAGTTACAGAATAGGTGCAGGTTGCAGTTGCTGCTGTATCCCCCTCCCCCCCTTCCTGTATGCCCCCATCTGAAATATACCAGACATGCTAAACTTGTGTGTGAATCAAATCTTATAAAAAAAAGAGAACCACAGCTGCATGATTCAAAATAAAGCATCCACTAAGACAATTGCCAAACCAAAACTATTCAAGTCTGAACATCAATATGTTTACAGAAAGGGAGAAACACCCATCTACAGGGTCAGAGTGGGTTGGAGAAGGGCATGTGAGGTTTGCAGCTTTCTGTCACTGGGCCAACCTAATGCTGTTGACATGGAGAGAAACAAAAGCTCAAAGATAAGCCATCTACTTTGTTATTGTTTGCTTCCAGTAGGTGCTTCCCAAACAGTCAAGAAGGCACCGTCCCTACCCTGAAAGGGATGTACATACTTCAAGCAACAAACATGCTAGGTGCAGCCTACAAAACTATCAGTCTTCGGAGTCCGCCACTGGAAAGCTTCCTGAAGTTGCACTGAAAAGTTTGCAGGGGGTCCCAGACAAGAATGACTGCAAATAACGCAAAATAAAATAAATCAAAGAGATGAGTGTGTGTGTGTGTGTGTGTTTGTGTGCGTGTGTAAGAATGTAGGCGAGCATTCCCTGTGTGTGTCCATGTACACTAATGTAGTTGTGAGCACTGTGTGTTTGTGTGTGTGTCTGTGTGTGTGTGTGTGAACATGAGTGTAGGGGGAAGCACTGTGTGTGTGTGCACTGTGCGTGCACATACACAGTACACACACATGGGTGGGAGCATTCTGTCTGAGCTATTGACTTCAATAAGGACAGGATTGTACCGTGTGTGTCTGTGTGTTCACAATTAGAGGCAGAAACGCTCATTCTATACCTGTGCGTGTGAATGTAGGTGTGAGATTCCCTCTGTGTCTACCTGCACATTAAAGTATTTTGAGCACTCTCGATGTACAAGAATGAAGGCGAGATCTGTCTCTGTGTGTGCGCACACACACCAGTTTGGATGAGAGCACTCCCTCTGAACCATTGACTTCAATGAAGGCAGAACTGCAAGCTTCCTGTGTGTAGAGACCATCTAGCTGTGAATGAGGGAGAATGTAGCAGATGGGACAACTCTGTTCCAGTTGGTACAAAGTCGTCTCCTCTTCACCTGTGGGGATGCTATGCCAGCTCTAGCAAGAAGAGAAGCAGCCTCAGTATAGCGCCCCTCAACCCGTCCATCCCCTCTCTCTGGGTAGAGCACCTGGTCCGCAGCGTGCTGGGTGCTTCCCCAGCGGTGGCAGAAGCTAGACAGAGAGAGAAAGGGGCCAGTCACTTACCATCTCTTCGGAGGTTGGAGGAGCGCAAGGCTTTGATAGATCCGCTCTGGGCAGCGGCAGTGCTGCCCTGCCGACTGCAAAAGTTTGCCCAGACTGCACCGTAGAGGAGGAGGAGGGCAGGCTGGTGCATTGGGATCCGCGGGGAGTGGGACGGTGCCTCGCCAAAGAAACCCGGCTCCCCCCTCCACAGGGAGCCCCGTTGGATGCTGTGGTGGATGGACGCCGAGTCAAGCGCTGGAGCCCCCTGAGCTAGTCTCCGAGCTGCCCCCAAACTTCTTGCATCGCGGTACTGCCTGCCTGCCGGCTGCTGGACGGGATCCCTGCCTGCAGGTTTCACTGAGAGGAGGGACCAGCGTGGCCCCCTCGCCCAGCTCCAGATCCTGCTGCTACCGCCGCCCCCAAGGCTGGGCCGATCCGGGAGACTTTGGGACTGGCTGGGGGAGCGGCCGCTCAGTGGCAGGAGCAGCTGATGCCTGGAGCCGCCCGTGCGGGCCGGTTGCGAGAGCAGGCTGCTGCGCTCAGCATGTCTGGGGGTGGGGGAGCGGGCTCTGGCTGCACTGGCATTCGGAAGGAAGAGCACGACGGCGGCTCCAAGGGGAGGAAGGAGGCGGCGGCTCTGGGGCAGCAGGAGGAGGGGGCTGCCCAGGGGGGCTGCGGGACGCAGGGAGCAGAGCGATGGGCGGCAGGGGCCCTGCAGGTGGTAGGGAGGGTCGGGACTGACCGTCACAACTTCTGGCGGCAGGGATCGCTGTGCTCCTCTGCGGGCCAGACACAAGCAAGCCTCCCAGCCTGGCATTGACTCTGCTGCAGCCACAGGTCTGGGGGAACCTCCGACTAGGGTGGCCAGATATGCTAATTTTAGAGGACACATGAGAAATACAGGTTGCAGGGCTCCAGTCGCTCCAATGCAGCCCTGCAACCTGTATTTCTCATAAGTGTCATCTAAAATTTGCGTATCTGGCCATCCTACCTCCAGCCCATCCTGAGCTATGGAGGGGGTCACTCCCCCCCCCCCTTAATTTTGCCCCATGCAATCTAAAATTAAGAAGGGGGCCACCGACATTTGCATTTCCAGGAAACTGGATGAAGGGCAGGGAAGGCCAATAGCATGGATTGAATAGATGGATTGAATAAGTGCTTAGATCAAGAGTAGGCTGGGAACCTTCTCGCTCACTCTGGCCACTCAGAAATTTAACACCAGCTCTGCAGGACAGGTAGGAGTTGGAGTGTGCTGGGATGGGAGAAGGAGGAGGGCCCAGATCATGAATCTATGCCACAGATCCCTCCTATCTTTGAGGGCATGCCTTCAGCTCCACTCCCTTCCCCATAACTCACTCTTTCAGTGTCTGAGGGTAGAAACTGGATCCAGGGACCAGAGCCAGAATTTGGAACGGGACCAAGTAAAAAACAGCTGCAGGTCAGATTTGGCCCAGAGGCTGGAGGTTCCCCACCCCCAGTTTAGAGGGTAGCTCCATAAATGGATGTTAGTTGAGATGGTGTGGGGAGGAGATCTCTTGACTGTAGGAGGCTGGGAGTGAATGGCAGGAAATGAATGACTCCACTGACCTTTCATGCACTTTTCTAAAGCAACAAAATCTGAGCATTGTTGGAAACAGGATGCTGGGGGCATTGTCTGACCCAGGGTTGCCCTTCTTATGTTTTGGGGTGGTTAGTGACAAAACGTGGGGGTGTCGGGGAGAAGTTTTCCCCTCTCTTTGGACCAACTGTGATTAGTATGTTGGATAAGGGCAAGGCCCTCTATCTGCAAAAAATAATAATAACATAATCTACATTCCCCCGCCCCCAGTTCTGCAATTAGGAAATGTAAATCACCCAAGTTATTCAAATATTGCAAACCTTTGAAAGCAAATTACTTTCCCACTATACCATTCCATCAACTCTGGGTATCTTAGTTGTTAAAACAAATTCACACACCCTTGCATGCACACACAAAATATGACACAGACCAGATTTCTCTCTAGTGAGTGCTTTCCCTCTCCAGACAGAAATTATGGCTCTTTTTTTGGGGGGGGGGGAAGGGAGAGCTATGGTAGCCCCCTCTCTCTGGCCCAAATATATTCGCTCAATAGACATTAACTCATGGTGCCACAAGCACCCCATTAGCTAGCTCAGATTAGTGTCAGAGTTCCTATAGGCTAAGTCTCTCCGGCTGTAATTCTCTACATGCAGGAATCAATTGCTGCACAAATTTATCAAGCCTGTAAAAAAAAAAATGCTATGATTATGATAGTGCAGAATTCACAGGGCCCTGAGTTTTGGAATACTTCTTGTAGCAGGACTGATTTGGTACACAATGAAGTCAAGGAGAACCTCCATTTCTTGTTTTTAAAAAGGTGTTGGATAACACACAGAATGTTAATAGATGTAGAATGAGACCTTACAGATAGGTGCATTTTCATTTCTGGTACATACAGGACACATTCTGCAAAAAAAGTGGTTCAAATGGGGTTCTGGGGCCCTGCTCCCTCCATTGGCCGTAGATAAACTCTTAGCCCAATGCCCAGAGTGTGAGCTAATAGCCTCCCCAGATTCTTTCTCCCTAGGACTTTAGGGTTGCAGTTTTAAACTTTAGGACTAGTGAAAAAAATCTAGCCATACCATTATTTTATGGGCCTGATCCCTCAGGAGTGCCACCACCACCACATCACAAGGGGGACTATCGCATTTTGCAGTAGGAATAAAAGGGTCGATGTACAGTGATCTCCAATCTAAGTAAGCTGGGCAAGCCAATAATATATGCATTGATGTTTTGGGTACTGACACATTAGCACTACAATATTGACAAACTCTCTCACTGTAAGGGATTCCTTTCAGTCTGCCTTTAGTAAATGCTGATGGAAACACATTGAGTCTTATCAAAGTAAAAGCTACTCTACTAAGCCATAGCAGCTGTTTTTGTAAATAAGAGGGGCCCCCCCATAGGAGTCAGAAGCTCATTATAGATCTTTGAGACCTTCTGACTAGCGATATGCTCCCTTCAATTTGAAGTTCTTGGTCTTTTAATCTTGTTCTAATCTCCGCCCAAGCCCTTGAAAAGGGAAAAGCGAGGATATAGGTTGTAGAGAATCCCAAGGAGTGGAGAATCTCTTCAAAACCTTGACTGGCCACTGACCACAGGAAAAAGCAATGCCACCCGAGATAAAGAATCCAATTTGGTCACATTCAGATGCTGCCAGAGTGTCAAAATAGCCAATTTGGCCAGTGAAGCCACAGAACTAACGCCTGTCTCTGCCCTGAGGAGAATCGACGGTGTGCCTTTGGGAACATGCAGGATGGTGCGTAACATTTTATTTTGCTCTACCTCTAAGTCATTAATCATTACTGGGCTCCAAATCGAGGCACCATACAGTAAGTGGACCAATTCCAAAAGTACCTCCACACTGTGGAATACTTCCTATTGACGGAGGGCTTCCTAGATGCTCGCGGAGCGTCTGTGTCCTGTGAAGAATACCCTAGTGCCTCAAGTTGGTTGCGTTCAGCCTCCATGCATGAAGGCAGATCAGACCTGGATCATGGTACCTCATGGGCCACTGAACCAACAGGTCCCTTCTCTGAGGTAGAGGAAGTGGAAGCCTTTCCTGCAGTTGGACTGTGTCCAAGAACCACAGATGTCTGGGCCAAAGAGGCGCCAACAAAATTATTGTGGCTCCCACTGTGCATACTTTGCTGAGGGTTTTCACCAGTAGGGGAAAGGGCGGGAATGCATATAGCAGTCCCTTTGGCCATGGCTGCGCTAGGGCATCAGTTGCCTTTGTCCTGTGATCCCTTGTCCTGGAGAAGTGTGTCTCCACCTTCCTGTTCTCCTTGGAAGTAAACAGGTAATAAGAACATAAGAAATGCCATACTGGGTCAGACCAATAGTCTATTGACACCTGTCTTTGACAGTGGCCAATCTTGGTCAGGAAGTACCCAACAGGTCACTATGGGGCAATCCATTCCCTGCTGTTCACTCCCAGATCCTGACAGTAAGAGGTTACATTCCCCAAACCTATCTGGCTAATAGCTGCTAATGGACCTATTCTCCAGAAAGTTGTCCAACCCTTTCTTAAACCCAGTTATACTACTGGTCTTGACCACATATTCCGGCAACAAATTCCACAACTTAACTGTGTTGAGTGTTAAATCTGCTACCTGTTAGTTTGTGTGTCCCCCATCCTAGTGCTATTTGAGAGGGAAAATAATAGGGGTGGGACCCTGGGGCAATTACCGGATACCGGATTTACCGGTTTCCGGTTCTCAAAGAACCGGATTCTCGGATTAAATCTGGTATCCGGTACCGGTTTTATTTCATTGATTTCAATGGGGCACTGTGTTCCCATTGAAATCAATGGAATACAATTCCAGAATTCCTCCCCCCTCCCCCTCCCAGGCTGCG
>QEPC01013399.1:1961102-1972087 GCA_003113815.1 Sphenodon punctatus
CCCCCCCTCAAACTCAGCAGGCCTGCTTTAGGGCAACAGGCTTCAGTGGCTCAGTGTCGCCTCCTGGCAGTACCCTCCTCCACTGACACTCAGGGCACTGGAAGGCCTGCAAGACTGAGGCTGTGTCTGTCTCTGCTGCTGGTGGTGCTGGAGCAGGTGCTGGTCCTGGTGCTGCTTCCAATGTTCCTCGGGGGCCACCAATGTCCCCCACCGTCGAGGCGATTCCCAGCAGTCCAGAGGTTGTGGATCCCACCCCAGCTGCTAGAAGCAGGACCCGATTCCTGGGCAATGTCAGTAGGGAGAGGAGTAGCAGCAGCAGCAGCAGCAGTAGCAGCTACAGAGGGGGGTGCAGGGAGAGTGCCAGTAGCATGGCGGGCATGGGCAGTTTAGCCTCAGGGTCCCAGTGCTCCCCTTCATGGGGCATCACTGTGATCGCGGACAGTGAGTCAGAGGCAGACACTAGTGCCGCAGAGGAGATGTCTGGAGCTGAGGCAATGGCTGAGCCTCCTCCAAGAGCTGTGTTGCTAGAGCCACCAAGTTCTCCCCCTCCCAGCAGCACTGGCAGCAGTGTGTCAGCCGGGGCAGGCAAGAAGGCAAGAGGGGGAAAAAAATCCTCAGTCTGGGATCATTTTAAGCAGGTGCAGGCAGATGATCCCAGAGAGGTGCAGTGCACGTTGTGCAATAAGGTGGTGAAGGGTGGGCAGGTGCTCGCCAATCTTGGGACAACTGCAATGGCGAGGCACCTGAAGTCATGCCACAGTGCTCTGCTGCTCAGCGGGAAGGCAGGGAAAGTGGATGCTAGCGGGTTCCCAACTGCACTGTTGACTCGCCTGACTCCTTCAGTGGACCAGCATCCTGCACCAACTGCTGCTGCCTCTAGCAGCAGGAGCAGTATGGGGGCAGAACAGCAGCAGGAGCCTCGCCAGCAGCGCCATCAGTCCACATGGAGGAGCTGGGGTGGGGGTATCTGTCAAGGCCATCAGCAGGGCTCCATGGCACTGGTTTCCAAGAGAAATTGAAGTGCCTGTTGGCTGAAATGATAGTCCTGGATGGCAAGCCCTTGTCAATTGTGGAGGACAAGGGCTTCTAGTGACTGATTGGGTTCCTGGCCCCCCAGTTTAAGCTGCCTTCCCGCTCCACCCTGAGTCGGACTGTGGTGCCACAGCTCTACAGGGCTTTGAAGGAGTGGGTGAGGGAGCAGCTGGCAGGGCCTGGGGGGGGCCACAGTCCACTTCATCACTAGCCTGTGGTCCGCCAGAAATGCCCAGCACACCTACCTGGCAGTGACTGCACACTGGTGGCATGACCCAGAGGCAGCGTTTGGCAGTGACAGGAGGGGTCCTGAAGCAGGGTATAGGTGGACCCTGCTTCAGGCACAAGTCATGGACAGCTCCCACACCTCAAGGAACCTTGAGGCAGTCCTGACCACCATGGTGAGGGAGTGGGTCACGCCAGGCGCAGTCTTCACCAAGGGATGTGTGATCGCGGACAATATCATAAAGACAGACCGGAATACAAAGGGCTTGTTAGGTCCAAGAAGAGGCACTATTCGGAGGCTCAGTGGGAGGCCCTTACTCTGGCAGTGGATACTAAGGATTCTAGGACCTTCTGACAGTACATCAATGGGATGACTGCGAAGGGTCCCTACAGGGTTGAGACTCTCATTTCTCCCCAAGTGTGGATGGAGCACTTTTATAGACTCTACCAAGGTGAGGAGGGAGTCCACAACCAGGATCGGTACCTTCTTGAGCTGAAGGACTCACCCCCATGGCCCCCGGTGACAGAGGAGGAAGTAGAAGCTGTAATAAGCACATTCAAGTCACATAAAGCCCCAGGCTTGGATTGTGTAAATATCGAATTTATCAAACTCCATGAACAGTGGTGGTTTCCATTGTTAGCTTCTCTCTACACAGTCGTCAATAATTCTGGGAGAGCCCCGGCTCATTGGAATAGGGCCATGGTTGTTCCTATATACAAGAAGGGCCCTAGTACAGAACCGGGCAACTACAGGCCCATCAGTTTACTCTCGGTGATTGGGAAAATTTACGCCAAACTCCTGCTGTAAAGACTATTGTGCTGGATGCATCAAGCCAATATTCCAGCTTTTGAGCAGGCAGGATTCCAAGAAGGGCGCTTTACCATGGAGCAGTGTTTTATCCTTCAGCATCTAGCTGCTAAATATCAAGCCAGGAATGGCGCACTTTATGTTGCCTTCCTGGATCTAAAGGCTGCCTTCGATTCCCTTAGCAGACCAATCCTCTGGATGAAACTTCAGGAAGCATCCATAGATAGATGGCTTCTCAGTTTAATCTACTCATTGCACCACGGGTCCTCTCTCATGGTCAAGCTGGACAGACAGGGTCATCTTACCCCCCGGATAGGTACTTCTAGGGGGGTTAGGCAGGGATGTGTCCTGGCAGACTTTAACTTTTATATAAATGAAGTACTAATTCAAATGGCAGATAGTACATTCTTTCCACCAAAATTGGCTACTAGGGCAATTGGGTGTCTTGGCTATGCCGATGATGTGGCTCTTATGTCACAAAATAGGACAGGACTTGTCCAGCAAATACATGCTTTTGCCAACTTCTGCCAGAGAAATCAACTCACCATAAATTTCGATAAATCTAAAATCATGGTCATCTCCAAAATGAGAAAGGTGCATCAGTGGATCATAGGGGGGCAGAGTATCCAGCAGGTTCCATCATTTAGATATCTCGGGCTCCTTTTCCACAGAAGCGGTAGCTGGAAGGGACATTTAGCTGGGGTCATTGCTGTTGCCCGTGGTACTTCGCGAGCGATACTTGCCTTTTTCACCAGGCAGGATAGGAGTGCTATTGCGCCAGCACTGAGAGTGTTTAACACCAAGGTCCGGGCACAAATTATCTATGGCGCTGAATTCTGGGCCCTCTCCTTCCACCAGGCTGTCAATGCCCTTCAGGCAAGGTTTCTTATGGGCCTCGTAGGTCAGTCGTGGGGCACCCCTTATGTAGCAGCAAGGCTGAAGTTGGGCCAGAGGGGGTGGACCCAGGTGGCCATGGAGATGACACTGAAATTTTGGGTGAAGCTTTTTTACCAATCAATGCTCTGACTTACTGAAGATGATAGGACAAGATACCTTTGCTAGTCCTTGGGTCGGATCAGTGGAGGAATATTTGAAATCAATTGGCCTCTCCAAGGAATATCTTGTCCATAAACCCTCTGGCTTGGTAAAGAAGGAGGTGCTTACCAGGATGGCAGACATCAGCCATCAGGGAGAAATTACCAAGGTCTCCTCTTCACCTCATATGAGGGACTACCCTGGATGGGTTCCCGATCAGGGCCGAATGGCGGCATATCTTACCGCCTCGGTCTCTGCCAGAGCGAAGCACCTCATTTTCCGTGCCAGCGTTAACTCCTTTCCCTCCAAGGTTTTAGAGGGCCGTATACAGGGAGTTCCATTCCTCCAACGGTTGTGTCCGTTTGACAATGCCACTGTAGAAACTGTTAGTCACATTATCATCCACTGCCATTTGTATGATGCCCAGAGGGATGAATTCCTTGGAACCCGTTTGAGCCTCTTCCCCGGGAGATCTGACACAGCCCTGTTACATCTCCTCCTTAACTCCTCTGATCCCCAGGATATTAAAAATTTGGCGTTTTTTCTGGTCAAGGTAGTCCATCATGTTTTTTGGACTTTAAACCCTGTGATTAAGCCCTCCCCTAAGCTCAAGTTTGGTGCCCCTCCTTGGAATGCGCGTGCTGACTTGGTTCAGTACCCAACCTTAAGGTCAGTTTGAATATTTTCATTGGGGCAAATCTATTGTAGGACAGGAGAGGTACTCCAGTGGGTTCACTCTTTCCCTCTGTATTGTGTGATGTAGCATCTGAGGGTCTGCCAACTCTCTCGATGCACCCACACTCAAAACAATTGTGCCAGTGAGCTGACTAAATTGAGATTTGGTTTCCATTTTTCAGCCACCTGGTTGTATTATGTAACTGTATCATGTGCCCAATCATGGTCTCATGAACATGGTGTTTTATGTTTTTGCACCCTGCAGGTTGCTCTTTTGTATCTTAATTTTATGGCTTGTGTTTTTTATGCAATATGGTCTTTGGCCGTAATAAATAATTGATTGATTGATTGATTGAGTGGGTCACACCTGGCGCGGCCTTCACTAAGGGATGTGTGGTCACGGACAACGCGGCCAATATCATAAAAGCAGTCCATGACGGGGGCGTCGCAATCATCCCTTGCGCCGCACACACCCTCAATGTTGTGGTGAAGGATGCTCTGGGCTTGGGGGAGAAGGGTATTGGGCTAGGCACCCTTAGCTCCCTGGTCGAATGGGGGAGGAAGCTGGCGGGGTTCTTCAACCGCAGCGTGAAGGGCAGCGAGCTCCTCCGGGAGAAGCAGGCTGAGCAAGGGTCCCCGGTGCACACGCTCATCCAGAATGTCTCCACCAGGTGGAATTCCACCTTCCTGATGCTTGAGTGGCTTCTTGAGCAGAAAGCCGCCCTGCATCAGGTGGAACTGGAGACAGACATTGAGGCACTTCCAGGGTACAACATGGAGGAATGGAAGATTCTAGCTCACACGGTCTTTGTCCTCAGACCGTTCCTGGCCCTGACGGAGACCATGAGCAGCTCCACCAACACCCTCAGCCAGGTGACCCCTCTGGTCCATAGTCTCAAGAGGAGCCTGGACGAGATTCTCGGGGGGCTGAGTGCATGCTTTGATGAGCTCCTGCGCTGGGAGGAATATGTCCTGACAACCATGCTGGACCCCAGGATCAAGGGCAGCATGGCACGCGAGGCAGTGGTCTATAGCCTCCAGAAGGGTACGCTGGTGCAGAAGGTCTGGCAGGCAGAGCGGGCCATGCAGCGGGATGCCCCTGGGGATGGTGGGAGTGGGGGTAGTGACCCCTTCCAGCCATCTGGGTCTTTCCTTGCCCCCAGCCCTAGTGGTAGCAGCTGCACTAGCAGCAGGATGAACAGCAGTAGCAGGACCCCTACTAGTGCCAACAGCTCCTGTTGTGCTGGGCTCCATGCTCCCCAGAGTGGACTGCACACAGAAGGTCAAGCAGCATGGCTGAGGACAGTGGGGCAGGTGGTGCCCACCAAGAGCTACCAGAGGGAGTGTGATGGTGCCTCAGCAGCAGTGGAGACCTACCTGGAGGAGGAGCCCTGAATTAATCCCAGCAGCGATCCCTTGGCCTACTGGACTGGCAAGGCCAACGTGTGGCCGGCCCTGTGAAAAGTGACCAAAGGTATCCTGTCCTGCCCACCAACCAGTGTCCCCAGTGAGAGGGTGTTCTCCATGGCAGGGGACATTTGCTCCCTGCAGCACCTGAGACCTGGGGCTAAGTTGGTGGAGCAGCTGCTGTTCCTGAAGGTGAACATTCCGCTGCTGGGATTCCCGAAGCTCCCCCTGGACAAGGAGTGATGGTTCAGTGGCACACGCCATCCCATGCCAGGGGCAGTCTTGGGATGAGGCTCCTCCTCCTCCTCAGGCTAGGGCTTCTGCTGGGCTTCTGTGCTGCTGAGGTGCTGTCCCTCCCTCCCAATGCCTGGCACCCGCCCTGCCTCTCTCTCTGCTTCTCTCTCTCTCTCGCATACTAGATCACCTTTTCTGACTGACCTCATGATGCAGGGTGGCATTGGGAAACAAACTGTAAGCCTGCCAGCTGGCCTATGGCTAGCTACATGATCTCAGCCCTCCTATGTGACACTGACTGGCTCTCACTCTCTCATGCTGCAGTCTTTGCTAGCCTATCTGAGTGCCCTGCTGCCGATGTCCCAGCCTGCCTGCCCTACTGCCTCTCATGCCATGCTGCCTGTCTGCCCACCCAGCTTGCCGCCAAGCTCAAAGCGTGCCTCAGTCCACCTTCCTGCCTCCCATGCCAAGGTGCCTGTCTGCCCACCCAGGTTGCCTAGCTCAAAGCCTGCCCAAGCCTGCCTTTCCTACTGCCTCTCATACCACGCTGCCTGCCCGCCCGCCCAGGTTGCAAAGCTTGAACCCTGCCTCAGTCTGCCTGCCTTCTGCTCATGCCACGCTGCCTGCCAGCCTGCCCACCTGCCCAGGTGGCCTAGATCAAAGCCTCCCTCAGTCTGCCTGCCTTTCATGACACAGTGCCGGTATGACTACCCTAGAAACCCAGGGTGATGTGCACCACTGGTCTGGTAATCCCACCACTTCTGTCTGCTGATCCACGGGTGCTCTGACCTAGCCAATCCAAATGTGCCCACACAATCCTGCTGCTGCCGCCATGTGCTGCTGCATGGGAGCTATTCCCTGGCAAATCCAACCACCCTGGCTCCATGGGTGCTGTATACAGGCAAATCCTGCTGCTGCTGTCTCTGCTGTTCCATGGGTTCTGTTCCCGGGCAACCCAATGTCTGCTGCTGCCAATGCTGCCTCTGCTGTCCCTGCCACGGGTCCTGTGCCTGGGAAATCCAATGTCTGCACCAGCTGCCAATGCTGCCTCTGGGAAATCCAATGTCTGCTGCCTCTGCTGCCTCTGCTGTCTGTGCCATGGGTTCTGCACCCTGGCAATCCAATATCTGCTGCTGCTGCCAATGCCACCCATGCTGTCTGTGCCATGGGTTCTGGGGCCCATCATTCCACTCACAGAGAGCCATCATTCAACTGCATCAAGGAACAGCCACTCCCACCCCAGGACTCACCATCAGGGTTCTGGGGCCAAGTTACAGGCAGGGAGGGCTGTGGCCAATACCTACAAGCTGCCACTCTTCTAGCCCCAGGACCCACCGTCATGGGTCTGGGTACATCATTCCTCGCATGGAGACTATGTCTTTCCACTGCACGAAGAAACAGCCACTTCAGCCCCAGGACTCACCATCAGGATTCTGGGGCCAAGTTACAGACAGGGAAGGCTGTGGTCAATATCTTTAAGCTGCCACTCTTCTAGCCCCAGGACCCACTGTCATGGGTCTGGGGCCATCATTCCTCGCACCTAGGCGATGTCTTTCCACCATGTCAAGGAACAGCCACTCCAGACCCAGGACCCATCATTAGGATTCTGGGGCCAAGTTACAGGCAGGGAGGGCTGTGGCCAATACCTAGAAGCTGCCACTCTTCTAGCCCCAGGACCCACTGTCATGGGTCTGGGACCATCATTCCTCGCACAGAGGCTGTCATTCCACCGCACCAAGAAACAAAACAGCCACTCCAGCCCCAGGACCCACCATCAGGGTCCTGGGGCCTACGTTACTGGCAGGGAGGGCTGTGGCCAATATCTACATGCTGCCACTCTAGCCCCAGGACCCACCGTGATGGGTCTGGGGCCATCATACCTCGCACAGAGAACCAATTTTCAACTACATCAAGAAGCAGACACTCCAGCCCCAGGACCCACGGTCAGGGTCCTGGGGTCTATGTTACTGGCATGGAGGGCTGTGGTAAAAATCTACACACTGCTACTCTAGCGCACTGTGATGGGTCTGGAGCCATCATTCCTCACACAGAGAACCAATTTCCAACTACATCAAGAAGCAGCCACTCCAGCCCCTGGACCCGCCATCAGGGTCCTGGGTCCTACGTTACTGGCAGGGAGGGCTGTGGCCAATATCTACACACTGCCACTCTAGCCCCAGGACCCACCACGATGGGTCTGGGGCCATCATTTCTCACACAGAGGCGCTGTCATTCCACCACACAAAGAAACAAAACAGCCACTCCAGCCCCAGGACCTGCCATCAGGGTTCTGGGGTCTACATTGCAGGCAGGGAGGGCTGTCATTACAGTTCATCAAGAAGCTGCCACTCATTCTGCTCACAGGGCGTAGTCAATTCTGATGCTGCTGTCTGCTGTGCCACGGGTACTGTGCCCTGGCAATCCAATGTCTGCCACTGCTGCCAATGCCACCGATGCTGTCTGTGTCATGGGTTCTGCCCCAGCAACCCAATGTCTGCTGCTGTCTGCTACACGTCAGCCATTTGCTCCTCAGTCTTGTAGACTTCAATAGCTCAGATGAGTGCGCCGGCAGGCAGGGGCTGGGTGAACATTACAATGGGGCGGAATGGGAGATCCTGTACCCAACTCCCTTTCGATCGGCTGTGGGAAACAGAGGCTATCAGTGATCGCTCATCCCTTCACAACAACGCTCGCCTATCTCTTAGGATCGGCTGTTTGTGTTTGCACATCCCTACACATTACATTCCAAATCCTCTCCACTTCGCAGATTTGACCGATGGTGCATATATGGTTGTTCAACTTGCATTCAATGCTGAGTTCCTTGAGGATTTCTGCAGTGATGATGTACTCAGTTTGCTTGCCTTCTGACGATTTGGAGCTCACACAGGATGATCTCAATCCTAAAAGAATCTTAAACGTCTCATACAGTCCAGGATCCTTGTTTTGTGCCTTTGCCATGGTTACCAAAAAAGTTCCAGGGAACTTCCAACCTCTCCAGCCAGCAGGCACCTGCCCCTTCCGAGTCCCCTTACCCCTGTCCCCTCATCATTCTTAGCCTGGACCTCAATACTCTTGGACATTAAGGTGCTGATGGCTCCTGTGCATGGGGTCGTCAATAAAGTATGTCATACAAGGCATGCAGATTAGCAAAGTCATGCCAATGAGTGACAATTGGGGGTGAGGGAGATTGGTCATGTGACATTACACCCATATGTTTGTGTCTCTGTCACAGTTATTTAGTACGTGAGTATTTAGGTAGGTGACTAGGTATGGGTGGGGAGTTTTACTTGCTTTCCTGTCTCACCTCAGTCTCTATACTCCTCCCATTTGCCGTGATTCCGCTCACGGAGATGGCCCCCAGACCTTGGCCTATATGCTATCCGTGCAAGGGTTCTGTACCAGGGCCACCAATGTCTCAAATTCAAATTTATTGTTAAAGCGTGACCAGTGGTCATTGCTTAAAACAAACAAACATACAAACATACAAACCAACACAAAAAAGATGAATCCAATACCAATATTGGCAAAGGAAGATCATACAGATAAGACCAAATTAAATTAAAAAAATAACATGGCCAGAATCGTTGCATATGCAACCATAATATCTACCCAAGGTAACCCTAAAAGTCGGGCTCCCATCATGGTCAAACACAATATAAAATACATGACCCTAATATTATCGTAATGGCTATCCCGTTAAAATAAACTCTTCATCTAAAATCTTTGCCAGATATCATAGAGTAGGAAAAGGGGAACAGATCAATATTGGGAAATCGTAGGGAAGGAAAAGAACCCTGTAAACTTAACTATCAACCCATAGGTCCTAGCAAAACAGTCCTACAGATAAGGTCAGCAGCCATAAGCTCTTTGAGGATAGAGGCCCCTCTAGGGGGAAATCCCTGTCTAGTAAAGGCTGCTTGCATGGCTAATTGTGGGCTTGGAACAATAGGGCAATGGGAGTGGGATATAGATGTAAACCCGGGTACCGCCGAACAACCATCATCAGCCAAACCTCCCATAAGTCTAGGGGATTGCATCTCTGCAGATCCCCGAGGGCCTGACTCCACTAGGGGCAAACCTATATTAACCCTTAAGGGAACCCTAGGAAGAAGGGGAGGAGGATTTGTTAATTGAGAACTGCGAGGGGAAGTTAAAGGAGGCCCATCAGGCAAAACAGGGTCAAGAGGGACATCTGAAACTTCTACACTGGCCGACTCCTTGGAGCTATGACCTACCTTGGAATTTACTAGATTAATCACCCTCCCCCCCGGTTCCTGGGTCGAGATAAAACTTCCACCAGGAGAAGGCTGAATGTCCAAATGGGGTTGTTGTAACAGTGGAGAAACCCCCATTTTAGCATAAAGAGCGGCCATAAATACCCCCCATGAAGAGAAAACCCAAGAATGAGACAATAGTCTTGCAACTATGGTCAGAGTATGGAAATAAATAACTAAATGTCTTATATTGCCCCTTACTGGAAGATGAAAGAAACGAACAACATGGGAGGGCAAAAAATCCCAGCCTGTAATATCTGCGATATGATGGACTATCCGTAGTTTGGAATCCCAGGGGGGGAGTAGATCAGATTGTAAAGGGTAAACTGTAAAAACCAGCACCTCTGGTATAGAATTGAGCCTCCAGCCTGCTGCCAACATCGGATCTACAGAGCACAAATGACCCAAACCGTGCAGGCAGGTAGTTTGGGTAGCATGGTCCAGAGTTAACGGGCCAGGCCCTCCCCTCGCCTTGCTAAGATCACTAATCAACTCTTCTAGACCAGCTAATTGCTGCCGAATGTCCAAGAGTTTACCATCCAATCCCTTAATCTGTGGCATGAGCACTGAAAGTAGTTCTTCCGCCTGCTGGAAATGGTGAAGGACTTGAGCCTCCTGATGTCTGAAAGAGGCAAGGTTCAATTTAGCTGCGGAACATGGAACTTCTATGGGGGAACTTCCCTTATTTACATAGGTATTAGCTGTCGGCCCTAAAGCCCCTGGCACCCCACTATCTAGTCTCTGAAAGGGCAAGGATGGCAACCTTGCATTGGTGACTGTGGACTCCAAACTCCTCTGACCACCTTTAGGGGAGTTGGGTATTATAAATTCCCCTTCTAGGTCAGATTGAGGTGAACACTGACGATTAAATTGTTCTGTGCGAGTCTGCCATGAATAGGTATTACTGTCCAACCCAGGAGGCTGCGAGCTTAAAGAAGACAGGGGGAGATTTCGGGCCGTAGCACCCAATGCCTGCCACCTTTCCCCCAGCTCCCTACAAGCCACAGCACTAGATAATAAGGAGTTGGACGGGGTCTGCAAGAGTCGATTGGAGATCTCGATTCCAGCAGCTGTAAGTTCGGCCTCACAATCCACAGCAACACGGGATAAAACCAAGGGCTCAGGAGATACAGAACTAGATGGTAAGTCCCGCTCTACCCTGGGCAAGCAGTTTAATGGGGGCTGTAACGAAGTCCTCCGCTGGAAACAGTCCTCTAATTGCATTTGCCCAGCACGAGCCCTTGTAGTTACTCCCAATTTGTTCTTAGTTTTGCCCTTCTTAGTCATGATATAAA
>QEPC01013399.1:1973354-1984507 GCA_003113815.1 Sphenodon punctatus
CAGGGAGGTAGTTTGGGTAGCATGGTCCAGAGTTAATGGGCCAGGCCCTCCCCTGGCCTTGCTAAGATCACTAATCGACTCTTCTAGACCAGCTAATTGCTGCCGAATGTCCAAGAGTTTACCATCCAATCCCTTAATCTGTGGCATGAGCACTGAAAGTAGTTCTTCCGCCTGCTGGAAATGGTGAAGGACTTGAGCCTCCTGATGTCTGAAAGAGGCAAGGTTCAATTTAGCTGCGGAACATGGAACTTCTATGGGGGAACTTCCCTTATTTACATAGGTATTAGCTGACGGCCCTAAAGCCCCTGGCACCCCACTATCTAGTCTCTGAAAGGGCAAGGATGGCAACCTTGCATTGGTGACTGTGGACTCCAAACTCCTCTGACCACCTTTAGGGGAGTTGGGTATTATAAATTCCCCTTCTAGGTCAGATTGAGGTGAACACTGACGATTAAATTGTTCTGTGCGAGTCTGCCATGAATAGGTATTACTGTCCAACCCAGGAGGCTGCGAGCTTAAAGAAGACAGGGGGAGATTTCGGGCCGTAGCACCCAATGCCTGCCACCTTTCCCCCAGCTCCCTACAAGCCACAGCACTAGATAATAAGGAGTTGGACGGGGTCTGCAAGAGTCGATTGGAGATCTCGATTCCAGCAGCTGTAAGTTCGGCCTCACAATCCACAGCAACACGGGATAAAACCAAGGGCTCAGGAGATACAGAACTAGATGGTAAGTCCCGCTCTACCCTGTGCAAGCAGTTTAATGGGGGCTGTAACGAAGTCCTCCGCTGGAAACAGTCCTCTAATTGCATTTGCCCAGCATGAGCCCTTGTAGTTACTCCCAATTTGTTCTTAGTTTTGCCCTTCTTAGTCATGATATAAACGGCCAGCAAAAAAAGAAACAAAATAGTCCTAGGGAGATACAGCTCCGCTAAACACACAAAACCCACAAAAACCAAGGAAGTAAGCCCTGCTCAGCACCCAGCTGGTCCTACTAATACACACGCGGGGAGCTCACAGTCCCGGTATCGGGGTCCCACTGACAACGGGGTTCCGACGTCCCTCCCACCTGCATTCTTGGATCTCAGGCAACAGGATATGGCACGGCACTGGGATGGGGAGGCTCTGAAATAGATAACTATCCATACTACGTTGGCCCTTGGCTTGGTGCCCTCGCACACCATGCTCACCTCCAGCAGCTCGGGGGTTTTAAAGCTGCTCCACAGGCAAATGGAACAATGCCTCCAATCCCACCGCACGCTCCCATGCTAATTTGCCACGTAGTCGACCAGGGTCTCCATGGGCTCTCAAGGGATGCACAAGGGCAGCACCCTTAGTTGTCACCCTTCGGAAGGCATCCAAGGGTTGGCACCCAAAGGGTTCTGCCCTCGCAGATATACCTGCAGCAGGGGGAGGAGGGGAGGGAATCAAGGTGAGTGGCAGCAGTCCCTCTCCAATCCAGGCCTCTGCAGGGAACCCTCAGGCAGGGGAATCACCACCAATGTCTGCTTCTTCCAGTGCCAATGGCCCCCAGACCAGGCCTATATGCTGTTTGTGCCATGATGCCATGGCATCAAGAAACAGCTGCTGCTGCCAGACCTATATGCTGTCTGTGCCAAGAGTTCTGTACCCCAGATTGCCACCAAGCTCAAAGCCTGTCTCAGCCCGCCTACCTGCCTCTCATGCCAAGGTGCCTGTTTGCCCGCCCAGGTTGCTTCCAAGAGAGAGAGAGAGCGAGAGAGAGAGAGAAAGTCCACCCACTGCTTGAAGGAGATACAGACACGATCCCACCCATGCTGTCTCCTGCACTATATGGCCAGAGAGAGAGAGAGAGAGAGAGAGGTTCCCAGCTAGAACAAGGGAGATGGGGGTTAGAGGGGGAGAGGTAGGTGTATCCAGCTATCCTGGCTGCCACCTGCCAGAACCAGGAAGAACTCCCATCTGTGCTCATGCACCCAGTGCCCATTGCCCACATCCAGCACGCAGCAAACCTACCATAATGAGATGGAATATAAAACACAACATTTTATATGTGCCTGCCTGCCTGTGTGTGTTCCTGTACCTGCTGCTACCACCTATCGCTTGATCAAATGAAGTGTGCACCATAGGTTTTAGGCTGTCATTCCTCTATCCCTGAATCAGTCATGCCTGCCTGTCCCAGGAACCATCAACTAGATTTTGGGACCATAATTCCAGTCACTGGGGGGTGCATTCCATTCCACTGCATCCAGAAGCCTGGTGCTCGCACGCCAGCCTGCCCCCCCGCCCCCCAAAGCCGACTCCTCCACACCCACCCGCGGATGCCCGCTGAAGCTGCTGAAAATAAAAGCCCTTCCGACCACCAGCTCCCACCCCCTGCTGCCCGGTGCCAAGGAGCCTGCCTCTCTTTCTCTCTGTCACACCCACCCACACAAGCACAAGGCCTGCCCCTCCAGGGGGGCTGTCTGCAAGTTGAGACCCTGCTGCTGGCACAGCACATCTTTGGGTTAATAACTATGCTAAATGGGGTGGAAGGTGCTGCTGGTAGGGATCAACAAGCTGTATGAGATTCTGCCACCTGCCAGACAGAACTTCAGCACATAGGGATAAAAGATTGGACACAGGTCAAACGAAGCTCATAAGAAGAAAAATAACAACTTTTATTAAAATTATTTACATAACAACAAAACAAAACAACATTCTAAAAACCAAAAGCAAACATTCAAAGGAAACTTATAAATTAAACTATGAGTCTCTGGGCCTGCTCCCCAGGACTTGGGGAAAAGGCAACAGCCTTTGGGGCGCAGCACAGGGCTGAGGGCTGGCCACCCGGGACTCTGGCAGTTTGTAGTCATGGGGGACGGCAAAGTTTAGGGCCCCTTCCATGTCCCTATGCCACCTGGAGAGTGCCTGGTGGTATATTTGCAGGCAGTCCATCTCGGTGGAGACTTACTGGCCATACGCCTCCACCTTCTGCCTCTCCACCTGGACTGCCTGCAACTGCTCCACCAGGCAGTTCTCCATGGTGGCTGCAGACAGCTGGACCTCATCCATTAAGTTCCGGGTGGACCGCTCCAACTGGGCCCGAAAGGCCTTGACCTCTGCATTCTCCTGGGGCCCGGGGGTCTCCACATTGAGGCTGGAGGGGGTGGAAGGGCTTACATGCTCTCATTTGTGGGTTGCCTTCCCCCCTTCTTCTGGTGCTGAGGCTCCACAGCCACACCAGACTCCTCCGCCTGCTGCCTCACTCTCAGGTCTTGGGTGTTCTCATTGTGGGCGATGAGCCCCGATGTGGTCCCCTCCCTCCGCTGGCGGAATCTTTTCTTGCAGTGCTAAAAAGAGCAGAAACAGATAGGAACATAAGAAGTGCCATACTGTGTCAGACCAATGGTCTTTCAAGCCCTGCCTCCATTCTGTCTCCACAAGTGGGTTGACCGGGTGGCCAATCTCTCTCTACAGGGGACTTCCATTCCTAACAGGTCAGGTCCTAGGGCAATTCATTCCCTGTTTTTCCAGTCCCCGGGCCATACCTTGCATGTGGCGATTCCGTTGCCCTTGTCATAAAATCTCCAGATATCCGACTTCCCATGCCGAATGTCTGGGGGTGTCACTGGCAGTGGCAACCTCCGCCTAGGGGTCCTCCTTGGCCTGGCAGCAGCGCTGGGGCTGGCATCTGATTCCTCTCTGAAATGGGAACACATTAAGAACACCAAAGTAATATCATGCATTTATGATGATGATGATGATGCCTCTAGTCCTCCCTCCTTGGGGTGCTAGGGATTTCAACTAGAAAGCACATGCAAATCCTGCCCTCCTGGGGATGCTAGGGGTTGCAACCAGAAAGGCCCTGATGGGCACGTGCAAATCCTGAGCTCCCTGGGGTGCTTGGGATGGCAATGGAGAGACCCTGGCTGGCACGTGCAAATCCTGCCCTCCCGGGGGTGCTAGGGGATGCTAGGGATTGCAACTAGAAAGACCCTGGCTGGCATGTGCAAACCCTGCCCTCCGTGGGGTGCTAGAGATGGTGATGGGAGATGTGACCCTGGCTAGAAAGACCCTGCCCTTATTTGGGGGTGCGTAGGGAATGGGATGGCAACTGGAGAGTCAAAGGAGAGCCTTGCTAGCCTGGCACATGTTTGGGTGGGGGTGCTGCTCGTGCCAGAGCCCCCCACACTACAATACCCTCTCTCTCTATGGAAGACATCCGCCGCCACCCGCTTATGCCCACTGTTTGTGCCTGACTGATGTCCACAACCCACGTACCCACCTGCATGCCATTGAGCTCACTCTAACGGATAGAGCCTTTCTTGTCCTCAAAGTAAAAAAAAATTTACAAACCTGGCAGCACCTCCTGAGTTCGCTGCTTACTCCTCATCCGAGGAGCAGCCGGGCACCACCACCAGAGGTGTAATAGGGGCAGCGACCTCTTCCTCCTCCTCTTCCTCAACCACAAAGTTGGCCCCCAGCTGGGAATCAACACTGCAGCCTTCTTTGTTTTTTAAAATCACACACAGCCAAAACACATAGTCACCCACAACACACACCAACACTCACCAACCAGCACAGCCAAACCCAACCCAAACACAGCCAAAACACACAAAATGAACAGCCACCCAGCCAAACACACACTCACTCACCACACAGCTTCGCACGCACTCGAATTTCCGGTTTCCAGCACGATTGTGCTCTCACAATACTTTTTCCAAACAGCCGAACCTGAACAGAATGGCTGAACCGAATGGCCGAACCTGGTAAACGAATCAAACAGCCAAACTGAACCAAATGCAGCTGAACCGAGCGGCTGAACCTGAACCACGATCTGTTTGCCCATCCCTATTAAATTGGCCTCACACAGCTCATCAGAATGCCCTAGACCTTGTGCCCCACTGTTTGTCTATATAAGCCACTGCTGACATTGTCGTAGTGGACTATCACATCCCTCCCCCTTATCTGGGAAGTTGCTTTCTGCATAGCCAGCCTTATTGAACCAAACTCCAGCACATTGATGCTGAGCCTGGTCTCCTCCTGGGACCATAGACCCTGTATATTATGATCCCCTAAAAATCCCCCCCCCACCATTTGAGGCTTGCTATCAGTTGCGAGTACCACCCTGGGGTGGACAGGGCTGGCCCTACTGCGGGGCAGCTTGGGGCCACTGACCCGGGCTCCGCTCCTGGGGAAGCCCCACACTCGGGGTCCCCAGCTCCCAGCCTGAAAGTGGCCTGGAGCTGGGGACCCTGAGTGTGGGGTCCCTGGTCGACTCCCACTGACAGTCAGCAGAGGGGGCCAGCAGGAGTGAGGGAGAGACAGAGGCCCCACCTCTCCCACAGTCCATGCCCCCCCCTCCACTGCCTGTCATAGTCTCGGCCAGGGGAAATGAGTGAGAGGCAGAGGCCCTGCCTCTCCCTCATTTCCCATGGCCGAGAGATAGACAGGCGGGGGGGCACCCATGGAGTGAGGAAGAGGCAGGGCCTTTGCTTCTTCCCTCACTTCCGCTGGAAGTGCCCCCTTCTGCTGCCTGCCTGGCTGTTTCGGCCAAGGGAAATGAGGGAGAGGCAGGGCCTCTGCCTCTCACTCATTTCCCCTGGCCGAGACTATGACAGGCAGTGGAGGGGGGGGCATGGACTGTGGGAGAGGTGGGGCCTCTGTCTCTCCCTCACTCCTGCTGGCCCCCTCTGCTGACTGTCAGTGGGAGTCGACCAGGGACCCCACACTCAGGGTCCCCAGCTCCAGGCCACTTTCAGGCTGGGAGCTGGGGACCCCGAGTGTGGGGCTTCCCCAGGAGCGGAGCCCGGGTCAGTGGCCCCAAGCTGCCCCGCAGTAGGGCCAGCCCTGTCCACCCCAGGGTGGTACTCGCAACTGATAGCAAGCCTCAAATGGTGGGGGGGGGATTTTTAGGGGATCATAATATACAGGGTCTATGGTCCCAGGAGGAGACCAGGCTCAGCATCAATGTGCTGGAGTTTGGTTCAATAAGGCTGGCTATGCAGAAAGCAACTTCCCAGATAAGGGGGAGGGATGTGATAGTCCACTACGACAATGTCAGCAGTGGCTTATATAGACAAACAGTGGGGCACAAGGTCTAGGGCATTCTGATGAGCTGTGTGAGGCCAATTTAATAGGGATGGGCAAACAGATCGTGGTTCAGGTTCAGCCGCTCGGTTCAGCTGCATTTGGTTCAGTTTGGCTGTTTGATTCGTTTACCAGGTTCGGCCATTCGGTTCAGCCATTCTGTTCAGGTTCGGCTGTTTGGAAAAAGTATTGTGAGAGCACAATCGTGCTGGAAACCGGAAATTCGAGTGCGTGCGAAGCTGTGTGGTGAGTGAGTGTGTGTTTGGCTGGGTGGCTGTTCATTTTGTGTGTTTTGGCTGTGTTTGGGTTGGGTTTGGCTGTGCTGGTTGGTGAGTGTTGGTGTGTGTTGTGGGTGACTATGTGTTTTGGCTGTGTGTGATTTTAAAAAACAAAGAAGGCTGCAGTGTTGATTCCCAGCTGGGGGCCAACTTTGTGGTTGAGGAAGAGGAGGAGGAAGAGGTCGCTGCCCCTATTACACCTCTGGTGGTGGTGCCCGGCTGCTCCTCGGATGAGGAGTAAGCAGCGAACTCAGGAGGTGCTGCCAGGTTTGTAAATTTTTTTTTACTTTGAGGACAAGAAAGGCTCTATCCGTTAGAGTGAGCTCAATGGCATGCAGGTGGGTACGTGGGTTGTGGACATCAGTCAGGCACAAACAGTGGGCATAAGCGGGTGGCGGCGGATGTCTTCCATAGAGAGAGAGGGTATTGTAGTGTGGGGGGCTCTGGCACGAGCAGCACCCCCACCCAAACATGTGCCAGGCTAGCAAGGGTCTCCACTCTCCAGTTGCCATCCCATTCCCTACGCACCCCCAAATAAGGGCAGGGTCTTTCTAGCCAGGGTCACATCTCCCATCACCATCTCTAGCACCCCACGGAGGGCAGGGTTTGCACATGCCAGCCAGGGTCTTTCTAGTTGCAATCCCTAGCATCCCCTAGCACCCCCGGGAGGGCAGGATTTGCACGTGCCAGCCAGGGTCTCTCCATTGCCATCCCAAGCACCCCAGGGAGCTCAGGATTTGCACGTGCCCATCAGGGCCTTTCTGGTTGCAACCCCTAGCATCCCCAGGAGGGCAGGATTTGCATGTGCTTTCTAGTTGAAATCCCTAGCACCCCANGGGGGGGGTGGGCTCGCCTCCGCCTTCGGGTCCGGGTCTGTTCTTTTTTTAAAACAAAAAGCCAGGCTGGGCAGGGTGGGTGGGGGGTGTCCCCCCTTCCACCCGCGCAGCCTGGACTCGGGGAGGGTTTTTCTTTTAAAAAACTATTTGGCTGGGGATTTAAACTTTTTTACATTGCAGCCATTTTTAAATGGCTGCAATGCAAAAAAATCCGGCACCCCTGAATCCGGTACCGGGCCCGGATTACCGGGCCGAATCCGATAATGCCGGTACACCCAATACCGGCATTATCGGATACCGGATTCTACCGGATTCCCGCCCCTAGTAGCTAGTAGGGGTGAATACCGGATTTACCGGTATCGGCATACCGGATCTTTAACATTGGGTGTTTTACCGGGTTTTTTTACATTGCGGCTGTTTATCTCAATGGCCGCAATGTAAAAAAACCAGTAAACGCAGAATGTTAAAGGTCTAGTATGCGGATACAAGTAAATATCAGATTTATTGGATTAATCTGATACACCCAAATACCGGCACTATCGGTTCTTGGAGAACCTGAATTCCCATCCCTAGTAGCTAGTTACTTAAAGCAAGTTTTTAATATTAGATGTAAGTTCTTGAATTTTAAGGCTGTTAATATGGATCATGGCACCTGATCTGGTTTACGTTAGACTTTTATTTGGGTCATCTAACGTTGATTTTAGTTGTGTATAAATGGCTCCTATGCGAGCCATGGCTAATTTTAGGTTTAATTGTAATTATTTAGGGGTGAAACTGTATTATGCAGTTGGATTAAATTTTATGATGTTTTGATGGTCGGTTTGTTGGTTTGATTCTAATTTTTATATGTTTTATGTTTATACATGTCATTATATGTTTGCTTAGAAATGTGTTTAATTTGAAATGTATGTCAGAGTTGGTAATGACCATTCAGTCGAGCCATAAATAAAAATTTGATTTTATTTGACTTCCTGGCACCAGGCTTGGACTAGCAGCCAGTCTGCCCAATCACCATCCCTGTTTTCCTCAGACCACTGGCGTCGCAGTCTGCGATTGGCCATGGGCTAGGGTGCATGGAGCCAATGGGGCTTGTGGTAAGGCGGGCACAGCAAATAACAAAAGTCATTGCCCTCCACCCCTGCCAATTCCTTCTGAGCTAGCCACTGATCCTGTCAGCAGGTGTTTTCAGAAGTCTCCCTCTTCCAGCAGCTTGTCTTCCTAATTCATTGCCATCCTCCTATTTCACCCATTTCCACACATTTACCTCCATAGTTTCATTTATTTAGATTAGATATATTTAGGTGTTATTTTTATTCCCCACCCTCACACCCGTGTTCTTTCTCCCTACTGTCCATTGAATCCTTCCCTCTTCCCTGTATATATTCCATCCCTGATTCCCTTCCCATGTTTTTGGATTTATTTAGGCTAGCATTAGATTGATTTAGGTTTCACGCAGGACACTGGAAGGCCTGCACTCCAGGAGGCTATGGCTGTTTCTGCTGTGGCTGCAGGAGCAGGTGCAGGTGCTTCAGGGTCAGATGTTCCTCCAGGGCCACTAATGTCCCCTAACCCCTTTATTGAGGTGATTTCCAGAAGTCCAGGGCTGGTGTATCCCACCCTGGCTGCTAAAGGCAGGGTCAGATCCCCGGACAATGGCAGCAGGGAGAGAAGCAGCAGCAGCAGCAGCAGCAGCAATAAGGGGAACAGGGAGAGTGGCAGCAGTAGGGTGGTCAGTCGATCAGCCTCAGGGTCTCGGTACTCTCCTTCGCAGGAGATCACTCTGATTGGGGACAGCGAGGCAGACACTAGTCCTACAGAGGAGATGTCTGGTGCTGAGGCGATGACTGTCCCTCCGAGAGCTGTGTCACCACCATGTTCTTCCCCTCCCAGCAGCGCAGTCAGCAGTGCATCATCTGGTGTGGGCCAGAAGGCAGGAGAGGGCAAAAAATCCTCCATCTGGGCACATTTTAAGTTGGTGCAAGCGGATGATCCCAGGGAGGTGCAGTGCACCTTGTGCCAGAAGGTGGTGAAGCATGGGCAGGTGCTCACCAACCTTGGCACAACTGCCATGGTGAGGCACCTGAAGGGATGCCACAGCGCTGTGCTGCTAAGTGGGCAGTCAGGGGCAGTGGACGCCAGCAGGTTCCCAACTGCAGTGGCCAGTCATCCGCCTCCATCAGTGGGCAAGCGTCTTGCTCTAACAGCTGCCTCTAGCAGCAGGAGTGGTATCACTGCTAGGGGGGAGCACTGCAGCAGCAGCGTCAGTGCACCATGGAGGAGCTGGGGTGGGGGCAGCTGTCAAGTCCATCGACAGCTGCAGGACGTGGAGGTCGGTGTGGCTTTCAACTGAAAGCCACGCGCATGTTGGGGGAAATGATCGCACTGGATGGACAGTCCTTTTCGGTGGTCAGGGACATGGGGTTTAGGCGCTTGATTGGCTTCTTGGCCCCCCAGTTTAAGCTGCCCTTGCGCACCACCCTGAGTCAGCAGGTGGTGCCAGCCCTGTACCAGACTTTAAAGGAGTGGGTGAGGGAGCAGCTGGCAAGGGATGGGGGTGCCACTGTCGACTTCACCACAAACCTGTGGTCGAGCAGGAATGCACAGCATGCCCACCTGGCAGTCACGGCGCACTGGTGGCAGGACCCGGAGGTAGCATTTGGCAGTGGCAGGAGGGTCCCGAAGCAGGGTATAGGTGGGCCCTAGGGATGGGCAAACAGAACGCTGTTCGGATGTTCAGTCCAAAACCCGAGTTCGGGTTCGATGGTTCAGTTCAGCCGAGTTCGGTTTGGCCGAACTTGGCTGAACATTCAAAAATAGCGAAATCAAAACTGAAACCGAAACCAAAACCGAAACCTACTTTTTTGCCCTGGAAAGATGTTTTTTTTGCCTCTGAACTCGTCCGAACTCGTCCAAACACGACCAAACTGTTCGGTCATTCGAGAGTTCGGTTTGGACGTCCGAACAGAGCGAGTTCAGTCCGAACTCCAAACAACTGAACTGCGTTCGCCCATCCCTAGTGGGCCCTGCTTCAAGTGGAAGTAATGGGCGGCCCCCATACCACTCGGAACATCGAGTCAGCCCTGAATGCCATGATGAAGGAGTGAGTCACGCCAGGTGTGCCCTTCACCAAGGGGTGTGTGGTGACAATGCGGCCAACATACTGAGGGCAGCCCGTGAGGGGGACTTCACCAGCATCCCTTGCACCACACACACCCTTCACCTGGTGGTCAGGGATGCTCTGGCTTGAGGGAGAAGGGGATTGGGGCAGGCACCCGTAGCTCCCTGATCAAGCGGGGGACGAAGCTGGCCGGTTTCTTTAACCAGAGTGTGAAGGGCAGCGACCTCTTCCAGGTGAAGCAGGCAGAGCAAGGCTCCCCAGTGAACCAGCTGGTGCAGGATGTGTCCACCTGGTGGAATTCAACCTTTCTGATTCGTGAGTGGCTTCTTGAGCAGAAAGCTGGCTTACATCAAGTTCAACTGGTGACGGACAGCGGGGCACCTCCAGGGTACAATGGGGAGGAATGGTAGAAACTGACTCACACGGTCTTCGTGCTCAGACCATTCCTGGCTGTGATGGAGACCATCAGCTCCTCCACAGCCACCATCAGCCAGGTGACCCCTCTGGTTCAGAGTCTGCACAGGAGGTTGGATGAGATTCTCCAGAGGCAGGATTGTGGCCCTCAGGGCAGGAAGCTGGCGAATGAGGCGGTTGCCCTGGTGTGGCAGCTGAAGGCAGGGCTGAAGGCACGGTTCAATGAGCTCCTGCAGTGGGGGGAATATGTTTTGGCAAACATGTTGGACTCCAGGGTCAAGGGCAGCGTGGCACACCAGACAGCGCTCTATGGGCACTGGAAGGGTGACCTTGTGGAGAAGGTCCCGCAGGCAGAGTGGGTTCTGGAAAGTGCGTGGCAGCAGCAGCGGGATGCCCCTGAGGATTAGGGATGGGCGAACAGACCACGGTTCGTGTTTGGCCGTTCGTGTTCGGCCGTT
>QEPC01013399.1:1988338-2005204 GCA_003113815.1 Sphenodon punctatus
CTAATGTAAATAAATGAGAATATGGGGGTAGATGAGGGTTTGATGGGTGAAATAGGAGGAGGATGGCAGCAATGGATTGCGAAGCTGGAGTGGAAAATGCTGGGTGAAGAGGAGCCTTCTGAAACACCTGCTTTTGGGAACAGTGACTAGCTCAGAAGGTATTGGGAATGGGGGAGGCAGAAAGTTTTGTTTCTTGCTGCGCCCACCTCAAATCAAGCCCCATTGGCTCTGTGCAGCCTAGCCTGTGGCCAATTGCAGACTGCCAAGCCAGTGGTCTGAGGTGAAAAGAGATGGTGATTCGGCAGGCTGGCTGCTAATCGAAGCCACTCTCTCCACCCTCCACCCCTGGTGCCTGGAAGTCTGCTCCTAGCTGAGTCAAATGACTTCCCCCTACATTTGGCCTTCCAGTGACCTGATAGTCCACGTTTTAGCCACCCGAACACAACCGAACGCGATCTGAACTTAACGAACTGTTCGGCCATTTCATCGTTCGGTGTTCGGATCTGTTCGGTATGTTTTCCATTTTGCCGTTCGGTGTTCGGTTCCATTCAGTATGTTCGCGTTTGGGTTCGGGTTCAGTTGTCTGAACAGGCCGAGTTCAGGCCGAACACCAAACTACCGAACCGCGTTCGCCCATCCCTACTGAGGATGGTGGTCATGGGAGCAGCCACCCCTTTCAGCTGGCAGTGTCTATCCCTGCTCCCAGCCCTAACAGTAGCAGCACCAGCAGCAAGCTGAGCAGCAGCAGCAGCACCCCTATTATGAGCAGCAGAAGCTCATAGGTGCAGGGTGCTCTGGTGAGCATTGGCTCATGCACAGCATGGCAGGCAGCATGGCTGAGGACAGTGGTGGAGGTGGTGCCCAGGCAGAGTTACATGAGGGGGTACGACTGCATCTCAACAGCAGTGGAAAGCTACCTGGAAGAGGAGCCGTACATAGAACCCAGCAGCAATCACTTGGCCTACTGGGCCGGCAAGACCAACGTGTGGCTGACCCTGTCCAAAGTGGCCAAGCGTCTCTTGTCCTGCCCACCAATGACTGTCCCCAGTGAGCGGGTGTTCTCCATGGTGGGGGACATTTGCTCGCCGCACCACCTGAGACTGGGAGCCAAGTTGGTGGAGCAGTTGCTTTTTATCAAGGTGAACCTTCTGCTGCTGGAATTCCCCGAGCTGCACTAAAGACAGAAGAAAAGAGCCCAAAAGCTATTCCGTGATTATTGTGTGGATGGCCAAAAAATACAATATATTTTGGCCATCCACACAATAATCAGGGAATAGCTTTTGGGCTCTTTTCTTCTGTCTTTAATGCTGCAATATCTGGTGGATAGCGAGAGAGAGTTTTCTCACCCCTTCTGTTTTTGGATTCCCCGAGCTGCCCCTGGACATGGATTGATGGTGCAGTGGCACATGCCATCCCATGCCAGGGGCAGTCTTGGGACGGGGCTCCTCCTCAATTGGGCTGCTGCTGCTGTGGTGCTGTCCCTCCCTCCCAATGCACGGTGCCCACCCTGCCTCTCTCTCACTAGACGGCCTCAGCCGACCTATCTGACTGACCTCATGACACAGGGTGGCATTGGGAAGCTGAAAGCCTGACAGCTGGCCTCTGGCTATATGATCTCGGCCCACCTAGCTGACTGCCTCTCTCTCTCGCGCGCATGCTGCACAGTCTTCGCCAGCCGGAGTGCCCTGTCACGGTCCCAGCCTGACTTCCCTACTGCCTCTCATGCCATGCTGCCTGTCTGCCCACCCACCCAGGTGGCCAAGATCAAAGCCTGCCTCAGTCAGCCTTCTTCTCAAGCCATGCTGCCTGTCTTTCCACCCTAGTTGCCAACCTTGAACCCTGCCTCAGTCTGCCTCCTGCTCATGCCACGCTGCCTGTCTGCCCACCCTGGTTGCCAACCCCGAACCCTGCCTCAGTCTGCCTTCTGGTCATGTCATGCTGTCTGCCCGCCCTGTGGGCAAAGTTGAAGTCCTGTACCAGCCTGCCTGCCTCTCATGCTACGGTGCCTGCCTGTCTGCCCTGGAAATCCTGGGTGATGTGCCCCACTGGCCTGGTAATCCCACTGCTGCTGTCTGCTGCTCCATGGGTGCTCTGTCCTTGTAAATCCTAGTGTGCCCACACAATCCTGCTGCTCCATGGGTGATCTGTCCTTGTAAATCCTAGTGTGCCCACACAATCCTGCTGCTGCCATCTGCTGCTGTATGGGAGCTCTTCCCTGGAAAATCCTAGCATCCTGGCTCCATGGGTGCTGCACACAGGCAAATCTTGCTGCTGCTGTCTCTGCTGTTCCACGGGTTCTGTGCCCGGTCAATTCAATGTCTGCTGCTGCTGCCAATGCGGCCTCTTCTGTCTGTACCATGGGTTCTGCTACCAGGCAATCCAATGTCTACCACTGCTGCCAATGCTCCCTCTGCTGTCTGTGTCATGGGATCTGTGCCCTGGCAACCCAATGTCCACTTCTGCTGCTTCTGCTGTGCCACGGGTACTGTGCCCTGGCAAGCCTATGTCTGCTACTGGGGGGCCACGTGATTCACCACCGGGCAAGGCTTGATCAATTGGCAGAATAACTTGTTGAGATCTGGAGAGTAGGATGCAAGCCTGCAACACCTGGCCAAGCAGGAGTGGCAGTCACCGAGTCCTGATCAGGTCTCTGCCGCTGCTCCACCAATGCCAGTCAGCCTGAAATGCCCAGCTGAGAAGGGGTGCCAGCCACCAGCCCTGACCTAGCCTCTGCTGCTGCTGCACCAATGCCAGCCTGTAGTGTCTGGGCAAGTAAGGGTGCTGGCCACTTCAGCCCCAGGACCCACCATCAGGGTTCTGGGGCCTACGTTCCAGGCCAGGAGGCCTATCCTTCCACTTGTCTACAAGTGTCCCACACAGAGGCCAGCCAGCCTGTAATGTCTGGCCAAGTAGGGGTGCCAGCCACTGAGCCATGGCCGGGCCTCTGCCGCTCCACTGATGTCAGCCAGCCTGCAACGCCCAGCCGAGTAGGGGTGCCAGTCAGTCTGCAACGCCCGGCCGAGCAGGGGTGCCAGCCACTCCAGTCCCAGGACCCACCATCAGGGTTCTGGGGCCGTTATTTGGCTCATGGGAAGCTGTCATTCCACCACCTCAAGAAGCAGCCACTCCAGCCCCAGGACCCACCATCAGACTTCTGGGGCCATCATTCCACTCACAGGGAGCCATCATTCCACCGCATCAAGAAACAGCCAGCCACTCCAGTCCCAGGACCCACCATCAGGATTCTGGTAGGGGTGTGCAAACAGAATGCAGTTCAGATGTTCGGATGTTTGGTTTGAAACCCGAGTTCAGGTTCGGTTGTTCGGTTTGGCGGAGTTCGGTTTGGCTGAACTTGGCCGAACATTTGAAAATAGCGCTATCAATACCGATACCGAATTAGAAGATTTTTTCAGTATCGGTATCATTTGGACCTGAAACAACCCCTGGTCTCAACCCCTGGTGCCAGTAAGTCTGCTCCTCAGCTGCCTCTCCCTTCCAGCCATGTTTTTCCCACCCGAAGTCATGTTTTTCCCGCCCCTAAACTTATCTGAACTCACCTGAACATGACCGAACTGTCCGGCCATTTTTGAGTTTGGTTCAGACATTTGGTTCAGACATCCAAACAGACCGAGTTTGGTCTGAACTCTGAACATCCAAACTGCATTCACGCATCCCTAGTTCTGGGTCCTACTTTACAGGCATGGTTTTTTTTCCATCCATGTCATCTAGAAGCTGCCACTCTAGTCCCAGGACCCACCATCAGGGTTCTGGGGCTGTCATTCGGCTCATGGGGAGCTGTCATTCCACCACCTCAAGAAACAGCCACTTCAGCCCCAGGACAACCATCATTGTTCTGAGGCCTACATTCCAGGCAGGGAGGGCTGTCATTCCATTTAAGAAACTGCCACTCCTATCCCAGGACCCACCATCAGGGTTCTGGCACAGTCATTCTGCTTACAGGGAGACGTCATTCCACCGCATCAAGAAACAGCCAGCCACTCCAGCTCCAGGACCCACCATCAGGGTTCTGGGACCGACGTTACAGGGAGGGAGGGATTTCCATCCACGTCATTGAGAGCTGGGGTGGGGGCAGCTGCAGGACGTGGAGGGTGGCGTGCTTTTCAACACGCTTGTTAGGGGAAATGATTGCGCTAAATGGGCAGCCCTTCTCAGTGGTTGGGGACATGGGGCTTAGGCCCCTGATTGGCTTCCCGGCCCCTCAGTTTAAGCTGCCCTCGCACACCACCCTGAGTCAGTCTGCTACCGATGTCTGGTAGCCTGCAATGCCTGGCCAAGTAGGGGTGCCAGCCACCAAGCCCTGGCCAGGCCTCTGCCACTCCACTGATGTCAGCCTGAAATGCCTTTCCCCCTATGGATGCCAGCCACCAAGTCCCAAGCCTTCCTGGCCTCTGCTGCTCCAGTTTCTGTCTCTCAGATGGCCAGCCCTGGCACCACAGGCACCCCCAGGGGCCAAGTGCCTAGTCTGTCTGCCAGGGCAACCCAGGGGGCAAAGCGCCAAGCCTTCCCAGTTTCTGCTGCTGCTGGGTCTCAGATGGCCAGTCCTGGTGCCATGGGCACCCCCAGGGGCCAATCTCCAAGCCTGCCTGCCCGGGCAACCCAGGGTGCCAAGCCCCAAGCCTTCCTGGTCTCTGCTGCTACTGGGTCTCCGACCAAACACACGAACCTGAACTAAGTTTTTAGTCCGAACGGCCGAACATCCAAACTCCATGCTTTTCGCACATCCCTAACCCTTAGTATTGTTCTTTACTCACATTGCAGTGATTTTCCACCACTCTTCTTCTTTGGCTTTTAAATTTGCCATGTCAGATGCGGCACGATATCAATCCTCCATCCTGCTGCTGTGAAGGCAGAGAACAAAACTGGTTTTCTGGGGGAGGCATCAACCCCTTTATACCTGGGGCCAGTTCATTTTTTCTGTCTCCTGCTGGTCGTAACAGGGAATGCACCAGTGTAAGGCTGCTGTGCGGGGAAGGACACTTGGAGAAGGAAAGATGGTCTCATTTTGATATGAACTTATTGTGTGACGTGAACTCCCCTATGCACACCCCATGTCCAGTCAGCACGTGGCACCTGTTCCTGTAGGCACAGCATGCCAGTTTCCTGAAAAGAGATTATTAAGTGCAAACATTCCTGGACACTCCCTCTCCCTAAGATGTACATACATTTCTCTGTGGTGCAGTATATACAGCTACAAGGCACATAAATAGTGTGCTCAGCTCACCAAAGCAAGGATGTGGTATGCCAAAAATTGTGTGCGTGCGTGTATGGGGGGGGGGGGATGTGCACATGTGCTCCCTCAGTCACTGACTGAAAAGAGAAAAACAACTCCCAGAGGCTGTGTAATTTTAAATAGCCTGAGGCTCCTTGAAAGAATGAGCTCGAGAGCACCAATGGCAGACAGGGGAGCATATGCCCAACTAGATGAATTGGGATGGAGCAAAGTGGCCAGGTGCAGGCCTGTTCTATCAATGATGTGTACACAATACTTGCTTATTTATTTGTGCCCCTGAGCCAGTGCCAAGCTAGTAATGTGCAACTGGTAGTACCACTCAGTGCTGCCTAGGTTTTTTTGTTTGTTTGGTATTTGTAATAACAAGAGCATGCCAGTTCATCAGTGGGTATGTGGGGATGGTGCCAGGTGGGGAGAGCTGCAGAATTAACTCACTGCAGACTCGGTTTGCCCCAAGCATTCCATGTTTCTTTCTCACCTGCTCTGTTCCCTGTGGCACGCTGCTAAAGAGCTGGTAATGATTCCAGAAAATGTGGGTCATGAATATCACTGTGCTACTGTTTCCCCCACCGCTGATGCACGTGCCATGCAATTTTTAATTATCTAGACAACTTAGCAATGATTGAATCTCCTCCAGTTACTATTTCCTCTCACATGCGGGGGACCCTTTATCCAACAGAGATTCAGTCCTCACTCTCAATTACCTCTCTTGCTAGTGCAGTCATTATCTCACTAGTTTTCATCCTGGCTGAATGTGAGCATTTTCCAGCCACGTTGTACTTCCCGGGCAGCACGGCTTGGAGTATTGCGGGTTTTTTTGTTTTTTTTAACCTTGTAAACCTATGTACTTCTCTGGGATCATCCTCCAGTCTAATTTATAGGGTGTTCATTTGTGTTGTTTTCTCTTATTTACAAAAATGGATGCACACATTCATTTTTGTAAATAAAGATGCAAAAATGGATGAATAAGCAAATGACTGTTTGTTTTCATAGGTTTTTGTTTTAAAAAATATGTGCATTAATTAATTAGTTTATTACAATTTCTCCCCTGCCCTTCCCATGTGGCTCACGGAGGCTTAGAGAACAGATAAAAACACGACATATAAAATAGCATAAAAACCCAAGCCTCCAACCTTTCCCCTCCCCCACACCACAAAACCCTCTTCAACCACCCCCTCACACCCCTACCCCAAACCCCCACCAAAACCCCCATTCCCTATCCCCGCCCACCAAATGTCTTAACAAAAAGAAAAGTCTCTCTTTCCACCGGGCCATTCTGCGCATGCATGACCTTTTTCAATTTTGCATTGCCAGAACCGGTGTCATTTTAGGAAAGGGATGAGCATGTACAGAATGGTCTGGGAACCATTTTGCACATGTGCAGTATTTTTAAAAATGTTAAATGCAAAATTAATTAAAACATTTTAAAAATCACTTTGCATGCACAAATTGCCCTCCGCCGGATAAAAGGCGGTGGGGCAGTTGTCATGCCCCCCCCAGGCCCCTTCAGGAAATGGGTGGGACACAGGCGATGTAAAGCAAGTGCTGCTTAGCAGCGCAGGAGACATGTTGCCGCCGGAGCGTTTTGACGAGGGTTGCCCCTGGCAACCCTCGCCAAGCGCGCAATTTTCTAGCCCCCTGATTGGCTGCTGGATCCACGTGAGGTGGACAGCAGTGCGTGAATATGTTCCCTGCTCAGTCCAGGACGAGCAGGGAATGGAGCAGCAGCGGCCTCGCGCACCTCGGTGGGAGCGCGTTTTCAGCCCAAAGATCTTAAAGACCAATGACATGGGGCGCACCAGGAAGTGTGGCCCCAGACCTGGGACAGTGAGGAGGGCTGGGAGTGAGGCCCAGCTTGAAGTTGGAGAAGGGGCGGAGGAGGTTGGGAACGGGAGTGACCCGCAAAGTAAGGGGCCTAAGGGCCCAGCCGGTAAGAGGCACAAAAAAGGTGCCAGCTCAGCCCCCCCCTCAGGGGCGGGACCCCCCTAGAGTGCCTCGCCACCTGCGAGGCCTTACTTTTTGTCGCTGGGCCCAGCGCATCGGTGGAGAGGCCACCACAGGAGGGATCAGATCATGTGGTGGGCGGGTGAGGTGCTACAGCTGGGCCCCTCTGGGGGGACCACAGTGGGGGGTTGGACAGGGGCTAGCACTGGATTGCCTGCTCCTGCTCCAGCTCCAGTCATGGAAGCCTTAATCAGGGCCTTTTCATATGAAGCATGTGGACAGGGCGCAGGAGAGCAGAGTGGGTTCTGGGCAGACCAAGGAGGGACAGCCCCCCTTAGGAGGGTTACCAGGCCCATAGTTCCCCCCGCTCACTTTGCAGGTGAGCCCCTCCTGACGTGCCGACAGAGAGGAGTAAGAGGGGATTATTGCCCCCCTGAGCCCGTGATCCCCCCTCCCCTTCCTCAGGCTGTGAGAGACAGAAGCAGGGCAGCAGGGATGGGCGTGGGTGATGCAAGGAGGGGATCCTCCCCCCCCTTTGCAAGGCCTTTCTTCAGGCAATTAGTTCTGATTTTTACTTGCTTGAGGAAAGGCCTTATGGAGCCCTAAAGCTTGCATACTCTTACCAACCGAAGTTGGTCCAATAAAAAAAAAAAAGATAATCTCAACTACTTTGTCTCCATTTCTTTAAAGATATGAATGTTTGAAATCAGGAAGCTGAGACTATTTTTAACCAGGTTATCCCTTAAATATCATCCTCCAACTCTTGTCCAGCCTGCAGAGCTGGTGCTAGCTTTCAGAGTGGCCCATGGTAGTTAAAACGTTCCCCACCATGTCTTAGCTCCACCACAAGTACTACAGAAGGGAAGGGGACTCACACCAGTGCTAAGGCTTAGTGCTGGAACTAAGCACTCAGAGAGGATTGCACTGCTCAGCATATTTGAAAAGCAGGTATCAACACTGACTGCGCAAGATATTTTTGGAAATCTTCCACTGCTGTAGTTTGATTAGCAACAGCAATTACGTGTTGAGTAATGCAAACAAGGAACACGTAATTTTACCAATGAGTCATCTAAACCTGCTCTCCGGTCTCAAGGGTACTGGTAAAGATCTTGAAGTCCCTGCTTGCTTAAATCTAGTCAAGCCACCACCAGTATTCAAAACCACTATAGTTGGTGCCAGAAATCTGAACAGATAATTCTACAACTCTGTTGGGTTGCCACTTGCCAGCATTCTAGGATGTAAATCAAGAAAAGAAATCTAACATAAAATCCAACGCTGCATTCACTGCAAAAATTATTACTGCTCATAACTTTAAAACTGCCAGATCAATTGCCTTACTCCACAATCTCAACGAGATCTAAAAAAATAAAGGAACTTTGAACAAAACTGGTTGAGCTGGTGAGCCATGCACACCAAAATTCTCCCACCACCACAACAAAGAAAAATATTTTTGGTTTCTTTCTTTGTGTGTTTGGAGACGCAGAACTTGAAAGTGTGTGTCACAGGGTGGATGCCTGCCAGTGGTAAGTCCACACAGGATCAGTACCCACACAGCAGTCTCACAGAGAATTAACTCAGTTGTCTACTTTATTTACATTGCCCTCCACCATGTGCTATTCCAGGCAGCCCCTCTGTCTACCAAAAGGCTCTCAGCCTGGGCTTCACTTCCCCAGAAAGCCCCTTAGTAACTTACAGTCAGTCCAGACCCAACTTTGGCTAGCTCACAATTCCCCCCTTTTCTAGTCCTTTCAGAGGCAATTCCCACCTAGTGCCTTCTCTATCAACAGCCCACACTGGGCCATGTTTGCTGCTTCCCTTTTGTATCCTGTGCCACACCCCAAACAATGTCACTTCCTATCAGGGCCATTTTGTATGTGACCAGCGGCTATTTTGGCTCCCCTTCAAAATACAGTAGCCTCTTGTGGCACTTCTTTACCACAGAGAGCTATTCAGATTTTACAGGCATTCTGGTCAAGATTAAACAGCATGAGTTTTACAGTATCTCAGTGGACTCACACTGGCTAAATGCTAGTACTGGTACTAAAACACCCTGAGAATAATAAAGAGAGCTGAAAAAGTATTTGAGATTGTTATGACCAGTTGAAATTCTTTAGTGAAAGTTAATTTCTTGTTCCACTGTTGAACTGTTCTAACAGTTAAGATGTATTTTTTCCCTAATATTTAATCTAATCTACCTCCCTGCAATTTGTGTCTCCTGATGTTTGCCTCTCCCTTGTCTCCCCCCTCCCCCATTCTTTGTCTCTCATACTGTAAGCCCCTTGGGGTATGGACCTGTCTACAACTACTGATTGCACAGTACCAGGTACACTGCTTGTGCTATATAAATAAATAATATTTTAAAGCCATTGCTTCTTGTCCTGTCTTCAGTAGCAATAGTGAACAAATGTTCTTCATTTTTTATTGCCTCCTTTTAAAAATTTGAAAACTGCCAATGTGTTCCTCCCTTAATCATCTTTTCTCTAGTCTAAACATGCTCAGAGCTGTCAGTCTTTCCTCCTAATCTTGATTTGGTAGTGTTTGTAGAACACACTGGATTCTATGATGTATTTTTATATACCAGCTAGCATTACCAATCTGATTTCTGTAATTATATTAATATTAGGGAGAGTCTGCTTCGCCGTTTACTCTGTGATTACCTAAAACTCATCTCTAACCCTTAGGGATTAGGATGAAGGCTTTGTAGGGGCAGATTTTCCTCCTTCTCCTACTGCATGTTTCTTATGCCTCCTGAAGACTCTTCTGCTGACCACTGATGGAGCCATACCCTATTGTTGATACCATAATCAGTCTTTGCACATTGATTTTAACAGGTAATATAATGGTAGATTTAAAATGTAGCCAAGCAGTAATGGCTTTAGTGCATTCTGTTAACAATCTTTGCAGCAGATGGAATCAGAAGCAATTCCCTAGTGAATTATTCAGCCCAATTCTAAATTTAAGCATAGTCGGAAGTCTAAGGAACGCTGTGGTCTGGCTTCCAAAAGCTTTTGAGGCACAATTCAAGGTGTCGGTTTTGACCTATAAAAAGCCCTAAGCTGCCTGGGTCATGCTTATCAAAAAGACCACCTCTTCTTCTATGCTCCATTATGATCTCTGAGGTCAGCTGGGAGCACCCACTTACAAGAACCATCCGCTTGTCAAATCCATACAATAACAGTGCGCAAAGATCTCGATGGCTGCTCCACAACTATGGAGTTCCCTTTTTCTGAAGTTTGTCATATCCCAGGCCTGGGTCTTCTCCAAAGGCAGTGGGAGACCTTTTTATTTGGCCAGGCATTTGAGAGTTGAATGTGTGTTTGAAAGATCTAGGGGAGAAGGAGAGGGAAAGGAGGACTTTTCAATGTTTTTATATATTTTAAAATGTTGTTTTATATGTTGCTATCCACCTTGACCCTTCAGGACAGAATGGGATATACAATATAAAAAAATAATTAATACTATTGTAAAGAAACTTCTGTTTTGATCATAACAACATTAAGGGCCCAAATTTAGACACATGCCTGTCTGTCCGTATTCTGCACCCTATGCAGCCCTGCAGCATGCATAAAAAATGTTAAAGCGGAGTTCAGATGCATGCCTGTTTTTATCCATTGCTAATTTAGACCAAGATAACAAAGACTTTTAATTCTTTAGAGGACAAATCATCTTGCATGAGATGGGGGATGGAAAAAAAGAGTTGAATCATGTATAGATATTCAAATCCACCTGAAACTCAGGTGTCTTCTCTTGTCTAAGGGCAGCTTTTGTCCTATAATCTAAAAGAGGTGAGCGACTTCTAGAGTTTTACAGTGAAGACAGGACTGTAACTCTCTCCAGTAGAAAGCCAAGTTGTTTTGCAACTCTGGGTGAAAACAGACATGATGCTAACCAGCCTTTAACCACCCTTGGTGGTTATTTATGCATGTTGCAGGGCTGCATAGGGCACCAATACAGCCCTGCAACCTGCATAAATAACCACCAAGGGTGGTTAAAGGGTGGTTAGCGTCATGTCTGTTTTTCACCCTCTGTTAAAGCCTATTATAGATCATCTTTGTTACAGCACATTCTACAGTCCAAATGCTTCTCTTTGTAAGAGGGGAACATAATGAAGGTGTGGTATTTCACTTCCAAATCACATAGTTTTCTATTTTGACTCTGACACAAAGGGGGGGAATAAGAGTAAAATACAGAGGACAATGAAGACACTAGAAGAAAGTGTAAATGACAAAGTTCACCCAGGGACTAGATGAGGACAGAATACACAAAACCTTGAAATGTCAGTTTATTAAGTAGATGAATGCAATACAGTAACCGTCCTGACTGAAAGGGGTGAGAAAAAACATCAGAATGGCCATGCGTCGACACCTAGCATTTTAAAGCACCATCTTCAGGGATGAAGGGCTGGAGTAAAATTCAAAGGCTACGAAGTCAGTCTCTCAGCACTAGAAGAGCAAAGGGATAAGGAGAATTCAAAGGATGACGGTAGTTGGATGAAAGCCAGTCCTATAAAGATATGTGTGCAGAATTCTAGCGACTGGCAGTCATCCCAAATCAATTAAGAGAGATTACTGCAGCCTAGGCAATATACTTGTCTTCTGCAGCCTAAAGTGTAGATAATGCAGTTTAAAAGTAGCTAAAAGGAAGTGAAGGGAAATGTTAAATAAGGTAACAATAAAAAAAAGTAAAGGAAATCTGAATTTTCAACCTAAGGATGGTGTTGATCAAAAAGGCCGGCATAAGGCAGTCCAATAAATTGTGTTTGAAATTGGCATATCAAATCCACAAGCACTCGCATTACCATTTAGAGATGGAACCTAGCAAAGTGGCTTTGAGGGTGTGGTACACACTGGAAACATCTGGATTTGCAAATCAAGTAGACTGTCACTTGAGGATTACAGTCTCATAGAAAATCTACACAGCAGCATAATTCCCTGAGAGAATAATGTACCCAAGCTGTGAAATATTCTTAACAAACCATGCATGTCTAACATCTGGATTTGCATTTTCTAAATGACTAATGCTTAATAGAGACTAACCCAAAACCACGGGGGGGAGACTGTGCCAATAAATTGGTTCTGCTCATTAAATATCTCAATGACACTTCCGTTACTGTTTTCATAAATAAATCTTGGAGTGAAGTCAGCAAATCACTGCTTCATTCTCATGGAGGAAAAGAATGATCATAGAACATTTTAGAGCTTAGAATAAAGAATAAGCAGCTGCCTTCTGCTGTACTAGTTTATAGTCAAGAAGTGGGCAAACTATGGCTCTAGGGAACCACATGCTGCAGCTCTTTACCCCATTGTGGAAAATGGATGCAGCTCTCAGGCTTAGGAAATTTTGCCCACCCCTTTCATAGGCCAACACGTTAACAATTGATGCTATGTATTTGAGCAATGTTCAGTGGGCATACGAGGGCTGGTGAGGAGGATCCAGGTGAAATGGTGGGTGACAGAGTTTATACAGAGTTTCTTATTGGGATTAGCAGGACAGGGGTGGGGGCAGGGCCCAGGACAGGGTATCCTGAGGCAGGAGGGGCACATCCTGGGATGGGCGGGAGCGAGAGAAAGGTCCCCATATTGCAGTACCACATTGCTATCTCCCTCCTTTTCAGTAGTCCCCTCCCACACACTGTCCTCACCTGGAAGTGCTAACTCCCTGCTCGAAGAAACATTGAGTGTTTTTACACACACATTTCTTCTGCATGTTTGCTGTTACATCCTGAACTTTCTGGGTATCTAAATAGCTCACCCAGATCTTAAACATCCGGCTCTTTGAACTTCCGCATAGAACTTCTCCCAGAACATTTGTGTGTAAAAGGTTCTCCTGATAAACTGCTTTGCTCCAGGCAGCTGTGGCTACTTGGTTTCCATGGCAGCCACTCACCTCTACAGCTGCGACTACTTTAGGCTGCCTTAGGGCAGTGTGTGTGAGAACAATGCATCCAGGAACTTACTTGTAAACGGAGAAGATTAAAAGATCAGCACTTTAAGGTGTGTGTAAATGCCCATTGTTAAGAGCTATTGAGTTCCACACTGGTAGGAGGGGGAAGTGGCTCTGCTAAAGAAGGGCCCTGCTCTCCCTCTGGAGACCTGCCACACTGTAGCATGGTCCTCTTATGGCTCTGGCTGGGGCTTCTGTGAAGACAGACGGGACACTTTAGGGAGGGGGAGAGAGAAGCACAGTGCTGCGCTGCTACCGTTACCAGTTGTGCAGAGTTTCACTCTGGCCCCCACTTCTCCTGGGACCTGCTCTTCCTCCTGTTCCCAGACATTTTGCAGGGCCCCTTTCCCAGCAAGGCCCAGGGCTGTTACCCTGGCCCGCCCTGGGAATAGTGAACTTAATTTTCTGGAATTCACATTTGCAAAATCCTTTGCGTAAATCATAACTTTCTTCATTGAAACCCAATTTTACTATAGTTTCTACAAAAAAATGTGTTTATTGGAAGAATGATCAAAGTGTCCAATAGGAAAAAGAAAATGAGGGTTTAGCTGGTTTTTCCATACAAAACTCTTTTTCTCTCTCCAGCCTATAATTTCCTCATCTCATGCCCTGGGGAATTTCTTTCAGGCTAACTTTAGATCAGAGCTGTAACTAGCCTATGGTCAACATGGCTGTGGATAGGGGTGCACTTAATGGGGGGAGCCAACCAACCATGCCCCAAGGCAGCTGAATCGTCAGCTGTTTGCCTGTCATGGCTCCCTTAGTGCTTAGTCAGTACTAATGGGTGGGTGCAGGGCCTTCCCATGTGGGGCAGAGCCCCCCTCATTAGTAGTGGCTAAGCACTCCTGCTTAGCACTGGCTGGCAGAAACAGCAGTGAAGGGAGTCTGGGGTAGGCAACCATGGTGCGACAGACACACAGCTGAGCTAGTGCTGACATGCGCAGAAGCCACGAAGTTGCACAGCACTTCTGCGCATGTGCGAGTGACTTGAGATGGCTGGGGTGGCTTTACAAGATGCAGCAGTGCTCGTGGCTTGGCTGGTGATTTTGCTGCCCTGGGGTATGGTTGGTCAGTGGCCCTCCTTGTACGGATTTTCAAAGTGGCCCCTGATAGGGAAAAGGTGCCGCACCTTTGCTCTATATAGCCACCTCTCATGTCCCATGGCTGATGGCGCTCTGCACCTGGAAGATTCATTGTAGTGCAGCCAAACAGAATGCTGTAATGTACTGTATGCCCCATGGCAAAGTATTTTTGTTCTAGAGGGAGACCCACATTGCTAAGCTTGTAGAACACCACCCATGTAACCACATAAGATGAAAGCCAGCTGTTCCAGTTTCTGTCAGCCTTGGATTTTCAGACCTTCTCCCAATCTTTCTCATCCTTTCTCTCATTTGGGTCTAGATTGGTTGGTTGGGGAGTTGTGTGTAGGTTGGTTGGGCTGAAGAAAGTTGTATTTAGGATTAAAGGGTGGGGTTTCTAGTCAGGGATTGGATTTTTTATGTTTAAGTGGTGTTTTTCTTCTTCTTCTTGTTCTTTTATTGGCTGTAAGCTTCCCTGAGCCATCAGGGGAAGGGGCAATGTATAAATTAAATAAACAAGAAGAGTATAGCAGGGAATGCCATCCCTATCTAGTTCACTTGCAAGGTAGTCATCAGCACCCCCACTCCATAGATGGAACACTGAGCTGAGAGGCAGGGATTTCCCCAAAGCCTTCCAGTGAGTATTATGTCAGAATATGAAATGAGCTCTATATAGTGACTTACCAAGACAAGCCAGCAACCCCCTGGCTAAGGCAGGCATGGGAAGAGCCACTTCAGGCACTGATGGAGGAGCGGTGGAGATGGGCGGGCAGAGAGAGAGAACATAGGTTAAAGTCTGCAGGAATACCCTGTAAACTGCTCACCCCAAAACAAAGCATTTGGCAGTCAGAGACAAGGGTTGAGGTGGGTGGGTTTCTGGCTGAGGGTGGGGATTTTGTAAGACGTTTTCTCATCATTTTTTAAAAAAATGATTATCATATTTTGTGTTTTTTATAATTATTGTAAGCCACGCTGAGCCTTCAGGGAAGGGTGGGGCATAAATTTTAAACTAATAAATAAATAAATAAATAAATAAAATAACTATTGGGATAGAGTGAGAGAGTCCCCCTTGCCCTGCCCCTTCTGGCATGAACCTGCATCTTTTTGGCTTAACTCCTCAGGAAAAAAAGTGGCAATCCTCAGTGGGCCTCAAAATCTAGCTACAGCAATTCCTAAAGTAATAAGGATCAAAAGAATAGGAAGATTCTTGGTTTCCTTTGGATTGGTAATTACTCAGAGTGTTTTTAGACGAGCGCATTCCCACCCAACACCCCCACCCACCCATTGTGCATGTTGCAGGGCTGCATTGGTGTCCTATGCAGCCCTGCAACATGCAGGATGGGTGGGTAACGCGGGTGTGGAGGCGCTTATCTAAAAATACCTTTTCTCTCATCAAGACCCTACGCTTCTGATGACTGAGCTACAACACATGCAATCACTTGCTCTGTTTCTGATCCATTCTTAAGCTGATGATATCATAGTAGATGACACTCCAACTACTGATAGATACATCCCTATATCAATATGTAAGATTTATTTTAAGTCTACATTGGAATTTAAAATTAGTCATCTGCTTGTTAATGACTTATTAGGGTTCTGCCTGCTGTTTAAATCTGTATATTCTGTAGAGTTGTGCAGAGCTCGCCTCTTTGAACGAAAACAGACTTTAACATTTCTTAGGCATGTTGCAGGGCTGTATTGGCACCCTATGCAGCCCTTTAACATGCCTAAGAAATGTTAAAGCAGAGTTAAAGTGCATGTCTGTTTTCACCCTTTGTGCAAATCAGATGAGTGAAGCTAGCCAACACTTGCTGTTCCTTCTGTTATGGTGCTAGTTATGAGAGCGAGACAGACAGACAGACAGTGTGTGTGTGTGTGTGTGTATGTGTCTATGTATGTGTCAGAGTGAGTGTGTGTGTGTGTGTGTGTGTATGTGAGTCTATGTGACGATTGTGTGGGTTTATGAGAGAGAGATGCTCCCTCTCCTGCCCCATGCCCCCTTCCTTCCTCACATGATTGTCCCCTCTTCCCAGTGGTGGCCCTTGCCTGAGGGCGCCTGGGGCAGTGCCCTGTCCCTTCTCTCCCCTTGTCCCCGGGTGCCACTGACAGAGTGCTCAGTGACTGAGCGCTCTGTCTCTGCCGGCTGAAATTCACATTGGAGCGCCACGCTGCTCTGACTGCTGCAGCCTGGCTTGCCAAGCAGTCAGAGCCGTGCGGTGCTCCGATGTCAGTTTCAGCCAGCAGAGACAGAGCGCTCAGTCAGTGAGCACTCTGTCTGGAGTCCCAGAAGGGACAAACTTGGAGTGAATGCCCACCGGGTGGTTGAGCGTTCGGTCCAAGCGGGTCACTGGGAAATGAAATTTCCCGCTCACAGCAGCTTTGCATTTTGAGGGGGGAGGGTGTTTTGTGGACAGACAGACTGGGATTTGTGGGGGGGGGGAGGGTGTTGCTCTGTGTTTGCATGATGACAAAATGGCTTCTCTACTCATGCTTGGGAGGGGTGAAGGAAAGCAGCAGCTATGCATCAATTAATGCATTGCTGCTTTCCTTCTCCTCTCCCAGCATGAGTAGAGAGGCCATTTTGTAAATTTGTGGTTCCACTGCTCGTGTCTACTCTTTTTTTTTTTTTTTTTTTTTAGATGGTCCCTT
>QEPC01013399.1:2005716-2018456 GCA_003113815.1 Sphenodon punctatus
AATTAGTATTTAATGCCCCGTGATTCAATTGAGGTTTTGAAATCGTGAGATGTAATGGTTAGTCTGGTGATCTTATGGGTGTTCAAAATGCTAGAAATGTGATGTTTGTGATAAAATTGAGGTTTTGAAATCGTGCGATGTAACTGTTAGTCTGGTGTTCTGCCTGCTTTTAAACCTGGCAAAGGAGGTGATTATAATCTGCCTAAATGAAATTGCTGGATTAAGTAATGTAATGTCCATCCAATGTTAACCCTGGGAACTTCTTGCTGCTGGCTGGGTTATGCCCTGGCTCTGCCTACTGTATCCCTGGCTCCGCCCCTAGACTAAGCTCCACCCCTAGGCTAGGCTCCGACCCTAGGTCCGCACTACCCCATCCCTCTGGGGCTCTATTGATGTCCTGCCTTGTGGGACCTCTGCCAGCTTCTGTCTGCTATCTCCTTTGGGCTTTCTCTTCCCCACCTTCAGAATAGTGTCTGTCCCCCCCCCCCCCGGAACTCCAGAACTTTCACTTGAACTCTGGCAGCCTCTGCTGCTCGCGCCAAGTCTATGCATGTTGTTAGGGTCAGTTCTCCTTCCTGGAGCAAGCGCCCCTGTAATCTTCTGTCTGAGGTCCCACAGACAATCCTGTCCCTGATTAGGGCGTCCTCCAACTTCCCGAATTTGCATGTGCTGCCCAGCGACCTCAGTTCAGCCATATAGGTGGGCAGACCTTGATTTTCCTTTTGGTCCCTCTTGAAAAAGTTAAAATGCTCCAGCGTTTCATTGTGCCTGGGCATACAGTGAGCCTCTAAGGCAGCCAATACTGTGGAGAGTGGAGATTCCTGGGACAGCTTTAAACCTTCGCATATTTTCCTGCCCTGGGCCTCCACAAGGTAAAGTAGAAGTTTTACCTTATCTCCTTCTTCCGTTGTCGTCATGGCCAGATCAGCGTAGAGTTTGAATTCCTGCTTCCATCGGCTCCATTCCTCTGCCAGGTTTGTGCTTCTGAACTCCAGGGGAGCTGGAGGCTTTAATGAGTGAGCCATCTTTGCTCTACAGTTCCCAGTCTCTCTGTGGGCTGTTCTAGCATCACTGCCACCATGGGTATTTTCAGACGTTACGTGGTCCCGATTCACCACAGTGGATCCCCGGCGTGGGTGAACTGAACAACCACCCCCATGGTCAAAAAAAGCCCTGAACAGACGGGACGGGACCAGGACCATGGAAGGGAATCGGGCCAACAGATCACGGCCTGGGGCAGCGCAACAGACGTTACGCTGATCTCGGCCTGGGCCATGGTCAACGCACCCGGAAGGCGCCAGTGCGGCTCATCCTAGCTGCTGCTGTGTGCCCTTTAAATCTCCCTCCCTGGCCTGTGTTGTCACTCGTTGCCTAGCAGCAACACTGCATGCTTTGTCCCTGGCTGGGAATCATTTCCTTTGATTCCCACCGGTGGTTGACGGCCAGATGTTACTTTTTGTTGGTCCCCATCGGGAATCTCTTTGACCACGCTTTTGGGGATTGTCCGGCGGGGAGCCCCAGAAGCGTGGTTGAAATTGACCCCATGTGGGTATTGACCGTGGTGAACATCTGGCGGGTGCCGAACAGACATTGGGTGTTTTCAGACGTGATGAGGTGGCATTTGCCCTGTCACAGAACCAACCCTCAGATTCCCCACCAGGATCACTCCGTCATGGCCAACAGACGTGCCGGGGGATCCCGGTGGGGAATTGGGGAGGGGGCGGGATCACACGGTGCAACGTGCGGCCGCACGGCCCCACCCCTGGCACGCTCCCTCGCCGCCCACCATCTGGGGAGATGGGCGGGTGCCGCAGCCAATGCAGCTGCAGCGCCCGCCCAAAATGACCACGGGCCGGAATCCCGGTGGGGATTCCGGGTTGTGATCGCTGTCCAGACATGACGGACCCCTTCATCCCCGCCGGGAATCTCCTTCACCATGCGATTGGTGCCAGCCCCGCGGATTCAGCCGATTGCATGGTGAATGTGATTCCCAGCAGGGATTGAGCATGGCGAACATCTTGGGGGGAACTTCCGGTTCCCCAACAGACGTTACGGGACCATTCCCCACCACAGGGTATTGACTGTGGTTGAGTGTGATCTCGTAACAGCTGAAAATACCCATTCAGGGCGCTTTGGCCCCGCCGCGGGATTGACCGTGGTTCACTGTGGTTGAGCATGATCTCGTAACATCTGAAAATACCCCATGTAACAAGAAGACTTGGAGTCCAGGAGGTTTATTTAAGTTTCTCATTTATTGTTAGAGGTTAAATGAAGAGCAATCCATCGCTAGTTGCTGCTGTGGCTAGCTTGCCCGGCCGGCCGGGAGAAAAGGGATAAGTCGGGGGGGAGGGTGATCAGAGAGACAGGGAAAAGCCCTCCCCCAAGACTGGACTGTACCACACCCATCCAGGCCCATTTTCCCTGAGTCTGGACTATACCAAGTCCCCCTATAACAATGGTGGCAGTGGCCACTGCTGCTGTGACTTGACTGTAGAGACATAGAACTCCCTTCTGAGATTTGCCCCAACCCCACACCAACAGCCTTTACCCTGGCGGCTGGGACTATTAAAGCTGCAGTGCTTCTGTGAGAGTGCTGGAGTCCTCTGGCAGGAAACCCAAGGGGGCATGCACTCCTTTCAATTCCCACTTGGCTGTGTCTAGCCAGCTTGGCTCTGCTAGCTCTCCCATTCAGCGGAGTGGGGAGAAACTCTGTTCTGACTTAAAAGGCTAGAATTAGGGTTGCCATATATGCACATGTTTAGAGGGCACTTATGAGAAATACAGATTGCAGGGCTGCATTGACTCCAATGCAGTCCTGCAACCTGTATATCTCAAGTGCCCTCTAAACATGTGTATATATGGCAACCCTAGATAGAATGGCATTTCAGCACCTGCCACAGCAACTCTGGCCAGAGCCACCCACAACAGCCATTTCTGTTACAATGAGAAGAGCAGGGAGGGATTGAAATGTGGAACTCAGTGCCACAAGAAGCTATTAAATATCTCCTTAACATTTCAAGTGGCTAAGGAGAGGCAAATGCCCTACTCCTTTATCCAATAAGCCCCAACTCCTCATTTGTACACGGTATTCAAAGAGGCTGGTAACTGCCTCTCGGCGCATTAGAATGAAAATAAATGAGATGATAGCCTGCTGCAGTCGATGGAGCCTCCGCTCATCTATTTGGCAGGTAGCAGGTAGCCCCCTGCATGTAGTTCTTGTGTATGTGGGCAGCCCTCACTCACAGATTCAGCCAGACAAACCTAACAGATGGGCAGGCGTTCTTCCCCACCATGCTCTGCTGCCCCCCACCCCTTGGGCAGCAAACTATGGGAAGAAGAACCTACCCCAGCTGTTTCTTCCTCTCGGCTAGGATATCACTTTGGGGGGTGTTCCAGCCCCTGCTATCCCATTCCCCACCTGCTCACAAGGTTGGCAGCTGGAAATAACCTTTTGCTATGCACAAGACATTGATTTGGTACGCTGATTTATAATTGCATACTTTATTGAGCGTGAGCATGGAAAGTGAAAGTAAAAACTCCACACTATCAGGCTTTGCAAGTTGTCAGCCCAGTGTCTTGCATCCTGGGCTTACAACACCATTCTCCATGCCCTCCCTTCCCTACACCTCCGCTTCCCACCCCCTTCCCTTCCCATCCCCAGGCCCCAAAGCAGCTTATCACTGCATGCCGCTATTCTCCACGGCTCTCCTTCCCTGTACCCCCAATTCCCACCCCCTTCCTTTCCAACACTTGTACCACCATTTCCCACTGCCCCCGCTCCTCCAAACCGCCCACCTTTCCCAGAATAAGCATGGAAGCCACAGATTGTAAAAAATATAACTTTATTTAACTATTATATTGACTACATTAACTTCAATAGACCTTTCATTTAACTTTCTTACTTTGTCAAGAGTAAGGAGTGATCAGCAGGGACTGGATTGCCCACTGTGACTTCTCCCATGGAACCAAAATTAGTCACTGTCAGAGACAGGATGCTGAGCTTGATAGACCATTGGTCTGATGCAGTAGTGCATTTCTTATGTATTTAATTTTAATTAATTTTAAATGATTTGAAGTTTATTTACAGTAATTTAAAATGATTTGCAATTTTATTTCTTTTTTCCACTTTATTTCATCTCTTTTTATTTCTCGTGGCATGACTGGCAGTGGGGGAGGTGTGCCATTTATTATGCATTTATTTAACTGGAACATTTGAATCGCTTTCCCTGAAAGCAAATTATCAACATAAATACATCATAGATTTTTTTAAAAACATGTTATAAATAATATAATATAAATCATTACATAATTTTTATATACACAGAAACAAACATAAATTATATTCAATTTAATAAAAGAACAAAAGAAAAGAATATTTCACAGAGAGCCAAGCCTGGCTTCAGCTACTGCCAGACTCTGACATAATAGATGGCACAGCCACTTCTGTGTGAAGAGCTGAGAAAGTCTTCTATTTGTGGAAAGAGCCTTTATAAAAGAAATACCAAAAATATTGCAAAAGGCAGATGTTGTTGGGACAGTGGAATGCCCGTCTCTTGGTGAGGGAGAGCATTCAGAGAGTGGTTGTACTATCATCACAAGTGCCAGGCTTGACTCTGTGAGTGCTCTAATCAGGAATGTCAGCTTGTCTGCATGCTGGCATTGCACTGGCATTCCCCTGTCCCACCAGTATCTGCCTCCCCCATCCATGGGCCTGCCATGGTTTCTGTCCCTCCCCCGTGACCCAGAGTGTCAATGTAGAATGTGAAGAACCTTTTATGAAAGACACCTAAAATATTTTTTTAAGGGAAAAATCATAGTGGCTGGTCATTGAGAGGAAAATTCTTGTTTTGTAGATCTTCTTTGAAAGAAGAAACAAATCTTGATTCAAACCTGAGAGCGATCACGGGCCTGCCTCGATGCCTCCCCTCTCCAGCCCTTGGGCTCACCATGGTGCTTCCTTCCCGCCATCCTGCAGGTCTGTCATGGTGCCTCTCTAAAATAGCAATCTGAAGATCCCAACAGACTTGAATATGCTAATCTCCCCGAATGTTGTCTCAGTCCTGGGACTCTTTTCACAAATAGAAGAGCTTGTCAGTCACTAACCAGGCTCTGCTCTCCCAGGTTTGTGAATGGAGATCTGGAATGATCCAAGCAAGGTCTGATCCATGATCCACTGCATGGAATGGTCCAGGTTGGTCTCACCATGGTGAGATGAGATCCCTGAATGGCGCAGGTCCTGGGCACTCATTATTGGGGAACCGGTTCATGTCCGTTGCACTCCTGAAGCAAGGCCACAAGGAAAGCCGTTAGCTCAGACCACTCCACCCAGCTTCCCATCCCACCGCAGTGTTTTCCCCGTCCCAGTGCAAGTGCTTCCAACCCCCAGAGCAGCTTATTACCATTCTTCATGGTTTCCCTTTCTCCTTCAAGCCCTAGTGTTTCAGCTACTGCCCGTCCTTCTGGTCCAATAAAATGGCCTTCGGTCTGCACGAAAGGAAGCTGGAATGAGTATCTGGTCTAGGTTGCTGTTGGGGCGCTTGCTGTGGTAGGATCTCGGCGCCATGCGGTTCTCTTGCTGCAATCACAGCTTCCTAAGGCTACGATGAACTTACTGGTAAGGAGGAGATCTCGAGATATTGCACTCCAGGTGGATAGGGCTGCAGCAGCCCTGGTAAAATCCTCTCCCTGGTACAAGTTTATTATTCCTAAGGTAGGAGGAGTAGGGTATATACAGGCGATTTCTAATATCCACCTTAGAGGGCTTTTACATCTTTTCGCCTCCAGACATTTGACTCTGCAGTGGTGAGAGGGCGTCAGATGGGTATTCCCTGGTGTGAATGCCTTTGCCCATGTGGCAAAGACGTAGAAGATGTTTTACATGTCCTCTTTGACTGCCACCTGTTTAGTGCCTTAAGGACCCAGTTGGGTCTTATAGTAGGCCTTACTTATGAGGCTAGCTCAAAGCAGAAATTTATTTATCTTTTGGGAGATAATAACAGTGAAAGGTCCCTGTTGGTGGCTATTTTTCTGGGTAGAATTATGAGGATTAGGAAGTCTTTAGATAATTAACTTTTTGGAGAGCCATCCGGTAGATTATGCAGAGGCCCTCCATCAACTTCTGAGTTCCATTTATTGATGGAAGGGGGATAATGCTTTTTCGTTTTTTGTTGTCTGTGGCCTTATGGGGTGAATGATGGCTATAGCTCAGATTCATGGCCTAGTTTTATTTTTGTAATGTAGTATCTATTTTACTTTTGTACATATGCCTATAATTGGCCCACTTCTATGATATATTTTAAAGGTATGATGGTTGTAAGGAATCAAATGCCTTACTGATGTTCAGCTAAAGGTTTTTGATTGTCTGGCTGGAAAATGTTCTATATATAGAACTATTTTGCTTGTAAGACATGTATGCTCTGTGTCTACATGATATAGACACTAGCAGATAAATAGACGTTTAGCTAAAGGTTTTTGATTGTTTTGCTGGAAATTGTCCTATACATAGAATCATTTTTGTAAGACATGTACATTATGTGTCTACATGATATAGATATTGCTGTCTTATGGCAATGTACTTGATTGTTTGTTTATTGTTTGATTGTTTGTTTTGTTTCTTTTGTTTTGTTTTTATATGTGGATCAAGGCAAAAGCCAGTATCCTAAATAAATTGATTGATTGAATTGATTGATTGATTGATTGCTGCAATCACTGTAGAGGAGTGAACAACATACAAAAACCAAGCACTGCCATTAGTGCCCTCACCCCTTTTCCCCTTCACCTGCCCACCATTTTGGGATCACAATTTCCCTCTCCACCTGCCCAAAGGGAAGCAGGAATGAGCACCTGGCCTAGGTTGCTGAGGTAGGATCAGAACTTTCATCTCGACTAGAAATGCAGAATCAGGGCTGTCCAGTTTCCATGGGGGGAGCAGGGGCAGTTGGAGTGGGATTGGGCCAGCGGAGGAGCAAGCGCTGGACACATGCTGGGAAACTGTCACGCGTTGGGGTTTTAAGATGGATGTGAGAGCAAGAGCGGAGAGAGGGGCAGGAAGTGGTCATTCCTCAGAATGCTATAGGCTTTAGGTTGTCACATGCAGCAATAAGGAAAACCATTAATTCAGACTAGGACTGAAACGAGAATAATTTTTTCTCGCAAGTAATTCACAGGAATCAAGAGGGGAGCCTGAGAACTTGGGTGTTCTTGGTCCCCTCCTCGAGTTCTTGCAAATTACTTGAGAGGCCGGGGTTGTGTGTGTGTGTGTGTGTGTGTGTGTGTGTGGCACTGGGGACAGAGGCAAGCAGGGGGCAAAGACAAGCCCCTTGGGCACCTCCATCCTGGCCTCCCCACCTTGGGGGAGGAGGGGGAGAGAAAATTCAGGTGGGATGGGGGTCCGGAAGCGGGGGCCTGGGGGGGCCTAGCAGGGGTCAAGCAAGGATTTACTCAGTGGCTGCTGTGGTCTGTGCCGGGCTCTTCCTGGCTTTGCAGTTTGAAAAGGGGAAGAAAAAACAAAAACCTTGAGCATAACGCAGAGCTACTCGGTCCTGGCTGCACTCATCAAAGATGGTGACCGCAGGACAAAGCATGCACAGAAGAGCTGCTCAGCCCTGTGGGTGCCATCTTTGGAAAGGGCAGCCAGAGCCGAGCAGCTCTTCTGGCCCAGGCAAGGATGCAGGCAGACTGGCTGGAGCTGCAGAGTTGCTGAGGGGCTACTCAGCTCTCCCTTCCATGCAAACCAGAAACTAGGGATGGGCGAACGCGGTTCGGATGTTCAGAGTTCGAACCGAACTCGGTCTGTTCGGACGCCTGAACTGAACTCTCAAATGACCGAACAGTTCGGTTGTGTTCGGATGAGTTCGGGGGCAGGAAAAACGTCATTTCGGGGGGGGGGGGAGAGTTTTGGTTTCGATATTGCTATTTTTGACTGTTCGGCCAAGTTCAGTCAACCCAAACTCGACTGAACCGAACCATTGAACCCGAACTCGGGTTTTGTACCGAACGACCGAACATCGAAACTGCATTCTGTTTGCTCATCCCTACCAGAAACTGCACTTGTGTGAAAGCATACAAGCCTATTATTGGCTTGCACACCTGTGATGTTACCAGAAGGTGGATTTTGCAGGGAGTTCCCCTTTTTCTGTGGGGATTTTTCAGAGGAGGGATTTTGTACTAAATTCATGAATCACAGTAGCATATTTTTCACAGGACCCTAGCCATATGCACCCACCCACATACATTCCATCTATGTATAATTTTTCAGCCCACTTATGAAAAATACATGTTGCAGGACCTGCATTGGCACCTTTGCAACAGGTATTTTGCATGTTGCATAAAATGTACAAAGGAATCATATGCAGGCCCTGCAACATGTAGTTTGCAACAGTGGCCTGGAAAAATATAGGTGGAAACATGCATTTTTCATAAGTGGCCTGGAAAAATATTTGGCAACCCTAGGAGTATCTCTGCGGCACCATCTGTATAGAGATCTCCTGGAACATGCTCTTATTGTGGTAGCACTTGACCAGTTGGTACTGGACCTTCTGTTTCCCCACAGGGCGATGAAGATTTTGATCTCCTCTGAAGGCCAAGGAATGCAGTATTGTCAGCTGGATTGGTAGGCGGAGAGTGGCACAAAGGAGATAGTAGTGGCACTGGTGGTTGCTTGGCTATCATTCTCCATGGCCACGGCAATGCAGAGGCTGTTAGAAAAGAGCATGTTTGGGGAACATACTGTGAACCAGGACGATCTGAGACAACATGTTTGAATTTAGTGTGCATTGGCCTTTTAACGTGGATGCGAGAGAGTGGAGAAAGGGGCAGGAAGTAGTCACTGCTTGAAGCTCCCTAGGCTTTTCACCCACAGCTCTATGTTGCTGGTGGACTGCTATGCAGGCAAGACTGCACACACCCTAATTGATTGGACACAGCCACATGGGCGCACATTAATCTGGATTTTCCCACACAGCGAGATCTCATTCTCTGAGACTCCGGTGAAACATCTGGTGAGCACCTAATAAATAGGCAGGTGGACACCCACCTGATGTGAGTTAATAGGTGCTATAGTCTCATTTGTTTTCACTCTTAAGAATATAAGAAATGCCATAGTGGGCCACACCAATATCCCAACATCCTGCCTCTAGTTTGACAGCATCCAACTACAGCCTGGTGGGCTCCAGTCACAAATGGCAGGTTCACGGGATTTCCCTGTTAGAGGTGTGCATCAGGGACCCATGTTGCTCTTCATTTTCGTTATATAAATATGTCATTTTCATTTTCAAAAAAATCAAATTTTCATTTTCATTTTTGCTTCCATTTTCTATTTCCATTGGTTTTAATGGAGAACACCTCTTCTGTTGTATCTTTTTTGTTTTTCATTATATTTGATAGAAACATGGGGAGATTGTAACACAGTTAGAAGGTGTTAACTATTCCAGAAAGATTGTACAAAGGAATCTGATTTTATACGCAGCTGAATTATGCTATTTTGCAAAAATCTGCATATACATTCCTGGCTGTAACCTCTTTGTCTCCCATCTAATGTGGATGAAACATGGCAAATTTATACCCCTCCCCATGTTTAATTCTTATGCCAACTTTCAGAAGGATTGGATAAAGGGTCCTGGTGGTATATGCAATTAACCTATGCAGTATGTCTGACTATAACATCTTTGTATTCCAACCAGTGTACATGAAATTTGTCAGGGTTGTATCTCACACTTTCAGGATCATCTCTGCCAAATATCAGAAAGATGTGATAAAGGGTTCCAGTTTTATATGTCTGCACAGCATATGCAGAGAAGGAGCCTATGCCAGGGATTCTCTTACATGTCACTGTGGTATAAGATCGGTTTGTGATGCCAATTGTCCAGCAGAAATGTCAACCAAATATCCTCATTCTGTGCTGTGACCATCCCAACATTATTTATTTATTTATTTATACAAAATTTGTATCCTGCCCCTCCTGCCACAGGGCAGCCCGGGGCGACGAACAGCAATATAAAACAATAATACAATAAAACAGTTAAAATTCACAAATATGTTAAAATTCACAAATATGCAGGGAAAAAATAAATTAAAAAATCCCCACCCCCCACCGACCCGACCCCTCTCCAGAGGCCTGGTGGAAAAGCCAGGTCTTACATAAACATTGAAATAACAGGAGAGTGGGGGCCAACCAAGCCTCCTCTGGGAGCAAATTCCATAGCACAGGGGCGGCCACTGAAAAAGATCGAACATTGGTGGCCACCTGACTCGCCCGGAAAGCCTCCAAAAAGGCTCCCACGAATCATCAACATCATCATCAACTTTTATTTGTACTCCACTTTCTCTCGCCTATGGCGACTCGAGGCAGCTGACAACAAAAGCAAGAGACATCTAAAGAACAATAACAATTACAATTTCAGCACAACCACACAGTCTAAATAACCCCTCAATTAGCATAACAGCATAACATTACATAACATAGTTCCTCATTTTTATCCATGCCCTCTCCTCTCTCACAAAGTTCAATATAATGCAACAAATCAATAATATTACAACATCATACCAGTCCTTTCATATGCTCCATCCCTGCTGCCACTAGGGAAGGAGCCCATCAACCCCCCCATACCCTCCTGCTCTCACCAGGAGGAGGGACCTATGATCCACAACAATACCCCAATAAAATAACAATCCAAATATCAAATTAAACATTTCTACAACAAAACAAGACCCCTAACCCCCACCTCCCACACCTTCCCCTGCTGCCACCAGAGGTTGGTACCAACCCCCCCCCATAACCCCCCACTACTTACCCCAATACAACCACTCTCCCACCCCAAACCCAACAAAACACAACTTACAAAAATACCAGACCCCTAAATCCCCTACAGTCCCCAAAGGGCCCCAAAGGGTCGCACCGTTTGACCACTCCTCTTTATGCCCCCCCAGAAGTTTCCGAGAGCGGGTCACGGAGTCACATTAGGGCACCCAACCCAGGTGCACCGGCGTTCATGTTGGAATGCAAGGACTGTGAGATCATTGCATTGATTATCCCAATGCAGAGTTTACAAAGGAGTGTAAGTAGTTAATCATTAATAAGCAGGCAGAAAGCATACTTAAGTTTAAGTAGCTTTATTAAGAAATACATGTAGGATAGGAAAGGCCTACATCTATACTAAGTCTTAAGACTAGGTGTGTTCAGGGGGGAAGTAGCAGAAGCTCTCTGAATATCTCTCAGACAAAGAGATAAGAAACATCACGGGGAGAGGAGATTAACCAATCAGGTCCTAGCAGGAGTAGAACTAAGTGGAGGAGGGGTTCCCTGATCTGACTGTCTCTACTCCTGCTGTTTCTAGCAAACAAGCAGGATAAGGTGCTTAGGGGAGATGTAACTAAGGAATGTGTTTCCAACAGTTCTTGGCCCCCCTGCCCCTTAGTACTGACTTCATGTTGTTTTTTCTCCCTGCAGATGACTTGGTGGGGGATCGAGGTGGCAGTAATGATGGGCCACCCGATGACAAATGCAGTGTCTGGTGCAGTGTCTGTCTGGCAGAAGGGCCCCCAACCAAGAAACGGCCGACACCCTTTGGGTGTCGCCATTGGGCCTGGTGCCATTGGGGCTGGTGCCCACAGGGCCCAGCCCTGGGAGTTGTTACCTGGGGAAGGGGAGGGAAAAGCAGAGTGACAGCAGGCTCGTCCAGTCAGTACAGTCCCAGTTCCCCCAGCACAGATGATCTCAAGAGTTGCACGGGCACATGGGGAGTCAGGGGTCTCTCAGATAAGTAGGGCCCAGGCCTTGAAGGGCTTTAAAGGTTAAAACCAGCACCTTGAACCTGGCCTGGTGCTTTATAGGCAGCCAGTGCAAAGCCCGGAGCACTGGTGTCATGTGTTCCCTGAGGCCCGCCCCTGTAAGGAGATGGGCCGAGGCATTTTGCACCAGCTGAAGCCTCCGGACCAACTTCTTGGGGTAGCCCCACATAGAGTGTGTTGCAGTAATTCAGCATCGAGGTCATGAAGGCATGGATGACGGTGGCGAGGTCGAAGTCTGAGAGATACGGCCAAAGCCGCCGGACAAGATGTAACTGCCGAAACGCATTCCCTGCCACGGCCACAACCTGAGATTCCAGGCTGAGCCGTGAATTGAGGAGCACACCCAGACTTCGCACTTCAGAGATCATGGGAGGGTGAACCCCCCCAACAAAAGGGGGTTCAACCACCCCCAGACCCCCCAAGGCCTCACCCACCAACATCACCTCCATCTTGTCAGGATTCAATTGCAGATGGCTCAACCTTGTCCAAGCCCCCACAGCTGACAGGCACTGGGAAAATAAGGAGATTGTGTGACCTGGGTCGTTAGAAAAAGGGAGGTAGAGCTGAGTGTCATCCGCATACTGATGACACTGCATGCCCTGAAACCCTTTCACAATCTCCCCTAATGGCTGCATATAGATATTAAACAAGGGGGGGGGGGGGACAGAATGGCACATCTCTCCTCCACTTGTTACTTGGAAGTTGGAAGCATCTGTTTAGGAAAAAGCCCATAGAGATTCTCTTATGTCCTCTGTCACAGTGCTGCAGGATGTGATTGTGATGATAACTGGCCAGCCTGGATTTATAAACAATGTCTCCTGATTTCTGGGATGCTATCCCCAAAGTCTCAGTTTTGTCCCTTCTATGCCCGCCTGAGGGCCGTCCCCTATGCCCGCCTCGAAGCCACTACCGATTGGTCCTGTAAAGCTGGAAGCATGCGGTAATTGGCCAGT
>QEPC01013399.1:2020723-2039098 GCA_003113815.1 Sphenodon punctatus
GGGGGGGGGGGGACAGAATGGCACATCTCTCCTCCACTTGTTACTTGGAAGTTGGAAGCATCTGTTTAGGAAAAAGCCCATAGAGATTCTCTTATGTCCTCTGTCACAGTGCTGCAGGATGTGATTGTGATGATAACTGGCCAGCCTGGATTTATAAACAATGTCTCCTGATTTCTGGGATGCTATCCCCAAAGTCTCAGTTTTGTCCCTTCTATGCCCGCCTGAGGGCCGTCCCCTATGCCCGCCTCGAAGCCACTACCGATTGGTCCTGTAAAGCTGGAAGCATGCGGTAATTGGCCAGTTAATATGTGTCTGTCAGTCTGTTGGGTTGCTCCTCATCCTCCCTCCTACAGCCTCCCTCCCCCTGCCATGCCAGGTGCCTGCCTCTGACTGGCATTGCATGTGCTTCTATTTATCTGAATAATGGTCTTCAAGGGGACAACTTCAATTGCTTATAAAATTGGGGCCCTTTATCAAATTTTCCTGTAATGTGGCAGAGATGACAGGGAAGCTGTGTGATAAATTTCTGCCAAATTAGTTGTAAACAGGATAGAATATAAAAATGTTAGAGTCAGAAATGTATTTTCAAGTTAATGACTTATAACATCAGGACACGTTATCCAATATTTCTGAAATTTGCCAAGATTGCTACACTAGTGGAGTGACATAATTTCCCCAGGTTTTATGCAAATTGTATGGAAGATAAAAAAAAAAAAGGTGTAGCCATGAATGTGTATGGAACGTTTCTTAAAATCACAACATTCAATTGCTTTTGGAATCGGTCCCCTTTATCCTATCATTTCAATAAGAACCTATTCAGATGGTTTGTCCTCAGAGGATGATGGAACCAGAACGGTTCCGGAATGCTTTGGGGGAGTTATCCTCTGACCTTGACAGCCGTCTCATCGATGACCTCGTTGTGCTGCGGAACACCTTGCTGACTGAGGTCATGGATCAGATGGCTCCTAGGCATCTGCTGCTCAGGCGACAGCTACGCAGGCCTCCATGGTTTTCCAAGGAGCTGTGATTGCTGAAGCGAGATGGGCAGCAGTTGAAGCGACGGTTGCGTCGTTCTCATGCTGAAGCTGGCAGATTGTGGCATAGAGACTGTTTACGAGCCTATGCCATGGCTATGCCAGCAGCAAAGTGGGAGTTGTTTGCTACTCTCATAGCATCTGCAAAATCCCATTCAGTGGAGCTTTTCCGGGTTGTGCAGGGGCTGGTCAGTCCGGCCTCCCTCAACCTTGGAATAGAGCCATCTATTGCTCGTTGTGGCATGTTTGTGGATTATTTTGTGGATAAAATCACTCGTATTCACCATGACTTTGACACTGCACTTATTACACTAGGGGAAGCAGAAGTTATAGAAGCCCCACCATGTCCGGTTTTATGCGATCAGTTTCAGTTAGTGACACCCGCCGATGTGGTGAATGTTCTTGGGGCGGTCAGGACCACTTCTTGTGAATCAGATCCATGCTCATCCTGGTTAAGTTCTGCCAGGAGACAATGGGGCCATTGCTGGATGGGGTGGTCAGTGCCTCCCTGTGGGACGACAGAGTGTCGGGTTGTCTTAAGGAAGCAGTGGTGCGGCCTCTGCTCAAGAAACAATTGCTTGACATTGACTCCCCTGATAGCTATCAGCCTGTCTCTAGCCTTCCCTTTTTAGGGAATAGGTAGTGGCTTGGCAACTGCAGGGGCATCTTGATCATATCAGTTTTCTTGATCCCTCTCACTCAGGCTTCTGTCCGGGGTATGACACCGAGACCGCGCTTGTGGCTTTGGTAGATGACCTGCACTGGGAATTGCATTGGGGTTGTTTGACCCTGCTGATTCTGTTAGATCTGTTGGCTGCGTTTGATACCGTTGATCATGAGATGTTGGTGTCACACCTGCAGGACTGTGCAGGGGTGGGCGGGACTGTTCTTGAATGGTTCCACTCTTTCCTGACCGGAAGAACCCAGCGGGTGGTGCTTGGGGATTATTTTTCATCATACTGAGACCTCTCGTGTGGAGTCCTGCAGGATTCTGTTCTGTCCCCTCTCCTGTTCAATGTGTATATGCAGCCACTCGGTGAGGTTATTAGGGGGTTCGGTGTGTGGTATCATCAATATGCTGATGACACCCAACTGTACCTCTGTTTTTCAACAAATCCCGGTCCGGCAGTCTCAGTGCTTACTCGGTGTTTGGCGGCTGTGGGGGACTGGATGAGGGCCAATCAACTGTGACTGAATACTGACAAGACAGAGGTGATGCTAGTGGGTAAGGCGATGGAGTTGGCAGCCACCATTATTGATGGGGTCTGACCTCCATTGACCTCCCAGGTATGGAGTCTGGGGGTGCTCCTCAATGTGCAGCTCCACCTGGATGTCCAGGTGGAGGTTGTGGCGAGGAGTGCCTTTTGCCAATTACACCTGGTGCGGTGACTTCAGTCATTTTGTTTTGGACTCTGACCTGGCCACTGTCATCTATGCTTTCATCACCTCTAGACTAGACTATTGTAACACACTCTACGTGGGGCTAACCATGGTGACGGCTCGGAAATTGCAGCTGGTGCAGAATGTGGGGGCCCGCCTCCTAGTGGGACTGGGCCGCCGGGAGCACATTACACCAGTGCGCTATTCTCTGCCACGGCTGCTGGTGGTTTTCTGGGCCCAATCAAGGTATTGGTTTTGGCCTATAAAGCCCTAAACGGCCTATCTGTGAGATCACATCACTCCCTAGGTCCTGGATTGGTCCCTGAGGTCATCCGGGGGTGTGCTGCTCAAGGTCCCCTGAGTTTTTTTGGGGGCCACGCAGGGGAGGGTATTCTCAGTGGCCATGCCTCGGCTGTGGAACTCCCTCCCGGTGGAGGCCCGGCTGGCCCCGGATCTTCCCTCCTTTCAGAGAAGTTGTAAGACCTGGCTATTCCACCAGGTGTTTGATGGGGGAGAAGGGTAATGGGGGGGGTAGGGGATTGGGGGAATGTATTTTTCCTCCTTTATGCTGTTTTAATTGACATTTTTATTATATTGTAAGCCACCCCGTTGGCTGTGGCAAGAGGGGCGGGGTAAATTTTAAAAATAAATAAATATATATTTGGTAAACGTAACATCCTCTGTTGGGGGTATAATCTCACCAGGCTTCATTAGAATTGAATAAGAAACAAAACAATTATAGCCAGAAATATTTTTTCCCCGGTTTTTTCCATTATTTCAAAAACAAAATTTCATTTTCGTTTTTGTTTTTGTTTTCATCATGATTATTTGTTGTTTTTGTTGTTACAAGAACAAAAATGGAAATTGCAAATTTCATTTTTATCATAATAATGAAAACGAAACGCAGACCCCTATTCCCTGTTAAAGCAGGGCTGTCCCACCTAAAGTGGGACTTTGGGAGGTATGCTTTAGCTGTGCCTGCCAACCCCTAAAATTACACTCTGCTCCTCCCCTCATCATCAGTGCATCCTGCTAGGTGCTGTGCTGTTTACTTCCCAGAGGGACATATGTGGAGGAGGGGATAGGACAGGAATGAGGGCCATGAACAGGAGACAGAGTTCTGTCCTTCCTTCCACAGATGAAGGGAGAAATGGAAGGGGACATGGGACTGATGATTGCTGCCTCCTACTCTTGCTCCCTCTCCCTGCCTCCTAGTCCGTTCCCCATTTCCCATGCGCCCCCAGAAATAAATAGAACCTGGTTGTGGGGGAGGGACAGAGAGCATGTGCTGGACAGAAGGGAGAGGAAGGATGAGTATAGCTACAGGGCATGCACACTCTTGAGAATACCTTTATTTTATTTTCCTTTCTGTTGAAACAAAAAGCCTAACAGGACACAGAAGGCGGGTGGGACATCTGTATAGCTAATTAGAACACCCAGCATTACTACAGTTATTTGTTCCCAAAGAAAAACATTCAGCACAAGAGTTTAGGAAGGGATGAAGTGTGAGCCAACATGTGGATTTAACGAAAAGGGTATCCCCATGTGTAGTTTTTTTTTCTTTCTTTTTACAGCCCAGATTATTCCTGCACCTTTCTCTGAAGCAGATGGTACTAGTCAACAACAACAACAAGTTTATTGATTAGCAAATTTGCTATTATCAACACATACACCACATAGAAATTTTACACAAAATAAAAGGATAAAATAAAATACAGCATAGTCAAATTGACCATAAAATTCTGGCCCTGTACACTCTAATAAGCCAGTTAAACCTGAAAAATCTGATATCTACATATCTCTGCACTCACGCTCTACGTTCCGCAAGAACATAGCGACCAGTTTAATTACCGAAACATTGGCAGTCGCTACTAATGTGACAAAGATATCCTCTGGATCATGCTTATCGAGGGGAATCAGATTGCCTATCCACTGCTCTCTAAGAGTCTCATACTGTGGGCAAAGGAGCAGAACATGCAGGAGCATCTCCACTTTATCAGGGCGCCATCTGCAGGTTCTCGCCTCCCTCGGTATTAACTCTCTTCTTCCCAAAACTTCGTTGGTCTCGAATAGGTCAAAATGCAGGAGCGTTACTAATCTCCGAAGGCCGGGATCTTGGATTTGAGTTAAATAAGGCTCCAAACCAAATGCCATTTTGACCTTCATATAATGGTGCGCAACTTTGTATATAAAGAGGAGATCCACATCCTTATGTTGGGCCCGCTCTTTGACTCTTATTGCGAGCTTGCATTTAGAAAGACTCACTGCTGGCATGCCATCCTCCTCTGTCAGTAGGGCAATGTCAGCTGTTAATTTTTTAAGGTGTCCCAACCACGAATATTGTCGGGCCCCCTGATGATCCTTTTGCTCCACATAGCACTTATGTGCTATACCTGATACCTCTCCTGATAGTTGCTTCCAGAAGGAAAAGAATCTACAGTTGAGGTGGGCAACAACCGGCAATAACCCCTGTTCCAGCCTCAGCATAGGAACCGGCGTCGCTCTAGGGGCCGCTAGAATAGCCCGACAGAAAGAATTATGCGGGACTTCAATTCTACGTGCATATGCACAGGCAGTGATTTCCCCTCCGTACGTGAGGCTTGAGAATAAAAGGTATCTAGCATTAGGTTACCTGGGGCTGCATAGTATAGTCTTAATAAAGCTCCCATTGCCTGTTTTGCCTTGATAATACGTCTGTCCAAATTTTTAACCCATCGGTTCTGATCTGTAAAAACTACTCCCAGATAATTCTACTGCCTAGCTGGTAGCAGCTCTTGCCCATTCAAATACCACTTAAACTTCGAATTTGTGCAAGACTTGCCAAATGAAATCACATTAGATTTTTTCATGGTAATGGAAAGGGCATTCTGTTTGCAATAGCCTTGCAAAGCTATTAACGTTTGCTGAAGTTCACGTCTCATTTGTGCCAGAATGACAATATCATCTACATACAGCATACATGATATCGGCCTGTCGGCTACCCGTGGGGGAGTCGGATTACTCATATCCAACGTGGGAACTAGATCATCTAAATACAAGTTAAAGAGAAGGGAGGTGAGTAAGCAACCCTGCCTCACCCCCTGATGTAAAGAGAACTGCTGGGAAACTCTGTCTTCTACACCCAATCTCACGACCGCTCTAGCATCCTAATGTAATTTGATGAGCAGCTCCAGCAAGCCCTCGGGGATCCCCATCTTCTTCAATTTGGCCCATAACCGGCCTCTATTTACAGAATCAAATGCCTTGGTGAAATCAATAAAGCCAGCAAATAATTTCCCACTTCTGATGACAACATATTTATCTATCATATGCTGCAGCATGAAGCAATTATGGAGCATGGACTTCACCTTCCTAAAACCTGCCTGCTCTTCCTTAAGAGGGTGGTCCGTAGCAACCCAATTTTCAAGAGCTGAAAGCAAAACTCTAGTATAAATTTTACCAAGGGTGGACAGGAGGCTAATCGGCCTATAACAAGCCGGATCACATGGGTTCCCCTGCTTGAAAATCGGGACTATCACAGCCACTGCCCACTCTGGAGGTATATTTTTGGCAGTATTCACAATCGTAAAGAATCGTGCAAGTATGGGAACCCACCAGGCCTCAAAGTGTTTGAAAAGCTCCGGAGGGGCTCCATCTATCCCTGGTGTCTTAGCTGTCGCCAGTTTATCCAATGCTCCCCTTACCTCCTCTTCTATCACTAGGGGAACAAAAACATTAGTGTCCCCTCCTCTTATCACTTGGTCCAACTCACTGCCTTGGTACTAGTCACTGCTGGAGAGGAGATAATGGGCTGGACACATCATTGGTTTGCTCAGCATAGCAATCCCTGTGCTCTTAGATGGGGATTCAGAATGGCCTGAAGGGAATATTTGATCTCAGCATTCTTCTCTGTCTCTTGTACCTAATGTAGAAGCGCAAGTAGTTTTCTGTTTTTAAAAATATAAAATGTTCAATATCTGTTTTTTTTTCTTTTTAGCAACTAAAATAAATGTGGGATGTGGTGATATAAAATGAAGAAGATCAGGCAAGATGAAAGCTGCAACTGGGCAACTGAAGATTCAGGCACCCCTGACAAATTTGGGGTGCCTGAATCTACCTGACCCTGTTCACACCATTGATGCCTGAATGTGACCTGACAGGCTGCTTGAAAGCACCGGCTGGTCTTTGAAAGTGATAGATCCCAGCTGGGATCCCACCCATGGCTCATAAGTTTCAAAGGCTGCTTACCTCCCTACAGCGCGTCTCACCTGAGAGACGTTGCCCTTGATGACTGTTCAGAATCGGCAGCTAGTGCTGAACGCAGCAGCTCACCTCCTAATGGGGCTGAGGCATCTGGAACACATTACACCACTGCTCTGAACCCTGCACTGGCTCCCTTTAGCTTTCCAAGTTGTGATGGGCCAGGAACACCCCTGCCGTCAGACTCACCTGGGGTCCCGCCAGCAGCGACTCGTGAGGGACCAGTGGTGGACCATCCTGCTGGGAATGAGAGGAAGCTGCAGGAGTCCATGGGCGTCAGGTGTCAGCAGCAGGAAGCAGCGGCATGCATGCTGCTGACCTACAAGACCCAGAAGGCTGCAGGCTTCCAGGAGGGACAGCCCATGATGTCAATCAGGCTGGCCCAACCTGGAAGAGTCTGGTGAACTCATTTAACCCGCCTGACAGCCAGGAAGAGGGTGGGTCACCTGCAGGACCAGCAGGATGCTGGAGGAGACAGCAGCCCGACCCAAGCGTCTCAGGAGGGACCACCAGGACACGGAGGGATCTCAGTGAAGTGAGGTAACACATCGGGCCTCACCCAGGCAAGCACCCACCTGCGGGACTGAGTGGAGGGGTTGCACATGAGAGGAGGCACTGATAAAAGTAATGGGGGGAGGGACTAGACCCAGGAGTGGGTAGGACACCTCTCCCTCCCTCACATCCCCCCCCATGAGCAAATACAATCCAGCCCATAAGGGGCCCCAGTGGGTAGTTGCAGAGGTCCCGGGCAGGGGTCGTGACACAGGCACAATTCAAGATGCTGGTTTTGACCTTTAAAGCCCTAAAACGTCTGGGCCCCACATATCTGAGAGACCGCCTGTCCTTCCATGCCCCATTGTGGCCCCTGTGATTGGGGATGTAGAGCACATTGCAGTAATCTAGCCATGGATGACAGTGGCCAGATCGAAATCAGAAAGAAAAGACCGCAGCCTCCTCACTAAATGGAGTTGGTGGAAAGCGCTCCTGGCCACTGCCGCCATCTTGCAATCCAGGCACAGCAAGGGGTCCAGAATCGCTCCAAGGCTGTGAACGTGATTGACCAGAAGGGACTGGAGTCCATCATTGATGACTCAACAGGAGTCCTAATCCCCCACCCCTCAGGTCACAAGGCCAGCTAACCATCATCACCCCAGTCTTGTCTGGATTCAGCTTCAATCAGCTCATCCTTATAGCAGCCCTGCATCGGGTAAACACTGAGAGTGCAGGGTCTGGGTTGGATCTGAATGAAAAAGAGAGGTAGATCCGAGTTGTCATCAACATACTGATGGCAATTCATCCCAAACCTCCGAATGACCTCGCCTAACAGCCCCATATACACACTGAATAGAGGAGAGACAGAATAGAACCCTGCAGGCCTCCATGAGTAAGTCCCGAGAAGATAACGAGCAATATTGTGCTCGCTTGCAACTTAGGGTTTTAACAACTGTGACAGAGGGCTGGTTTCGCCAGCTCTGGCTCCCCTAGGCCAGCACCAAATCTGCATGTCTGTTTCAGGCCCACCGGATGTGGGCTCAGTTCAGACTCTGACAGGGTAGATGGCTGGGCCGGAAACATGGTTCTGGAAGGAACTGAGCCCACATTCCAGACCCAGGAGTCCCTCAGGAGGGTCAGAGTAGTCTGAACCGGGTGGACACGTCTGTTTTCGTGCCCACCCAGTGCTGGGTGGGGGGCTGCCTGTTATTGCCAGCCATGGCTGCATGTCATGGTGGGAGGCAGGGTGTTGGCCGCAGCGTGGGGGCAGAGCTAGCCAGCCATGCATCATGCCCCATCCCCACTCTCTGGCCAGGTCAGGCTGTGGGGACGTGTTCTATTCCCCAAGCTGCCGAGTCGGGGGTGGTCCCCCCTTTCTGGGATGTGGTGGCTACGTGTTTGTTACCACCTAATGTTTTTACTGCTTACATGGCATGGGAGTTAAGGTAGGAGCATTAACTTACAATCCCCAGGCTTTTTGGAGCATAATTGTATTTGTAAAGGCCTTAACTTCTCTCTTAAACCAAAGTCTTTTTTTTTAGTTTATTAGTACACTTTTTTTTTTAATTGGGTATGCACCAAATGACACACACACCCGCTCTAGCTCCCTGCACCCCCTATGCCTCCAAATGACTCCACACCATGGCTCCAAATGACCCCCCCCTAGCATCCCCTATGGCCCCAAATTACACCCCCCTCCCCACCCTCGCTCCCTGAATCCTCCATGGTCCTTAATGGTGCTCCCACCCTGAATCCAAACCTCCTCCAGAGTCCAAAATGGCCAACCACCCTGACTCCCTGCACCCCTTCACTTCAAGTGATCCCCCATAGCAGGTCCCCAGCTCCCCCACACCAAGTGTGCCCTCTGTGCCAGCTCATTCCAAGTGCCCCCTGTGTCAGCCCCCCCGCCTCCCACATTAAGTGACTCCCCTGTATGAGCGCCCCAGCCCCCTATGCAAAGTGATCCCCATGCCAGTTTTATAGCCTCCCCCATGCCAAGTGACCCCCGCACCAGCTCCCTATACCCCCAGGGCCCCAAATGACCCGCCCCCCCACCCTAGCTCTCTGCACCCTATGGCTCCAAATGACTCCCCCAACCTGGCTCCCTGTACTACCCATGGCCCCAAGTGGCCCAGATCATGGCTGCCTAAACCACTTATGTCCTCAAATGACCCCCCTCCTCCCTGAACCCCCATTTCCCCCCCTGCTTCTTAAAGTAACTCTCTCTTCTTGGACATAGTACCTCCTCAGGGTAGATAGCAGACACCTTGCAGGTCTCTCTGCTTGCATTCTCTTTAGTAGGTCTAACTGCTCATAGTCTCTATGGGACAGACATGCTCCCTCCTGCAGCCCAGTGACTAAACCCTTCCACTCGGGCTGTCCCCCTGAGCAGGGTTTGCGAGGAGCCAGAGCCCATTTCCCAGCTCCTGTTTCCTCAGCAGTCTCTGACAACTTGCTCTGTTCACAACACTCTCAGCACAGAGCCTACCTCAGGCTGTGGACCCCAGCCTGGTTCCGCCATGCCCGTTCTCAGCTGGTCCTTCCATTATCTCTGGAGATGCGCCTATTTAAAGGGCCACTTACCCTCAGGGACTCTACCTGGTTACAAAGTGACACCACTCCCCGCATCAACTGCCCAGCCTTCCCACATCAAGTGACCCCCCCATAGCAGATCCCCAGCATCCCATGACCCAAAATGACTCCCCGCACCAGCTCCCCAGGAACCTCCCCCTCCTTGCTGACTAATCCTTGCCCAAACCAGTAAACAGCCATGCTACCACATTCTGAACAAGCTGTAAGCAACAGAGAAGCACCACTGGCAGCCTGTAGAAGAGAGAATTACATCACCAGGGCATGGGTCACTGTGGCCAAGTCAGCCTGGGATAAATAAGAGTGTAGCATATTTTATTTATTTATTTATTTTCACAGCTTGGTACCCTGCCAGATGACAGCTCAGGGTGACTCACATAATATAAAATCATAAAACTATAAAACATATACATACAACTATAAAACATAATAAAATACAATAAAATTTAAATCCCTTCAGTATTCCACCGCTTTTTAAACGAGGCGCTGAAAAGTGCCTCCTGAGCCCCGCGTTGAGAGAAAAGCCGAGCAGGGAGTGATGCTGTGCTTCAAAGCACAGCATCTCCATCCGCTGCTGGCAATGGGGAGCACGTCACTTCTTGCAGCGCAGGGAGAGTGTAAACACTCTCTGTGCAGCTTTTCTCTCAACGTGGGGCTCAGGAGGAGCTTGTCAGCACCTCGTTTAAAAGCGGTGAGAGTCTCCAGGGCCAAAAAACCCCTGCCAACCCAACCCACGCATCTCCCCCCATCAAAGACCTGATGGAACAAGCAGGTCTTGCATCGGCGGTGAAAAATTTACACACATGGGAAGAAACCATCTCCAAACCCCACCCAATACCAGAGTTTTCATGGACAGAAAATAGTTGAAGATGAATTCTTTACCTGGTTTCTACCTCCACCTCAACCCTTGCAACATGCAGGGGCCTGAGGGAGGTGTCATGGAGGAACATAGGGTCACACACGTGTAACATGGGCCCACATGTAGACTACAAGTCTGGTAAATATGTAATATGAAAGGTTCCACATGTATGTAATGTTAACTGTAAAACTCAAATTAGGACTCTGACACGTCACCAAGCTACAGGAAATGCAAAGAGATACCAAAAATGTGTATTTCAGAACACTTGCCAGACGTAACCCTGTGGAGATGTAGATGAACCTTTATGTTTGTCTGGGTTGCCTACGTGTCACGTTGCAGGTCTCCCAAAACACCGGTCCCTCCCAAAGACGGGAACAGAGACAAAGGAGGAAAACTATTTAAAGTGGCCAGTGAGTCACCTTAGGAGTTCTCTCCTTGAGTCATCACAGCAGTACATCTGCATAGGAAAAGCTGCAGCAGCAGGCTGGAGAAACCATGAGGCGAGAGGCATGATTTTGCTCTTTATCAATCAAGAAGCCAGTGCCCAGTCGTTTATGCCAAAGGACTGAGAGAAACTTGTGGACCTTTATAGGGTAAGATGCTTACTTAGGAACTCAACCAGTATAGATCAGGAATGCGTTATATTTACCTTTGATTTCTAGTAACCACTCTGTATCAACTATCTTGCTTATGTAATCAATAAACTTACTTCTTATCTTTATGAATAAGTGTCTGTGTCTAACATTGGAACACAAGTGAGCAACAAGAGTTTTCAAGCTCTTGCGAACCCAGAGAGTAAAGAGTCTGTAAATGGGAAGGATCAGGCCCTTGAGTGACAAAGGATTTGTCCCTGTGGCAGACTTGAATTAGCCAGAGAGAGAAACTAATTCAAATGGGCTGTGCACAAGGGAAACTGAGTCACTCAAACCCGGTAAAGTGGGAGGTTTGGACCTCCAACCCATGACAGTGACACCCCAATGAGTAAGGGTAAAGCTCAGCTTGTGGACCAATGTGTAGAAAGTAGAGGAGCATACCCAGGTGACTGGACTCCTCTGAGGGGAATAATTCCCAAACCTGCAGAGTCTGAAAGCCCCAGGAGTCGGGAACTCAGCTCTGAGAGGGTGGAATAAGCAGATCCTTGAGCAGAGTGTGTTAAGTTTGTTATTTGTACTTTAATTTTGGGTCAGGGACAGATATCAAAATAGGGCTGCCAAAGCATTTCTCCAAGCTCTTGAAGCCAGAATTGGAAAAGGAGGCACAAGCCAGACACCTCCAAACAGAGGGGAAAACTAAGCAGCAACTGAAGCAGCTGATCCAGGAGTTTGAAACAAGCATGAATGGAATGGATGGGAACGGAGCAGGGGCAGCAAATCCCCCCCCCAAGCCTCCTTCCATCCAACCAGCAACCAGAAGATGAAGGTGCACTGCCAAACGTGTCTCAACACCCCCTTCCAACTGACCGACAACCAGGGGGAGGAGGTTCAAACCCTGAACTCGAGATGACCAGAATGAGAATGGAACATGTGCTCAGACTGGAAAAAATAAAACAGGAAGAACGAGAGATGGAGAGACAAGAACGAGAGAGGGAGAGACAGAGAGAACGAGAACATCAACTTGCTCTCCTGAAAATACAGACAGATGCAGGAATCCAGCCCACAATACCCTTTGGGAACAGCGCAGAAGGCAGAATACGTGACTACGCCCCATTGATTCCACAATGCGAGGGAAATCAAGGCATAGAAGACTACTTCACAACCATACATCATATGTTTCTTCAAGAACAGATCCCGCAGGGGACGTGGCTCAAATTAGTGTTACCCAAACTCCCAGCGAAGACAAAACACGTTTACAACACAAAAATTGAGAAATCTCCAGTGCTGACTTTTGATGCTTTCAAAAAGGCTGTTCTTGAGGCCTACAGACTCACTCCAGAAACTTTTTGCCAAAAATTACGCAGCTTCAAGAAGGCAGAGGGTATGTCATAATCAGATGTTTGTAATATATTGAAACAATATGGAACGAAGTGGTTAGATGCATGTGGGAATGCCACTAAGTAACAAATTATTAACTCTGTATTGCTTGAACAGTTCTATACTTTGTGCAGCCCAAATTTAAAAGCACACCTGCTGAATAAGGAGCTCACAAATCTCAAAGAGGCAGGGGCTGATGCATTCACCGAAAATGCTATCTTAGCTTATGGGGAAAGAAAGCCAAATAATGGGGAAAGGAAATCAAGTAATGGGGAAAAATCCAAACATGGGTTTTACCATAAGCAGAATGGGTACAATCCACAATCTGAACAAGTAAACTTAACCCAGAACAAACCAAACGAGAATGGGGGTGGGGGGAGACAGGGATCACCCAGACCCCAAAGAGCACACAATTCCCACAATCCACAGACAAATCCGATAGCCTGTTATACCTGTAAGAAGACAGGACACATAAAAAGAAATTGCCTCAACTCCAAGAATACTGAGAACCAAAGAAGAGCTAAGATTGAAGCTAACTTGGCCTCAGTGAGAACAGACACTCCCACAGGGGATTATATCTGTTACACACTCCAAGAACCCCACACAAATAATGCACACCTCTTCAGACCAGCCAAAGTAAATGGCATGCCCTGTGTGGACTGAATTGATACTGGGGCAGACTGGGTCATGATCAGAGAGGATTTGATCCTGAAAGCGTGTTACACCCCCCGCAAAGTCTATGTCAGTTGCTACAAGGGACTAGACGATGAACTCCCCACAGCCAAAGTGGAGTTGGAATGGGAAGGGATAAAGGGACAAATCCTAATAGCCATCCTCCCCACAACCGCAAAGAACAAGATGTTGGTGGGGAATGCCATAAACAGATGGCTGCTGGATGGGAGGGTGGGAAAAGCCCAATCCGAGGGAGAGGGGCAACAAGGCTCAGAGAGTCCCAAACAGGTTGCACCTCAACCACTGAACCCCATGGGGAATCAGGCCCTAACTGAACCCCAAACCCTGCCAGCAGAGGTGTCCGGGATAGGGCCAGAAGGGGATCTGGAGAGTTCTGACCCAAATGGGGAGGAGCAAGACATAGACCCAAGGTTAGAATTCGCAAGTAAAAACTTGACTGCAACACAAACTGAATTCAGAGTAGAACTGACAAAGGATATCACTCTACAGGGAATCAGAGAAGCAGCTGAGAAGGGAAACCCAACTGCATCACACAGGGTAAAATACTCCTGGGAACATGGGCTACTTTATAAGAGCCTACCCCAGGGAAGTGATGGGAAGGGGCAGGATCAACCCAAGACACTAGTGGTGCCCAAAATGTTCAGAAAGGACTTGCTTAAATTGGCACATTCCTCTACATTTGCTGGACACCTAGGGGTTAAGAGGACTCTGCAAAGGCTACAATTAAACTTTGACTGGCCAGACATGAAAGCAGACATTAAATAATTCTACAAGGTGTGTGACTCCTGCCAAACGAACAAAAAAGGGAACGATCCAAAAAAGGTGCCCTTACACCCCCTCCCTATTATTGAAGTGCCTTTTTATAGGGTGGGGATGGATATTGTAGGTCCCATGAGAAAAGCATCCACCTCTGGGGAAAAAATACCTACTAGTTGTAGTAGATTATGCCACTAGATATCCCAAAGCTGCAGTACTGAGGAATGTGGACGCATTAATGGATATTAATGGATATACTAACGCATTAGTATAGCAGACGCATTAATGGATATTTTCAGTAGGGTGGGGTTTCCCAAACAGATCATAACAGACAGAGGGGCAAATTTCCTCTCCAATATCTTCCAACAGCTCTGGAAGATATGTGATGTGAAGCACATAAAGACTTCTTCATATCACCCCCAAACAAATGGGTTAGTGGAAAGATTTAATGGGACACTGAAGCAAATGCTAACTAACTTTATGAGCAACAGAGCAAATAATTGGGACAAACTGTTGTCATACCTCCTATTTGCCTATAGGGAAATACCCCAGGAATCTACCAGCTATTCTCCTTTTGAATTGCTATTTGGGAGGAATGTCAGAGGCCCCTAGACCTGGTAAGAGATTCCTGGGAAAACTTAGAGGAAACTGAAGGACAACCTGTAACTGGATATGTCCAGCAATTCAGAGAGAAAACAACCTCCATGTTAAAGGAGGCCCAAGTGAACCTGGCCAGTAGCCAAGAAGCCCAGAAAATAACATATGACAAGAAAGCCAAAGACAGATCTTATAATCCAGGAAACACCGTGTTAGTTATGAAACCAACAAAAAAGGTTGGTGGGCAAGTCATTTGGGATGGCCCATATCATATAATTGACAGGAAGAATGAGGTCACTTATTGTGTGAACAAACCCAACTCCAGAACACAGGCACAAGAGTTTCACATAAATAGAATGAAAGATTACCATGTTAGGGACATACAGGCTTGTTTAGCTGTAGTGGTAAAAGGAGATGCCACAGCTGATGACTTGAATGACCCCCCCTACCAAACCTCCTGCAGGAGAGCCAGGAAACTGAATCTCTGGAGGAAATTGGCATTTCCACAGACCTCAGCACCTCCCAAACGCAAGAGATGATGCAACTCCTGCAGAAATACAAAGTCATCTTTTCAAATAAACCTGGGGAAACAGATATTATTGTGCACGCCATTGAGACAGGAACCAAGGGTCCAGTCAAGTCCAGTCCCTTTTGCGCAAATGGGAAAATCCAAACAGATCCACTAGGAGATCGAGGAAATGTTGAAACTGGGAGTCATACAGATCTCAAAGAGTCCATGACAAGCCCTGTGGTTTTAGTGCCTAAACCTGATGGCTCCATAAGGTTCTGCATTGATTATCGCAAACTAAATGCCATAACCGTGTCAGATGCATATCCCATGCCTAGAACAGATGACATGATTGAAAGGATTGCCGGGGCTAAATATCTGACTACCCTAGACATGACCAAGGGGTATCGGCAGATTAAAATGAACCCGGGGGACAGGTCCAAAACAGCATTCATAACTAACAAGGGCCTGTATGAATTCACTGTGATGCCTTTGGGCTTAAAGAATCATGGGTCTACATTCATGAGGTTAATGGATCACATCCTAGAAGGGATGCACGATTTTGCCTTGGCTTACATAGATGACCTGGTGATTTACAGTGAAACTGTGGGATACACACGTGACACACGTAAGCAAGGTACTGCACAGGATTAAGGGGGCAGGACTAACAATAAAACCTGCAAAGTGTAAAGGTGCTATGGGTACTGTTACATACCTAGGACACGAGGTGGGAAGTGGTAAATTATGTCCTCGAAAAGACAAAGTAGAGGCTATTTGCTCCTGGCCTGCACCCACAACCAAGAAACAGATCCAGAGGTTCATAGGCATGACTACTTACTTTCGCCGCTGTGTCCCACACTTCAGTGACATAGTGACCCCCTTAACTGACAAATGCAAAAAACGATGCCCAGAGAAGGTACAATGGTCAGATGAGTGCAACAGTGCATTTGACAAACTTAAGAGAGCTCTGTCTGAGGCACCAGTGTTAATCAGTCGGGATTATGGGAGAGAATTCCATATCTGGACTGATGCCTCTGACACAGGCCTGGGAGCAACCCTCATGCAAGAAGGGGAGGAGAGAATACACCGTCCCATTGCTTACTTTAGCAAAAAACTGCTCCCAAGGGAAAAGAATCTGGCAACAATTGAAAGAGAGTGTCTGGCCGTAGTTGGGCTGTGAAGAAACTTAAACCGTATGTATTTGGTAGAACATTCACAGTGCACACCGACCACTCACCCCTACAATGGCTCAATAGTGTGCAAGACTCCAACTCCAAACTGCTGAGATGGAGCCTGTTCTTACAAGAGTTTGACATGAGAATTCAACATGTAAAGGTTAAACAGAATGTGCTTGCAGATGCACTATCACGCAGGGACACACCAGTCTAAGCATGTTATGAGACCCTGTCAGGCCCACTTCACGATGCAATCTTACAGGGGGGCTGTCACGGAGGAACATAGGGTCACACACGTGTAACACGGGCCCACATGTAGACTACAAGTCTGGTAAATATGTAATGCAAAAGGTTCCACATGTATGTAATGTTACAATTGAGAACTGTAAAACTCAAATTAGGGCTGTGACACGTGACCAAGCTACAGGAAATGCAAAGAGATACAAAGAATGTGTATTTGAGCAAACTTGCCAGACAGACCTGGGGAGATGCAAAACAGCCGTCATGCTTCCCCAAAGGCGGGAAACCCAAGACAAAGGAGGAGGAAGACTACTTAAGCCAGCTTGGCTATCCCTTGAGAGAGCCATCTTGAACATCTACATACGAAAAGCTGCCAGCCAGCAAGGCTGAAAAGACATGAGGAGAGAGAGATGATTTCGCTCTCTAGCAACTCTAAGTCTGGAGACCCAGTCGCTTATGCCAAAGGACTGAGAGAAACTTATGGACCTTTATAGGGTAAGATGCTTACTTAGGAACTCAACCAGTATAGATCAGGAATGCGTTATACTTACCTTTGATTTCTAGTAACCACTCTGTATCAACTATCTTGCTTATGTAATCAATAAACTTACTTCTTATCTTTATGAAGAAGTGTCTGTGTCTAACATTGGAACACAAGTAAGCAACAAGAGCCCTCAAGCTCTTGTGAGCCCAGAGAGTAAAGAGTCTGTAAACGGGAAGGATCAGGCCCTTGAGTGACAAAGGATTTGTCCCTGTGGCAGACTTGAATTAGCCAAAGAGAGAAACTAATTCAAGTGGGCTGTGCACAAGGGAAACTGAGTCACTCAAACCCGGTAAAGTGGGAGGTTTGGACCTCCAACCCATGACAGAAGGTGAGGGTAACCTCCTATCAGCTGCTTAGTCCCTAACAGCATCACTTCAGTCTTCTCTGGACTGAACACGAGGAAGCTCCGACACACACAACTGGTTATATGATTTAGGCATTCCTTCAAAGCAAGAGATAAGTAGGGGGGTTAAGTTGCAGAAATGTTAGTTTTGATTAAGTATTGTGGTAGGGAAATAATCTGTAAAACCAGATGCAAAGTAGAAAGATGCATCTTCCAAGTTACCAAGGAAAGAGGAAGAGTTATCACCATTGAAAACATTTAAAAATAGGTTGGATAAAACATCCTTGATAGATGTATAGATATACTAAAACAATTATATACAATTGGTGCAGGCTATCACCCCGGGTCCCATCTCAGCTCTTAGTAGCTGCTGCTCCAGCTCCTTGAGCTCTCTCTGCAGCCTATTATTTGTAGGGATGAGCGAACGCAGTTCGGAAGTTCAGAGTTCGGCCCGAACTCAGCCTGTTTGGATGACCGAACCCAAACTGATCGAACCGAACTCTATTCCGAACATCGAAACGACCAAACAGTTCGGTCAGTACGGATCGCGTTCAGTTGAGTTCGGGTTGCAAAAATGTGTCACAGGAACGCAAAACGATGCTAGTGCCAATGGCACCCAGGCCTCTATGTTGCCTGTGCCAAGGATTCTGTACCCTGGCAACCAATGTCTCATGATGCTGGTGCCAATGGCCCCCAGGCCTATATGCTGCCTGTGCCATGTCATCAAGAAACAGCCACTCCAGCCCCAGGACCCGCCATCAGGGTTCTGAGGCCTATATTACTGGCAGGGAGGGTTGTGCCCAATAACTAGAAGCTGCCACTCTAGCTCCATCCCAGTCCCCACCCTCAGGGTTCTTGTGCCCTGTCATTCCGCTCACGGGGCGCTGTCATTCCACCTTTTCTTTATGCAACCTGCTGTTCATGGGGAGAGAGAGAGAGAGAGAGAGAGAGAGAGA
>QEPC01013399.1:2075479-2096229 GCA_003113815.1 Sphenodon punctatus
ATCTATCTATCTATCTATCTATCTATCTATCTATCTATCTATCTATCTAAAGAAACAGCCACTCCAGCCCCAGGACCCACCATCAGGGTTCTGGGGCTTACGTTACTGGCAGGGAGGGTTGTGGCCAATATGTATCTAGAAGCTGCCACTCTAGCCCCAGGACACACCATCATGGGTCTGGCCATCATTCCTTGCACAGAGGCGATGTCGTTCCAATGCACCAAGACACAGCCACTCCAGCCCCAGGACTAGCTGTTGGGGTTCTGGGGCCAAGTTACAGGCAGGGAGAGCTGTGGACAATATGTATCTAGAAGCTGCCACTCTAGCCCCAGGACCCACCGTCATGGGTCTGGGGCCATCATTCCTCGTTCAGAGGTGATGTCATTCCAACATGCCAAAAAACAGTCACTCCAGCCCCAGGACCTGCCATTGGGGTTCTGGGGCCAAGTTACAGGCAGGGAGGGCTGTGGCCAATATGTATCTAGAAGCTGCCATTCTAGCCCCAGGACCCACCATCATGGGTCTGGGGCCATCATTTCTTGCAGAGAGAGTATTTTTCTGAACGCCTGAACTGAACCAAACACGACCAAATAGAATGGCTGAACCCAAACACGGTGAACGGACCAAACAGCAGAATCAAATGGGTGAACTGAACTGGACCAGACCGAACTGAACGGCCGAACCCAAACCGCAACCCGTTCACCCATGCCTAGTAGAAGCCTCAGTAATAGAGACTGCTGCTCCACCGATGCCTGGCAGCCTGCAACACCCATCCGAATAGGGGTACCAGCCACCAAGCACTGGCTGGGTCTCTGGCGCTGCTCTACCAATGCCAGCCAGTCTGCAACGCCCAGCCAAGTAGGGGTGCCAGCCACCAAGCCCTGGCCTGGCCTCTGCCGCTGCTTCGCTAATGCCAGCCTGCAATTACCAGCCAGCCTGAAATGACCAGTCACGTATGGGGGCCATACTGGCCATACCACATACTGCATAAGTGCCATACCTCAGAGCACCCACTCATGGCCACGCACAGAGCACTTGCCAAAAATCCGGAGTGCTTTGTGCGAGGGAAGCCAAATAGCTCCACCTTTGCCAGTCAGCCTGCAACACTCGGCCAAGTAGGGGTGCCAGCCACCAAGCCTTGGCCGGGCCTCTGGTGCTGCTACACAAATGCCTGGAAGCCTGCAACGCTCAACCAAGTAGGGGTGCCAGCCACTCCAGCCCCAGGACCCACCACCAGGGTTCTGGGGCCTACGTTCCAGGCAGGGAGGGCTATCCATCCATGTCATCCAGAAGCTACCACTCTAGTCCCTGGACCCACCCTCAGGGTCCTTGGTTTGAGGCAAGGAGGATGACTCTTTCAAATAAAACCAGCTATGCTGTAACTGTCATGTTTAATTCCAAACAGCCCATAAATATTCGATGTCTCAACATCAACTCAAGCTCAACATCTCCCACAGCCTCTCCCTGAGACCACCCCAGACCCCAGAAATGCTAAGTCCTGCCTTGCTCTCACTTTTATCTGTTTCACTTCTGTGCTTGACATGTACAATGAGAGGTATCACAGAAATACTTCTGCCTTGCATTCTATCAGATGGCATTATCGATACAATAATTCCTACAATGCTGACCTCATCCTGCCTCTCCCTTTTCCCCGCCGATCCTCATCGATAGGGTCACCATCCTTCCTGTCCCCCAAGCCTGTAGCTTAGGCTTCATCTTTGACTCACCCCTTTCTTTTAAACCCTACATTGACTCTGTTGCCAAATCCTGTTGCTTCTCCCTCCATAACATTGCTAAGCTTCGCCCTTTTCTCTCTGTCTCCTCTGCCAAAACACTTGTTCATACCCTGGTCATCTCTCACCTCGATTATTGTAACTTCCTTCACACTGGCCTCTCCCGCTCTCACTTTTCTCCCCTTATCTCTGTCCAAAACTCTGCTGCCAGGGTCATCCACTTCACCCGTCGCTTCGACCACATGCAGCCCCACCTCTCCTCTCTTCACTGTTTCACCCTTCCTGAACAAATCCTGCACAAGTTCCTAGTCTTCACCTATAAAACTTTTCACAACCTTCCTCCCCCTACCTCTCTGTGCTAGTTTCCCTCCATAAGTCCATGAACTCCACTCCCCTATCCCCTCTCTTGCCCTCCCTCACCTCCCCTGATCCCCTAACCACCTTTGTGCCTTCTCCCTAGCTTCCCCCCATGCCTGGAATTTCCTGCCTGCCTACATCTGCCTCACCCCCTCCCTTCGTACCTTCAAATCCCTCCTCAAGACCCACCTCTTCCACTCTGCCCTCCCTGACTTCTTGCTCCCCTCACTTAACTCCTGCTGATACCCTCCATCCAGTACAATCTGTTCTCACCACATGGACCAACCACCCACCATTCTCGATGTAACTTAGCCAAGCGTCTGCACCTAGGACCTCGCATCCTCGTGAATGTTACACTCCTTGTCTCTCCCGCTGTTCCCCTTCCTTCCTGTAAAGCGCCAGGTACATTGCTTGTGCTATATAAATGTTTGCTAATAATAATAATAATATTATATCCCCTCCTTAGTTCCTACCCCCCTTTATTCCTATCCCAGGGGGATGTCCTTCTACTGCACCTGAAGCTGTTATTCCAGGACCAAGAAGCATGATTATATTTCTATTCTCTGGGGCCATCATTCAGCTCTCAGGGGTAGGGCTGTAGCGGAATATCGCAGTGGTAGCTATTTCCGGTGGAAACAGTGTTTCCGCAATTAGTGGAACGGCATGGCAGAGGCTTTCATTCCGCTAGTTTCATTCCGCGGTTCCGCTTATTTAATTCCGCTACTTAGTGGAATCATGGAAACATGACATTTTCGCTATTTCTGCAATTCTACCAGCGCCACAAAATAGCGGAACAGCGGTTTCCCGCAATTTCCGCAATTTTTCCGCAATTTTTCTGCAATTCCGCAATTTGCAGAATTCCGGTGGAATTAGCGGAATATCCGCAGAAAAGTCGCGGTGTGGCGTGGGCAATTCCAAAATGGCGGAACGGAATCGCAGCGCGGTAACAGCTGCTGCCGCATCAGCCCTACTCAGGGGGATGTCATTCCACTGCACCTGAAGCTGTCATTCCAGTTCCAGGAGACTTCATTAAAGCACTGGTGCCTTCATTCAGCCTTCTGTGGCTGTCATTCTAATACAACTGAAGCTGTCATTCCAGTTCCAGGAGACTTCATTAAAGCACTGGTGCCTTCATTCTAATACAACTGAAGATGTCATTTCAGTCCCAAGATCCATGATTACATCTCTGGGACCATCATTCAACCCCCAGGGGCTGCTTACAGTGCACCCAAACCTGTCATTCCAGTCCCAAGAACCATCATCAAGATTCTGGGGCCTTTATTCCACTAATGGGGGGCTGCCATTCCACTGCATCCAGAAGCAGTCATTCAAGTCCCTAGAACCATTGTTAAAGTACTAAAGACATCATTTATCTCACATGGACTGTCATTCCACTGTACCTGAAGCTGTCATTCTAGCCCCTAGAACCATCTTTAAAAATATGGGGCCATCATTCAACTCTCAGGGGGCTGTCATTCAATTGTACCGGGATCTGTCATTCCAGTCCCAAGAACCATCATCAAGGTTCTGGGGCTGTCATTCCACTCACAGGGGGCTGTCATTCCACTGAATCTAGAAACAGTAATTCCAGTCTCTAGAACCATTGTTAAAGTACCATGGACATCATTCAGCTCTCAGGGAGCTATCATTCCACTGTACCTGAAGTTGTCATTCCAGTCACTAAAACCATTGTTTAAAATACGGGGCCGTTATTCAACTTCCAGGGGGCTGTCATTCCACTGTACCTGAAGCTGTCATTCCAGTCCCAGGAGTCATCATTGAAATACTAGAACCATCATTCCACTTCCAGAGGTCGTCATTTCAGAGCTGCAGGAGCTGTCATTCCAGTCCCAGGAGTCATCATTGAAATACTAGAACCATCATTCCACTTCCAGAGGTCGTCATTTCAGAGCTGCAGGAGCTGTCATTCCAGTCCCAGGAGTCATCATTGAAATACTAGAACCATCATTCCACTTCCAGAGGTCGTCATTTCAGAGCTGCAGGAGCTGTCATTCCAGTCCCAGGAGTTCTCATTGAAATACTAGGGTCATCATTCCACTCCCAAGGACCATCATTCCAATGCTGCTGGAGCTGTCATTTCAGTCACTAGGGTCATTCCAATGCTGCTGGAACTGTCATTCTAGTCTCAGGAGTCATCATTCCAGCTATGGGGCCATCATCCCACACCCTGGGACTGTCATTCAGAGCTAATCGAGCTGTCATTCCAGTGCTGGGACTGGATAATAGGTTTGTCTGGATCTGTCTGATAGTTTCTGTGTGAAATGTGCCTCATTCCCAGTTCAACACTCCTTGTCATTTTGCCCTGTCTCCTACCTATGTATATTCTCACTGCTTCTGTGATTCATTCTATTTCCCTCCAAAAGCAGCTTCTTCTTGTAGATACAGCTGGCTTGCATTTGTTGCCTATGCATGTCTACCGGCATTCGCATAAGTAGGCCCCATTATTTCCCATGAGCATTTACACAATTCCCATTGATTCAAATGGTCATTCATGTCAATTGTTTAAATACATCCTCTAAAAAATAAAAATGTCTTTCCCTGTTCCTAAGTAAAACTAAAAACAAAACAAACAAACATTTTCCAACCTTGCACCTCTTCTGCAGTGCTCCTTTTCCTCTTCACCAGATGTGGATGAGCCCAGCTCTACCACCTCCTTAGAAGTTCCATTTCCTGAAGTTTGAACCTCCTCCACATCCATTGCTTTCCTCACTATAGCCTTTCTCTTCCTCTTCCCCACTCCTTCCATAACCACTACCTCCCACACACAAAGTACCACAACCAAATTACCCACAAAGTACCCACAAGCAAACTACAACACACAAGCAAAGAAAACCTCATGAGAAAACACAACAGTCAATCTTATCACACACACACAGCACAAAACCACAGCCCCCTCTCACACTCTCACAATCAGCCACCAGAGATGGTCAAGAGGAATTTCCATTTCCATGCGGACTAAACAGGAACTTCTGTTTCCAGTCAACATAGGAATTGGAACTTCTGTTTCCAGTGGAATTTCTGATTGATTCCAAAATACTGAATTCCAAAATTCCAAAAATTTTGAATTCTGAAATACTACAATTCCAAAAAAATGTGAAATTCCAAAATCCGAAATGGGTCCCTCTTGCACACCTGTATTGCATATCCAGTTTCTCCCACAACAACCTCATCTCCCCAGCTAGGGTTGCAAGCTCTCCAGGATTGACAGAGACTTTGGTTTACAAACCAGAGTTGCTGGGCTCCAGGTGAAAAACCCAGATTTCTCTGGATCAGCCAGAAAATCCAGAGAATCAGGATTTATGGAAGCAGCGACCTCAAAAGAGGGATGGGAGACTTTCCCACCTCATAGCTGATGTGACCCCCATTCTGTGGAGCACCATGATGTCATGAAGGCCTACAAGGGCTAGGTTATGTTGACAGAGAGGAGGCATGACAGCCCCTTTGCCCCATCCCCTTTGTAAGGTGACCCTGCCCTTCCACGTTTCCTCCTGGACGGAGGTGACAATCCTAGATACAGCTGTGACTGCTGCCGTGGCTGGAGGATTATGTCTGCCACCTCCCCAAAGGCACAACACTACATGAAACATGGAATCAGGGCTTATTTAATAGACAACATTTGCACATTAAATACCAAAAGAAACAAACACAGAACAAACTCCAAAGTCCAGATAATGTCCCCAGCTCCAGGCTCCTGTCAGGCAGGGAGTTGTAGCCTTTCTTCAGCCAGCTACCTCTCTTCTGGGTCAGTCAAACTTACACATTTCTGCCACGCCCTTAGTCAGAGCTGTAGCAGGTGTCTCATCATTATCCCTGTGCGGATCAGACCCAGGAGGAAGATCTCCAGCAGGGCGTAGATCTAGACCCTGCTACGCTGTTAACCAAGTCCTCAGATATCCAGGTTGCAGCTCCCTAAACCCTGTATTAACACATCCCCGGTAATCTGACCTGTTGAAGAGCTCCATGGTCAGGGCCCTGATTCTCCTGTGGAATTTAAAAAAAATTCTGCAGGAGTCTGGGAGGCTCGGGGCCCGATTCTGCGCCTAACCATGCTGGGCCATGTTGGGGGGGGATGACTGTCAGGGCTTGCTTCCACCCCTCCTCCCCAGCCTCATAGATGCAGTGCAGGGCCTTCCCCCACCCCCGCCACTGTAGGGGTGGGACTCCAGGCGAATTATCGGTTACCGATTTTATCAGTATCGGATTAATCCACTATTGGATTTATCAGTATTGGTATATCATTTTTTTAACATTGCCGATTTTTCTGATCTTTAACATTGCGACCATTGTTAAAATGGCCACAATGTTAAAGATCCGAAAAATCGGCAATGTTAAAAAAATGATATATCGATACTGATATTATCAGTATTATTGGATTAATCTGATATCGACAATTATTAGCATTATCGGATTAATCCGATACCGATAGTCCCATCCCTATCCGCCAGGCTGTGTTGGGTGGGTGGGGCAGCCAGGGCTTGGCTCCTTCCCTCCCACCCTCCCCAGCCTGGCAAATGAATACACCTAGCAGTGGTGGTGTGGGAGTAACGGCGGCGGCAGCAGCTTCTTTCCGTGCTCTTCAGGCGCTCCTTCTGGCCGATACCTGGCTCCTCCCAATCAGGCCTCCCAGAGCAGTGCAGCCAGGTTATCTGGGTGCATCGCTCTGGGAGACCCTGTTGGGAGGGGCCAGGAAGTGGCCAGAAGGAATGGCTGAAGAGCACTGGCAACCAATGCAGCCTGGTCGTGAGGGGGTCCCCAGGGGTTTCTTCATCCCCCTCCCCCCAAGGAATCTCCTGCCCCATGTCTCCCCAGCACTGGCTGGAAATTCTGCACTAGGAGAAGCAGGGCAGGAGATTCTGCGGGGGGATGGGGACTCTGCAGGAAATCCATGAATCACGAACCTGCTTTTGGGTTGGGGCCCTGTCCATAGTAATAGCAGTGGGTCAATAGTAACAGTGGAAGTGCCCCACTAATGAAATCTGATTCTTTGTAAACAGGCAATGGAGTTGATTTCGATCACGTTGGGGCAGAGGAGTAACAAGAGAGGAGTAACAAAAAGAGAATGTCAAGTTTAATTAGGTAAGAAGTGATGGGAATAAGAACAAACAGCAGAAAGAATGCTTGAGACAGAGAGACTGCAAGAGAATATTAAATGCTGATGGGATCAGTTATAGCACACACTGAACAATATTTATGGGCTGTTTGGAATTAAACATGACAGTTACAGCATAGCAGGTTTTATTTGAAAGAGTCATCCTCTTAACTTTAATGATTTGAATGTTACTTTCCCCCCCCCCCGCCCAGTCGCCCTCCAGCTTCTTTCTAGCAGCAGAAACAGGAAGGATGGTCAGCATGGTAGGAATGATCGTATCGATAATGCTGTCTGATAGGATGCAAGGCAGAGGGGTTTCTGTGGTGCCTCTCATCTTACACCTCCAGCACAGAAGTGAAGCAGATAAAAGTGAGAGCAAGGGAGGCCTTAGAATTTCTGGGGCCTGGGATGGCCTCAGGGAGAGGTTGTGGGAGATGGGGAGGTGGGAAGTCTGATGAATGGTTGAGGCAGGGACGTGAGGTGGAGTCAGTGGATGCAGGGACAGCAAGTCTTATTTGTTTGTGGCAGTTTAGGGCATTTTCTGTGTGAGCCTCAATAGAGTTGAAATGAGTACCTCCAAAAATGGGTATACCCCTCAAATTTCCGGTGCCCAAATCATCTTGAAAATATTGGCTACCGACTGGTCCCTGATTGTGACCTGATTCAGGTCCCTGAGGTCCCTGAATGCCCAGAATGTCGACTTCCAGTACCGATTTTTCAGTTTTCTGTCCTGATTTACTGATCGGTAACTGGATAATCGAAAAAAACGGTACCAGAAATTACTAATTTTGGGGGTATTCAGATATTCAATTGGTGATTGGGTATCCTGTTGAATATCCCAGATGGTAGTTGAAAATGCAGGCATTGCCTGTGGGTAGCAAATGAGCTGCTCGTTTCAGCTGCACTTTGGAGTGGCACCGCAGTTACTTCCCTGTCTACCCTGCCCATAGACCGTGCCTGAGTGAGAGGTGTTTCTATCCATCTGCAGGTGCAATGAATGGATTTAAATCAACCAGGACAAAGATTATCCCTATCTTCTTCCTGTAGACCACATCATCTTAACAAAGACTATTATAACTGCAGATTTCCTCCTCCCCTCCTTGCCGTACAATGCCCTTGTGGCTGCTACGCTTCATGGGAAATTAAGAATTTAGCACTTGGAAGGGCAAGAGATGCCCAACACTTTGCGACTGTCTAGCTCTCCACAGGTCACCATTGACTGTGCTACAAACAGTGAAACATTAAGTGCCTCCCCCACCTCTTTGCACGGTGTAAGGACTACAGCAACACTTTCTCACCGTCACCGCAAAGGCAGAAGGAGGCAGGATCATCTCCCCCTGGCCAATGGCCATTGGCCACTAGCCAGAGCAGTATCGGTAAATTAAGGAAAGTGATTGTGTATGTCTCCTGGCCTCCTATGCATATCCCTCCCCAAGCTCTTAACTGTGTAGCTCATACTGCTCCAACCCAAACCCAGGGCTGTACCTCAAAAGCACCATATAACCCAATGGTTCTTAAACTGAGGGGTGTGTGTGTGAAAGTTATTTGGGGGGAGGGGCTGAGAAGGTAATACTGGCAAACACCTAGCTCTACTCTGACTGAGCTAGGGAGAATTTCCAAAATGCTGCAGGGCAAGGGGGAAGGGAAGAGAGGGAGCAAAGTATATGTATGTGTATGTGTGAGTTGGGGGGGGGAGTCTCAACAACTACAGACAAGAGGAAGAGCGGGCATAGTATAAACGTTTGAAAACCACTGATTTAAGCTTATGCAGATTTTAAAAAGCAATTGTCTTAGAGTATTGAATCAGGATTAATAAAGAAATCTGATGAAAACAAATGTGTGGCTTGGGAGGTAAATGTCAAGATGGCAATGGTTAATGGTTGATCTGGGATGCCATGTGATGCTAATGGATGCACTTATTTGGACCGCTGTCCTCAGCAAATCATTTTTTCCACATGGCGCTAAGGAGATAATTTTTGTGTGTCCTTTGTTGAAATCTGAGTAACACTTGGACCGAATGCTTCACATTACAGCTGCTTATACAGCTATTGAGCAAACAATGGAGTTGCATTTGCAGCATACAAGACCAATATTATTTCCTTTGCTTCACTGGGCTAGTATTGCTGCCTTGTTGCCTCCCTTGGCCAGAAAAAACATTATTTGGAGCAAAGAGGAAACATTTGTTGGTTCTATGAAACCCTGTCCTATCTCCCCTGACCTTGAATAACTTAATCCAGACAAATGGGTGGTCAGGGCAGATTTCCAGTCTGCTCTCGGCATAACCTGAAAGACTGCATGGCAGTTGCTCATCAAATGTCATCTAATCTTTAATCATCTACCTTCTTTTTGCAGAGAGAGGTAGGCAAAGAACGCTACTAAAGAGATCCATGACTTCCTGAAATAAACAGAATGTGATCAATTGAACTTGTTTTCTGATTTGTGCAGAAAACTGCCTGGGTAAGATGAGGATGTTGAAAATCTGAAAACGTACCAAAGTTTCCTCTAAGTGTGTGTATAAACGCATACACACACAGACCTGCTACAGTTTGTGAAAAGGACCAGACTGAAGTCTTATATATGCTCATATTGAGTACAGATATTGGCTGTGATCCCATGCCCTGTAGACTGTGTGTGTACACGCATACGCGCGTGGAGCCACATGCAAACTGCAGTCAGTTTCTGCAGGCAACAATGTGGATCCGCACGATTCCTGTGCGGTTTCTGTGCAGTTTCCACGCGGCTCCACGTGTGCTCACATGTGTACGTGTGTGCATGGTCCACAGGGCATGGAATTGCAGCCAGTGTGATTATGAATTTCATTTATACTGAACAGGTGCAACGTGGGCAATGGTAATTTGCAGCAAGCAGAGCACCATTTTAATCTTTCCTGACGATTCAAGAACACTTACTTACTTGTTCATGTTGGCTTTCATTCTTCATTTTTGTCATCCCAGAATGCTTATAGTGCCAAAAATGTTGAAAGTGACAAAAGGGTCACAAAAGTGTTGACAGTGCTGAAATATTGGAAATTTGCCAATGGATATACTGCTACTATTAATTATTGATTATTATTAATTATTATTATTTTATTTTATTTATATAGCACAAGCAATGTACCTGGCGCTTTACAACCAACGGTTCAAAATAGACTGGGTCTCTAACAATCTAAGAAAGACGAAGGAGAGGAGACGAGGGATGTGGGCAACAGAGGGAGAGATGAAGATACGTTCATGGAAGCATGAGGTTGCAGGAACACGTGCTTAGCTTAGTTACATAGTTACATCAGGGAAGGAAGGGGGACTAAGGGGATGAGAAGCTAGGGAAGGCCTGATGAAAGAAGAAGATTTTCAGGAGGGATTTGAAGGTTGGGAGGGAGAGGAGTGAATGTGTTTCGGGAGGGAGTTCCAGGCATGGGGAGCAACAAGGGAGAATGGGTGAATATGCTTTGAGAAGCAGCGGAGCTGTGAGCAAGCAAGGGTAGAGGTCAGAAGCGCAGCTCTTTGATTGGCTCATAGTGGGAGACTAGCGAAGAGATGGTTGGGGGCAAGGCCATGCAGTGCTCCTGCCTAGCATGCATGGCCAGCTGAGAGGTGGTAGTGGTAGCAATCTCCCTTCCCACGGCCGTCTCTCACCTGAGAGGCACATTAGAGATCTCCCTCCCCCATAATCTGCCTCCCCCATGGCTACCTTTAAGCTGAGAGGCATACTAGAGAACTACCTCCCTGCAGTCTCCCTCCCAGCCATCAGCTGAGAGGCGGGGGGGGGGAGACTGTACGGAGGGAGATGTCTAGCATGCGTCTCAGATGGGAGGTGGCTGCAGGGAAGGGAGACTACAGGAGGGAGGGAGATCTCTAGTATGCCTCTCCCCTGAGAGGTGGTTGTTGGGGAGGGATATGGAAGGAGATCTCTAGTGTGTCTCTCACCAGAGAGGTGGCTGTTGGTGAGGGACATGGAAGGAGAGATCTCTAGTACGTCTCTCACCAGAGAGGTGGCTGTTGGTGAGGGATATGGAAGGAGAGATCTCTAGTTTGTTTCTCACCAGAGAGGTGGCTGTTGGGGAGGGATATGGAAGGAGATCTGTAGTGCGTCTCTTACCAGAGAGGTGGCTGTAGAGAAGGAGATGGAAAGAGACCTTTAGACTGTCTCTTGACTGAGAGGTGGCCACAGGGGAGGAAGATTGCCAGCGCCACTGCTGGAAGCTACCACAAGCACATGAAATACGGGCAGGGGGCTGTCCATTTATTAGGCTGAATATGCTAAACATGTGAGTGGCAGCTATCTAGGGACTGCACAGCCCAAACGTGGATGCCAGCAGGCTCTCATCTTATTTGATTTTATCCTTAGTTAATCTATTCCTGTTCCTGCTAAACCACATAGGAAACTGGACAAGAACACCCTATTTTCCCTGAGTGAGCCTTCTTTCAAAGCAACAGTTTCATGACTGATGTAGCAGTGTTTGCCCTGAAAGAGAACTTGTACGACATCTTTAAATGATGATGCTGCAGAACTAAAATTCACAACTCTACTTGACATCAAAAGTAATGGACTAAACAGAGAGATTATTTTTGTGACTCACTAGAACAGGCAGCTTGCTTATTGTCTATTGTTTTACATCTTTTAAATGCGCTCATGGTTCATTACATTAATCAGAACTCTTTTTAATTAGCTCCACGTGAACTCAACCTGCATGTGTAGGTCGAAAGGGTCTCATACTCATCAACAGTAGATTCTCCAACGAAAGGAACCACCCTAATCCAGTTTCATGGGGTTAATTCCTACCCCAGGGGCACATCCTGTGCAATAACTTAGAAGTTAGTGATCCTCTGACTTTTTCCTTTTAGGACATTGTCACTGGCACCCCAGTACACAATGTCACCAAAGGACAGTCAGTTACAATTAATAATTAGTTTTATTTGGACAAAAAACCCACCTGGGGAGCATCATACCCCAGGAGTTAATGGTTTTTTCCATATGGAGTATAAAATTACCCCAAGCCCATGTTAACGGTTGAGGTAACTTTGTACCCCAATGCAATTTTAGGTTATCTTGCTATTCCAATTAGCTTTCTATAACAATTTATAATATTTAAATGACCTGCGCCCTTTTCTTTTGCAAATTTGTTGTCATCTTCCAAAGATATTAGGTGGTGGGATTCCTATTCTTCTTTTTGCGGACTATGCTTTCCTGTTTTAGAATTGGTTTTCAATGGGAAATTAATATTTTCAATGATTACTGCTTTTGCAATAATCTTGAAATTATTTTGCCAAATCAAAGGTTGTGGTATTTGATAAGGGGAGGATATTACATATATCCTCAGAGGCTTTCCACCTGTCGGACCACCGAGGGGACTCGTTGTGCCGCAGTTGCTGTCGCTGCTGCTGCTGGGATGCTCTGCTGCTGCTGCTGTCACTGCTGTCAGTCCCCGCTGAAGATCAGTGGGGCAACAACATCATGGAACCTATGGAAACTTTCAAGTCATTTACTTATTTGGGCCTGACTTTTTCTTCTACCTTATCATGGGTGGATCATTCTCTTAGAGTCTGCAGTAAGGCTACCCAGGTGGTTGAGGGTATTTTGACTTTTTATAATAGATTTATGAGGAAGAGCTTTGTGGAGACCTTAAAGATCGAACAGGCTAAAATTGAGATCCTAACTCCCTGGGCTCCTCCCTAAGCAGGCTCTGTTGGAGTTTTATTTTTATCTTTGGTTTAATGCTACCAAGAATTCTCTCCAGTCTGCTGAACTTGGTTATCTCTTGGTCGGTGGTTCTAGGTTGCCCTTAGAATAGGCAAGATATCAAAGATCGTTTTGATGATATGACTATGCAAGATGATCTTGCTATAGTCAAATCTTTAAAATCTGTACCTCTATAGCATCTTTTCGATTTTGACTTTCTTCCCACTAAATATCTTTCGGTGATATCTTTGGCAGGTCAACGTGAGTTTTTAACTAAACTATGTTTTAATCAGGCTGATTATATGGAACTAAGGGGAGATGGGGGAAGCTTCCTCCTCAGCAGACATGTTGCCCATGTGATGGCCAAGCAATTGAAGATATAATTCACCTGTTATGGGACTGCTCTTTCTATTCTGATTTAAGAGCAAGATTATTGATTCCTGTTCTCTTTTCTAACCCCCACATAGCTGAGCATTTCTCTTCTTTTGAAGAGATGGTTTGGATCATACAGCAGACCTCACCTCTCATTTTATTTTCATTGGCAAGTTTTGTGTTAGGGACTAGGCAAATATGTAAGACCTTTGGTTGAATGCTGATTATTACTTTTTTATACCAAGGGTGCTTTATTAGTCTTTTGTCTTATAATTTTTTATATTTTTAGTTCATATTTTGTGATCTTGGTACATCCTTTTACATGGTTATTTTATATATGGGTTGTTTTTTTTTAATTTGACTTTTTGCAGTAAATAAAGAATGAATGAATGAATGAATGAATGAATGAACAGAAGTAATATTTGGTTTGTGCCACTTACAGAATCCTTCAGCTTCCCATGGAAGGGGCTGAGTGGGGCTGCTTCTTCAAGATTGCTTGGTGATATTAGGATGAGATTTGATAGGAAATATTTAATATTTAGTTTTAAAAACTCAATATGCCAGCCTTACTGAATCAGGGAGCTCTTACCCCAGAAATGAACTCTTGCTAAAGTGAACTTTTGCTGAACAGATTATATGCTTGAGAATCAGGCCCCAAAGTGTGAAGCTAAAAAGACTCTTTCTCTCAGGAAATCAGAAGGGCCTTTCTAAGCAGACGTTAACTAAGATGTTTTAACCACAAACAGAAGAACTGCTGGAACAGGTAAACGAAACTATTATGCTAAACAGGAGTAGCAGATACAAGAAGGATCTCACAAAAGACTAACTGCCTAACACCAGCCTGATGACTAGATGTCCTGACTTTAGGCCAAGCACCCAAGCACCATGGACAATCAAAAGCCATCCATCCAGATAAAGAGGAACCTCATTAAAGCAGGAACCAGGACATTCTGGAAAACAAGGATGAAGATGAAGCCCATGTCCTCATCAGGAAAATGGTGTGATAGCATCAGGCATCACAATAAGTCCTGACGCTTATCCCAGCAGATGTTGTACCACAAACATGTTGCATCATCATGAGGCAGCATTCTCACCAATGAACAGTTGAGGGTATAAAAGAGGAACCTTTCCAACAGAACTTCGTCTAAAGACTTGAGATCACTAGCTTTGCAGTGAATGTCATGGCTTGAGTCCCTTCCTGACAAGGGCTGGAGCGGAATGTCGCAGCGGTAGCTATTTCTGCTGGAAACAGCGTTTCCACAATTAGTGGTATGGCATGGCAGAGGCTTTAATTCTGCTAGTTTCATTCCACTACTTCCGCAGTTCTGCTAATTTCATTCCGCTACTTCCACAGGCTTCGCAAAATAGCGGAAACGTGACATTTTCGCTACTTCCATCATTCCACCAGCACCACAAAATAGCAGAACAGTGGTTTTCCAAAAGTTTCCGCAATTTTTCTGCAATTCCACAATTTGCAGAATGTCTGCAGAAAAGCCACGGTGTGGAGCGGGCAATTCCGAAATGGCGGAATGGAATCATGGCATGGTAACAGCTGCTGCGCATCAGCCCTATTCCTGACCTTACACACAGGGACACTCTTCCTTGCTCACTAGCAGCTCTTCCCAGCCAGCTCGGCCTGGGCCCCTTCTCTGTCTCCTTCTTGGACCCTCCAGAATACAACTCCAAGGGCCCTGAACATGTAAAGCAAATGTTATAGATGGGTATAGTTTAGCCTGGGTGTGGGTACAGTTTGTAAAACTACCAAGTGTGGTTCTCTGAACCTTTAGTCCCCCAATAAAATTGTGTTGTACCTTATCTATTATGTGGTTGTGAGTCCTAGACTAAACATGATCATCGATCCCTATTAATTTATAAAAGTTATTAATTTGTAACAGTGAAACCCCTTTGTTTTCAGAACCTGTTGGGCTGGTTTTAGGTTTATCATGCTCAGAGTTCGGTTCATACCTACTCTTGTATCCCAGGTTACAAATTACTTCTCTCCCCTCCCTTTTACAATAGTATCCCAGGCAACACATTTCAGCCCCTCAACCCTCTCATTTGCAAAGCCAAGAGTGTTTCTCCACAATTGCAAGCATCCAGTAATCCCTGGCAAAGAGCAGAAAAGAACACAAAAGGTGCAGCAGAAATCACTAGCCTGCTACTACAGTAAGTATTTGATTTTCTGCCACATTCCCTGCTTTCAGAAAGCCCCTATAATAGGTGGTTGACATCTAGACTCTTTGCCAAACTGGGAGGGAGTGTGGCTGGCATCTGAACTCTGTAGGGTTGGGTAAACGAGGTTTGAAAGTTCGGAGTTCGGCCCGAACTCGGCCTGTTCAGACAACCAAACCGAACTGAACTTCTGAACACAAACTGACCGAACCGAACTCAATTCCGAACGCCGAAATGACCGAACAGTTCAGATCGTGTTCGGGTGAGTTCGGGTGGCAAAAAAAGGTTCACTGTAAGGTCAAACATGACAGGGAGGGGTAGTACTAGTCATTCAGGAGCAGACTTCCAGGCACAAGGGGTGGAGAGGCTTGCAAGAAATGAAACTATCTGCCTCCCCCCTTCCCAACACCTTCTGAGTTAGTCACAGTCACTAGCAGGCGTTGAGTAGGATTATTAGATTGCTTTAAGTTTCATTTCAGTTTTGTACTGAAATGAAACTTAAACCTTAAACTGAAACCTTGTGTTTGTGATCCCCCCCCCCATCCCATATAGAGAGAGATAGAGAGATAGGTTAGGGATAGTAGACAGTTGTAGGAGCTAGCTTAGTGATAGAGATTGCGTTAGTGATTTAGTTTTAGTGTTTGTAGGAGTAGGTCTGTGTACTTATTAGATAATCCATTTAGTTCATAGCATTTAGAATAGTTAATAGCAGTTAGATTTAGTGTAGATAGATATATATATAATATTAGATTAAAAAATAATAAAAAAACTCCATAGAAACCAAATAAAAAACAAAAGAAAACCATATAAAACTCAATAAAAAACAAAAAAAACATATAAAAAACAAAAAAACCCCACACATAACATTTCCAGAACGGCTGAACGGCCAAACCGAATGGCCGAACCCGAACCCAGCGAACTAACCGAACTGCCAAACCGAACGCAGACGAACCGAAAAGCCGAACCGAACGCAGGCGAACCGAACGCAGACGAACCAAACGGCCGAACCCGAACCGCGATCTGTTCGCCCATCCCTAGAACTCTGTGCCAAGCTGGGATAGGATGCAGCCAGCTGGGCTCTGTTTCAAGCTGGAAGGGGTGCCTGGCATCTGGGATCTGTGCCAAACTGGGATGGGGTGTGCGGTGTGTGCATCCAGCTGGGGTCTGTGCCAACATGGGTGAGCAGACTTGTGTTTCACTTCTCTCTGAAGGTATCCCACAGTAATCAAGGCTGTATTTTCTTTGTTCTTCAGTCTAGTATGGCAAGCAAGTGTGTGTTGATTTCTACTGCTGATGTGGTGGCAATGCCAACCCAAGCTGAGATCGATATGTCCAGTAATGAGAACGCATCCAAACAAATTTCAACCATTAATCTGTATTTTAGATAAAGTTAATAGTTTTTAAAGACACACTCTTATCTCAGGTCTGTGTGTGTTTTCTTGGATGTGTATATGTATTGTGACACATACTTCTGCTGTCATATGAAATGAAAACTGATTGGAGTGCATGTATACCTCAGAGTAATATCTTCTGGGGTATCCCATGATAACAGCGTTGTTATTTTCATGAAATTGGATGAGGGTTTTAATCACTTTGTCTTGCCAAGCTACATTCAACCAGTATTTCCCAACTCACACACAGTACTAGCCAACTGTTTCCCAGAGCAATCCATTCTTTTAAGATTGGTATGCCTGTTATGCAGAGTATATATTGGGTGTAGCATTTCCTAAACCCATTCATTTTTAGTTCACATGGAGTTACCATGGTATGGAAAACTAAAATGGCAGAACTGGAATCAAGTCTGAAACGTTATTTTATATCTTGTTGGTCTTTCAAAAATAAAAACTTTTAAAAAAGAAAAAGAAAAAAGGAAACACTACAATGTAACATCATAATCTCAGTTAGTCAAATAACAATATAATGGTCTGATTCAATAATTTTGAAAATGCTGTACAAAATCAAAATCAGCCATCTGCCAGCCATCATAGGGGCTTTATTAATACCTCATTGCATGACCTTTATGTTACAGCTGAACTGAATTATAGGCTTCTGCTGTCTACAACATATTGTATTCTTCAGCTCCACAGTACTTGGTTTGTTCCCTATAATTTATGATAGGATCATTCAGTGCAGAACTGATTTAGTGGCAAATTGATTATGTGCCTTTGGCGAGGTGGCATCCTTGTCTCTCCTTTGCTCTAAAGCATTGAGTCATCATTCTCCATCAGGGAAACATCTGTAAGGAAATTAGAAATATGTGTTCGATGCCATTAACATAAAAAAAATGGGGTGGTCTTTTTTGCTGTGCTTCTGGTGCCTCTTGCAATACAAGGTGCAGGAAATGTTGTACAATGACATTTGAACAATCAAGTCATTTCAGGAGTACTTCTTCATAAGCATTCGTTCAGCTATTCAGAATCCAAAAGGTTTGAAAAGAGCTGATTAGATGATAAATAACTATGTACACCGCCGTATTTATTTCTATTTCAAGTTCAAATCCAGCGAAGGTAACTGAAGAGAATCAGTGATCTTATTCTAGATGCAAATAGACCTATGTCTGCGCCAGAGGAAACCTCATTGTAGTTGTATATTTTGGTTCTTAGGCTCTATTGAAAGTTCTACCAAGACAGCATGAACACTGAAGAACTTAGTATTTTATGCACACACAACCTCAGTACATTAAATATTTCTCTGGGATGGAATATAAAATAAAATGCAGAGTAGTAACAGGCGATATTCTGGCCAAGAGGTTGTCTTACTGTAAATTTCTACTTTATTTTTCCTTGTTGTATCTGTTTTAATAATCTATTTTTAAAAAATGCAACCTTTGGGACTAGTTAGCTACTATCACTTGCAAGTACTTTCAGCCTGATCCAAAATTAGGAAATAGTAAAGTTCCTTTGGGGCTGATCCAGTACTTGCATATGAACTGTGCACAAGGTGCACGCACACAAATCTTGTGCAAGTGTTACACAGTTGTTGCACACCATATGTGCACTGTGTGCACTACATGCCCAACCTGCACAGCCAACCTGGGCTGTGCACAGGCTGTGCGTGTGGTGCATGGCAGTTTCGCAATGCTTGTGCAATATTTGTGCTTTTTATTACTATTTTATCTCGTTGTTATGTGCAATGGCCTTTGGCCAAGCAATAAAAATTGATTGATTGAATATTTGTCCATATGTACCTTGAACATAGTGCAGGTGCCAGTACTGGATCAGCCCCATTGGCTTTAATGAAATCTTTTATGAAGTAAATGGGAACAAATCCTCTTTTTGACTCATCATCACCATACTCAAGCCAGATTCTTCTTTCATATCTGCCCAAACCCACTCTCTTCAAATTCTTCTCTAAGCTTCAACCGTGAGGATCTCTTTAAAAGCCCTGCATGTTTGACAGCCCTGCATGTTTGATCTAGCCTCGTAGACATACAAGTTGATACATTTAACCTGGAAGGGTCAGTCTCCACCAGATACGAAGAGAGACAGTCTGAGTCTGGGTGAAACCTGGGTCTGGGTGAAGACCTATCTCCCTCAAATTCCTGTCTTAAGCCTTCTTTACAACATACCAGACACTACAATCTGTACAGCCTCATTGCCCCAATGTTGTTTTTTTATTCAGAAAATCAATACTATGTATCAATATTCGTATCTGCTTACTTGAGTGACTAGGGAAAATCTTCCATGCCCACTAGCAGTTGGGCGAGAAGACACTTCTGCTTGCTCAGATAAGTATACTATACATGGAATTGTGGAATCAGCTTCAAGTTTCATTTACACCTATTCAGCTCACTATGAATAAAAAGTAGACCTGAAATGAATATTACCTTTTAAATTTGCAAAGCTAATTCAAACATTCATTTCTGTTTGGTCAGGCATTTGACAGACAGGGATAGGATGGAGGGGGGGTGGGGGTGGGGTAAGGAAAGGACTGTGGGAGTGTTTAGATGTTTTTATTGGCTGTAAGCTACCCTGACCTTTAATGGGAGGGGCAGCATAGAGCGGTGGGTTGTGATGGGTAGTTTTGGGATAGGGTTGTGAGGGGGGGTGTATGTGGGAAATTGGGACAATGGTATTGGATAGTTCTGGTGGGGGCAGGCTTGAAGGGGGGCGGTGAGGCTATTTTTTGGTAAGAGTTTTATATATTTTTATTGTTGTGAGCTGCCCATATCCTTTGGGAAGGGTGGCATATAAATGTTATATAAATAAATAATTAAATGAAATAAAATCATTTCCTTTAACAAATATTCTAATTTGGATTCATGCCCCTCAGGAAAATCATCTTCAGTTCAAGCTTGACTACAGTTCATGTTCAATCATTTTGACTGATTATTATGACTTCAGCTAGTTCAGTTTCTCCTTGTTCAGTTGCTTAAGGCTAAAAAAAATCTACAGTTTTCTGTCTGCCCCAGTTTTTTCTTTGGAACTGGGTGAACAGTTCAGGTTGCATGAAGTCTCACATCTAGTGAACAATAATCCCATGTGTGTTGACCTGCGAATCCAGGTCTAACAAGCACCATTGTTCCTTTAAGCACCTTCCATGTGCCGAGAAAAGTTCCCTCGGTGTCCTGAGAACTACCTGTCAGTCTCAATCCAGGGACTCAATAGAGCCCCCAAAGGAAGGGTAAATATTAATAACTCTCTCTCACTATCCACACGGATAGTGCAGCGCTGGTAGCAAAGAAGAAAGAGCCCAAAACTATTCCCCAATTGTTGTATAGATGACCTCTAATCCCAATATGAGATATATGCATCAAATCTTTATTATTACAAAATGCTTGAAACAAGAAGAACCAATATATGTGTGTGCATAACACACAGTTCTACAGTGTTATGGAACTAACACAATGTTCCTTCTGTTTATGCAATTGTTGTCATAAAATGACTATCCTAAAAATGTCAACAAATGTTGACAAACGTCAACAAATGCTGTGTTAATCGTTTATGTAGTTGTAACCCCACCCTTTTTGCCTCCTCACCAGGAGGGAAGCTATGGGTCCTCCTTCCTGACATCTAAGGGTGTTCAAACCCTAGGCAAACAATTAGGGGTCCATATGTAAGGTGCCCCCAGTTGATGAAGCCTTATGCCTAAAAAGAGGAGGAGGACTTCACCAACAATGTCAAAAAATGCTATAGTAAAACGATAACCCTAACCCCCCTCACAATCCCAATAAAAGGAGACAAACACACAGGCAAGCAAATGGGAAGAAAGGATAAGGCTTTGGTTATCATAACAACCAGGAAACAGATGGGAAAAGGAAAAGGTGGTGGATGGAGTCAGGGCAGAAGGGGAAAACAAATGAGAAGAAGGCAGGGCCTTCTCCCTAGCTG
>QEPC01013399.1:2100288-2124837 GCA_003113815.1 Sphenodon punctatus
TGCCTTTCTCTTGTCTGTGGTAGTGAAGGTACGTCTCCACCATCATCACACATTATATATATAGCACCCTTTCTCCCTCTTCCCTTCCCACCCTCCTCTTGATTCCCCTCTCTCTTCCCCATGTTCTCCAACTCTCCCCCTTGCTACTCCATCATTTTGGAAATTCACTCTAGCTCAGAGTGGTGTCAAATAGTCTAGACCAGAAGTGGGCAAACTGCAGTTCTATAGCCACACGCAGCACTTTGGTTTCATTGTGGTCCATGAATGGCTTTTGGGATTAGGAAACTTTGTCCACACCTTTATCTAGAATGAGGAGATGTTTGTACAACAACAGTCACTGGCAATCTTGTTGCATCACTGGAGTTTGGTGACCATGTGGTCACTTGCCATAAAGTCAGCTGCACTGCACAAATATGCAGGGCTTTTAGGGTAGGCTGTAAAATGCTAAGGAACTCTAGGTATTCCATTCATTAAACGTATGTTGAACTTCACTCAGTATAAAATGAGTATAAATATATATACAGAGAGAGAGAGAGAGAGTGGAAAGCAACTGAACTGAACTGATATAAAATATTATATAACAGATGCAAACATATACAAGAAGAACCACACTGGGTCAGACCAATGGTCTATCCTGCCCAGCATCCTGTTTCTGACAGTGACATGTTTTGGTTGCTTCAGTTTTAAAGCTGCTGCCAATTAATTTCATCAGGTGTCCCTTAGATCTAGAACTTTGAGAAAGGGTAAATAAATAACAGCTCCCTATTTGTTTGCCCTACACCACTGATAATATCATAAATTTCTATCATATCCTTCCTCAGGTATCTTTTCTCTAAGCTGAGAGAAGCCCTAACCTATAGAACCTCTAAAACCCTATGATTTTCTATGATTTGCATTTGGGATGTGCTATTTATGATGGTGTATGTGGTTCACCATGAGTGAACAACCCGAGATGACTTTCATTTTGGACCCTTTTCTAATGGAAACATTAATTTTTGAGTGAACAAAACACATTTTCTTTTCTCAGCCATCCCACCTTTTGTCCCAAATGAGTAACCTTTTAGGAAGAGTAAATAAGGTTTTCCCTAATTATAAAAAAAGAAAAGAAAAAAAGGCATTTTGTAGAGAAAGACTTGCATTCTGAATTTCTCAACCAGCTCAACTAGTAAGCTTACTTGCTAAACTATTTACAGAAAATAAATACATGCCCTGCCCCCAATCAGCTGTTTGGTGGGCCAGGTGTGTACACCAAATAGCCCATGGGGGTGGGCCCAAGAGGAGTGCTCCTGATCAGCTGTTTGGCAGGGCAGGTGCGCACACCAAAAAGCTCATGGGGATGGGGTGGCGAGAGGAGCTGATCCTTAATCAGCTGTTTGGTGGGTGAGATAAACAGCTCATCATGGAAGGCCAAGAGGAGTGCCCACATCAGCTGTTCAGTGACTGGGGAGGATGAACTCCTTCAGACACCCTCCCCGATCAGCTTTTCAGTGGCCAGGGTGAGCATGCTCCTCAAGGCCCCCCGATCAGCTGTTTTATGGCTGGTGTGCTCCTCCAGGCCCAACCTACAGACCCCGCCTCACAGTGGGGCTGGACAGGCCTAACTTTAAGGTGCCTGGCATGCAGGGGGGGGTCAATTGCAAGGGAGACCCCCCCCGGCGAAACCACATTGTCCCACAGGGAGCACTGACCCTGCCCCCAACAGAACCCCGCCCCCCAGAGAACCCATTGGCTTCAGGGACGTAGGCGCGCTCGCTAGCCACGCCCCCACCATTGCCCGACACACAGGGAATCCCCCTGGCCCCAGTAAGCCCCGCAGCCACAGGAACAGAGGCACGCACACTGGCCACGCCCCCAACACCGAGGTACATTCAAGGAGTTCCCCCACCCCTGCTGCGGCGCTCGGAGCACCTGAGGGTGCGCACGGGGGCGGGGCTTGCAGCACATAAACCAGCACCGCACACACAGCGGCACTGGTGATTTCTGAGAGAACAGCCCCCTGTTGCTTGGCGTTTTGAGTGCTCTAAGACAAATAGTGATTGAAGCTGTTGTGAAGCGTGCGTGGACCCCCTTTCCCTGAGACCTGAAAACTACGAGAGTGTGAGACTACGTCCGTGAGTTGAGTGGGCCTTTCTTGAGTTTTTCTCCCCTCCCCTGGGTTTGTCCCCTTCCCTGGTGCGAGTGTCCCGTGTTCCCCTACCCTTCGGGGCTCCCCTCCCCTGTCCCCTTGCACAAGACCTCACCTTGTCCCCCTTCCTCCCCGAATCCCTGGAGTGCGTGAGAGCAGAGTGTGAGGGTGCACCTTGGCTACCCAGGTATCACTCGCCCTATGATGATAGGGGTCTGTTCTCCTTAACTAGAGGTAAAAGCCCACACACTATCCTGACGGGCATTCTTATTGCAGGACGCGTGCCCCCGTTTCTGGGATTAAGTCCGTGGTCACGAGTGAACCAGTGCGAGTGTGTCCCAAATCCCCCCACCCCGGTCAAACTAACGGACATACCTGTGCCTGTTCACATGGTTTAGCCTGGATGGGTCAGTTTTAGCCCAGAATGCGTCTTCAAGCTTCTTCGGAGGATGTATCCCGTAGCAGCCGGCCACCCACCACAGGACATATGTGAGTTAACATCTGCTGGGGACATAACAAACGTGCAAGTGAGTCCCAGGCCAACACGGGCTACTTTCACATCTTTTTTCACCCTATGTTAAGATTCATTGCTTAACTGCTTGAGGGAATCGGTTCCAGTTGCTTTATCACAACAATAACAACAACCAAAAAGGCTCAAAGCAACACCAGACTGAGCATGTGCTAATGTATTTTTGCCCTTGCTCCTAAAGAGGACAAAACCAGGGATGTTTTACAAATGTAACTAGCTTGTGTTTGCGTGTGGCTATTCTCAGGGCCCAATGAATTTTGCGACTCCGGCAATTTTCACAGAATTTGGAACTTGGACAAATTCTCACAGAAATTGCCTCTGGCTGTGCAGAGTTATAACCTAAGTGGGAGACTCTACAGACTAGCCCAGGGTGGATAAAGTTCCCAAACCTAAGAGCCACATGATAACATTTTCATACGACTGAGAACCACAAGATACATGCATGCACAAACCTCTCCTGGATGGAGGAGCCAGCACTCTATGGTTCTGGCTATGAGATTCTGAGGAGCAGCTTGCTTCAGCTTCTGAGACTAGGGTTCATTGAAGTAGGACACAAGACCATTAACGCAGCATGTAATACATGCTGCGTTAATGGTCCTATGTCCTCGCCGTGTCGTCCAGGACCAGCCGTGATCAAGAGCTGTACTTGAACTGCCCAAGAGCTGCATGTGGTTTCCAACTTGAGCCACAGTTTGCCCACTTCTGAACTAGCCAATGAGGTGTCAGCACTGTGAGCTGCCAGCATACATTCCATGGGTCTCCTGCCACAGCTGCTCAAAAAGCAGCACCCCATGACTCCCTCCCAATTCCCCCCACCAATGGAGATCCAACTACTGTGGCAGATGGAAGCTGCCCTGAGCTGCATGGCAGGAGGGGCGGGGTAAAAATCTATGAAAATAAATAAATAAATAAATATTTAATTGAATGAATTGCAGAAAAGGGAGGGGGAGAGGAGTGTGGATCGCTCCAGGCAATGGTTGCTAGGGAGATGGAATGCGGGGAGAGGGGAGTAACGGAAGATGTGGAATGGGGAGGGGAAGAAGAGAGAGGTCTCCTGAAGGCGTGTGAAGGGGAAGGGGTTCTGACATTTAAAAAACTCTTTGAGAGTGACTGGTGAGGGGGGGTTTGCTCTTGAGGAAAAAAATGAAGAAGGTGCGGAGCAGTGAGGGACAGAATGACTGTAAGGAGCAGGAGGACAGGGAGCCTGCCACACTGATCCAGCAGGAAGCGTCACTGCAGCGCAACATCCTGGGCAATACCGTGGCACCACACAGCAGTTGGAAGACTTTAAAGAAGAAAAAACACTGGGGTCAGTGTTTGTAGCCAAGAGAGGTGGTGTTCCAACAGTTGTTTGTATTCTGTTAATTCTTGAAAAGTAATTTACCATTATAAAAGTGTTGTTTTAAAGCTTGTGTAGGAGTTTGGATTTCCAGCTCTCATCCCAGATTGGTAGGCCTTCGAACCGGGTTTTAAAAAAACAGCCACACTGTAAAATATTTTACACTCAGAGGTCTGTGTGACATTTTGTGTTTATTGGTAAGACATGAAGTGGCCAAAATTGATTTACATTCAAGTAATCCAGGTGGCGGCGATGGCCAGCAGTGCTTTTCACTAACTCCATCTGGTGAGGAGGCTGCAGCATTTTCTCTCTGACTTGGATCTGGCTACTGTCATCAATGCTTTCATCACCGTGAGGCTAGATTACTGCTGCACGTTCTACGTGGGGCTGCCCTTGGTGGATGTTCAGAAGCTGCAGTAGGTGCAGAATGCAGTGGCTCGGTTCCTTTCAGGGATGAGTCTATCACAGGGGAGCCCCGAGAGTCCTCCAGGGTTATGGGGAATATAGCTCACCCTGTAACAAACTTGAGGTGCCTGCTTCTCCTCAATAAAAGCATTGAGTAACCCCCATTTAGTAGCTGGTCTCCACATAGTTATCATAAAGTTTTTCCCAAAGTCCATACAACCAGAAATAGTCCCACCTTAGTTCTGTTCAGCTCAGTCCTGCATCCAGCCTAGTCAGCCTCACAAGCCTCCTACTCAGGTATTTCCAGTGCTCAGCTGCCTTTAGCCTTCTCTAGGCTTGACCTGGCTGTTCTTAGGCTCCTTGGGCAGGTCTGCTCCATTCAGAAGTCTCTTTACTACTGGTTCTTCTTCAGTCACTCTTCTCTTATATACATCCAGGAGTGGGCGTGTCTTCAAGTCCACTCTAAGTCTTAAAGGGCCAGAGCCTTTATGTGGACCACTCTGCCACACAGTTATCAGGACTGGAGCACATTACACTCAGGAGTCTGCACCGGCTACCGATAGCTTTACGGGCACAATTCAAGGTTCTGGTTTTGACTTAAATGGGATGGGTCCTATATATCTAGAAGACTGCCTGGCCTACCATGTCCCACTGCAGCCCCGACGGTTGGCTGGGAGCACCCTCTTGCGGGTGCCATTTATTACCCTTGTCTGTGGGATGGCGTGCACGGAAGGGCATTCTTGGTTGCTACCCCAGTTTTATTTATTTAATTTATGCCAGCATTTTTATACTGCCCCCTCCTGCCTACAGGCAGCTCAGGGTGGTGAACAATAAAATTATATAAACTATAAAAATATAGAACAAAATATACAAAAATATCAATAAAAACTCAACCACGGACACCCCACACATACATCTAAAACCCCACCCATTACCCCCCTCACCGAAGCCTGGTGAAATAACCAGGTATTACACTGTTGATACAACTAATAGCTCTAAATCTAAAATTATGCTTGTCGGTGGTAAGACAACTAGTAAAGTGTGGAAAGTTGAGGACTTTACCTTCAGTGTAGTTCAGTCTTTTACCTATTTAGGTATTACATTCACTTCAAGAGGGACTTGGGTGGCTCATATTAAAAATAGAACTTTGCTAGCAAGTAGATCAGCTAGCAGCCTGTTGAAGGTCGCCAACCTCTTGAGGGGTATATCTACATCAACAATTTTAGAAATGTATTATCTGAAAGTTCATGCTACTTTGACATACGGGCTAGAATTTATTCCCTCTCCAGATATTGCTTCATTGGAAAGGGTGCAGAATCAATTCTTGCATAGGCTCTTTAAAGTTGGTAACTGCATTCCAGGTTCTGTTCTAAGAGCAGAAACAGGCTCATTCTCTATTGTTCATTTTGATAGAATAGCTTTCTTTCAGATTTGGCAGAAAATAGTAAACTACCAGCAGTCTACTATAACTGCTTTATGTGCTAGGGAAGAGCTGGCATATTTTGGAACCAGAAGTTATCCTTGGGCTAAGTATTTAGTTACTCGGTTATCAAGCTTTGGGTTTTCCCTGGAATACTTCTGGGGGAAGCCACCAGCCCTTATTAAAAAAGAACTTGTTCTGAGATCCAGAGATATTGTAATCCAACAGGACTTTGCTTCAATAAAACAATGGAAAGCGGCACCCAACTTTAGGAAAATATAAAAACAAGTTTCTCTTTAGAACCTTATCTCGACCTCCTTTCTAGTGTAACCTTGAGAAGAAACATTACTCTCCTTAGATTTTCTTTAATTGAAATGGCGGTACTAGAAGGCCGATTTGCAGGTGTGCTGTATGAACAGCGACTTTGTGCCTGTTCCATGTGTAAAATCGAAACAATGGAATATTTTGTTCTATACTGCCCCTACTATCATGGGCTAAGAGATACTTGGCTAGAATCTGTTAGAATCTGTGACCCTTGGAAAGAAAAATTACATATTTAATTCTTTACTGACTTTAACATCAGCAGATGCCCTGACTGTATTCGCTATCTTTATAAGTTTAGCTACAAAAAGGAGAAAGCTTGTGATGGGGCAACTGCAAATCTTTCATTAATATATATATATTAATTTTAAACTGATTTATATTGGAATTGATCTGATTTTAATAAGATGTTATTTTTCATCTTGATTTGAAAATGATATTTTTATGTGTTTCTGTAACTGGAATACTGGTTATGGTGAAAGCTAAATGCCATAATTAATTAATTAATTAATTAATTAATTAATTAATTCACTGTTGCTGGAAGGAGAGAATATCTGAAAAGCAACAGACCTCTACCAGGAGGGAGTTCTATAATCGCAGTGTAGTCACCAGAATGCCCTTTCAAATGTGGCCCCATGGGAAACCCGGAGGACCTCCAAGCAGTCATCACCGGTCAACCACAGGGGCCGATCCACGACACGAGGGGTGAGGCAGTCCCGCAGGTAAGCAGGGCCGAAGCCATGTAGGGCTTTAAAGGCAATAACCAACACCTTGATTTGGACCTGGAAGACTATAGGCAGCCAGTGCAGAGAATGAAACACTGGTGTTAAATGGTCCCGGCGACCCACCCCCACCAAAAGATGGGCCGCCACATTCTGCACAAGCTGCAGTCTCCGTATTGTTACCACTAAGTTTTGTGGAACTCCCTTCCCCAGGGGCTTGAGCCCAAGCCTAAGCATCTTCTGGAGGTGGTGAAAAACGTTTTCATTTGAAAGAGCATTTGGCGGGTGGGAATAGGGGTTGGTTGGATTTTTGGATAGGCTTGTAGGGAAGGGGTTGAAGTGAGGGTGGATGTTTTTATTGTATGGATTGGTTTATGTATTTTAAGCCACCCTGAGCCTCTGTGGGAAGGGTGGCATATAAATTTGGATAAATAAATAATTTGCACAACTTAGTTTGCATACTTCAGTCTGCTCCCAGAATGTGGGATTTTTGATTGCACAATTTCTTATTTTCTTTCCTTTTTTCCTTCTTTCCAGAATACAAGGGCTTCTATTTAAATAGTAAACAGGGAACTATAATTTCTCTTCCCAATAACTGAGTGTCATGTGTATTCTTTAAAGAATGTCTCTTCTAGAATCATCCCATGCTGTGCTGTAGATTTTAATTTGTTTTAGAAAAATGAGTAGACAATTACTTAAAACTGCCTGTCTGAGACATTCCAGGTCTGCGGGGATGATGCTTATCAGTATTATAAGATTGCAGCTGATTCTGTCAAGCCAACTATCTCTTCTCTAGACATTTTGATATCTACTCTACTAGCAATTAATAATATTGAGTAAACTTCACAAGACTTGGAAGTTCAGTTAATTTCTGGTTAGCATTGTTGTTTGGATAATTGCTCACCTTTACCCAGAGATCTTTCAGGTGAAGATTAGGCTGGAAATTTCAGGCAGGATCTGGGTGCTGAATTCATAAACTGTTATACAATTATAACATCAATTAGAGTCATATTAGTTGATATAAAGATCATGCTTAAAAAACCCACAAAGTGATTCACTTCTAGGTATATGATTCTAGGTGTTGCAATTCAAAATTAGAGAAGCTGAAGTCAAGACACTTCAGAGAGTCGATAACGATAAACAGTTTGACGTAAGAGACAATGGGTAAGAGAATGTGGCATATTTATTTATTTTTCAAATTTATATGCCACCCTTCACACAGGCTAAGGGTGGCTCACAAACAAAAAACAATTAAAATATTAAAATTATACAAAAATACCCTAAAGGCCCCCAACCCTCCCCCAACCCACCACAGACTACCCAATACCACCTCTCAATTCCCGACACCCAAACTCCTCTCGCACCCCTACTCCAAAACAACCCATAAAAACCCACCCCAATCTCCTATACTTGCCTGCTGAACACGTGTTCAAACAAAAAAGTTTTACAATTCCTCTGAAAGATGCCCAGGTTCGGGTTCATCTGGATGTCCGGGGAAGGGATTTTCATATTCAGTGCAGAGAAAAGAAAAACGTGATAGCAATACCTAAACAAATTATATAGATAAGAACATTATTCATTTTTAATTGGCAATTTTGATAATTGGGTGCAATTTAAAAATGTGTCTAAATGACTTCAGTGCAGCACAATCGCCACTGAAAATTAGAACTGGCATGAGTACTCACAAAAATGGGTATAGCTGTCATATTTTCGTTACCTAAATTGACTAGAAAATATTGGGCACCAGTCGGTACCCGATTGCACCCCAGTGTCCTGGAATGTTCTGGAATGATAACTTCTGGCCCTGGAATGTTGACTTCTGGTACTGATTTTTCAGTTTTTCCATACTGATTTACCAACTGGTAACTGGAAAAATAGAAAAATCATTACCAAAAATTACCAGTTTTTCTGGTATCCGAGTACCCAATCAGTGATCAGGTAGGTGTTAGGGGGGATAGGGGTAAGGTAAGGAAGAGAGTGGAGGGGTTGAGCGCTCGACAGAGACTCCACTCTCGGGGGATACTACGGGGTAGGTAATTCCCTCAGGATCTTAGCCGGGTTTTCTCTCCACTCGGGAGAGCAACCCAGATCATCACCAGGAAGGAGAGGTGGAGTAGGCCCCAGGGATATATACAGGCAAGAGCCCGCACGAGCGAACTCACTCACAACTTCCACGGGGTCCAGGACACGGTGGTCTGACAGATGTAGAGGCAAGAATCCCAGGTTTCCCCAAGGGGTGGTGAATGGAGGAAGGGAAGGAAGGGGGGGCGGAGGGAGAGAGGATAGGGCTAGCACTCGGGGAAGAGGAAGGGGAAAAGGCAAGGGGTAAGGAACACAGGTACCTGAGAGGTTAGACTAAACAGGACAACAAGGTACTCACACTCAACTGCAGCAGGCACATGAGAAAGAAAGGAAGGGGGAGCAGTCTGCAACAAGGCATGTAGCTCGAGGACAACCAAGGAGCAAGGTAAGGGGCCAGCCTCTCAATTGATTACCGGCGGGGATCTGTTGCCCCGCCGGCCTCTTTATGCTGGCAGGCAAGGCGTGGTCGTCTAGGTCGGAGGCATGGCTCCACCCCCTGGCATCCCACGCTGCTCCACCAGCCTTGCGCTGTGTCTGGGCGGGGCCAGCACATGAACCCCGGCTGAAGGAGTTGCCAACGCCGGCGGCTGCCCCAGCCGTTTTCCGCCCCATTTGGGCAGACGTGGGTCTGATGGCCTCGCAGCGAGTTACCGCGGGGGCGGCACTGGGCCCACCACATCGTAATCACCCGCAGCTGGGATATCGCCCATTCTAAATTCCTCCTGCTGCCTAGCACTCCGCTGTGCACAGCTCTGCCTACGCGAGCTGTGGTGCGGCGTGAGAGTAGGCTGCTGAATACCCAAGATGGTACTCGAAACACAAGTATTACCTGTGGGTAGCAAATGAGCTACCTGTTTCTGCTCTACAATTAATCTTCAGTAATTCAGTCACTAAATCAGCATACTCCTGTCCTCTACATTCAGTCACTCTCTCAGTGTTTTCACTGAAATGAAATCTAAATTAAATAGGAGGAAAATCTGCACAATTGTTACAGTAAATAAATAAGTAATACATTTTAAAAAATGGAAGTAAGGGAATGTAACACAGGAGGGGAATCAGAACAGGGAGGAGGACAGAGGGGATGGACGTGAACAGGGAGGAGGACAGGCTTGGGTGCAAGGAAGGGGAGTTGGGGGCTAGGTAAATGGGGAGACCTCTCAGTTACTCTGCACATCAAGGAAGGTTCATCAGAGAGGCGTGAGTGTCAGAGAGAGCAGACTCATCATGGAGGTCAAGGGAAGGAAGGGAAGCACATGAGAGAAACACAAGCTAAGGGGCAGGGGGACAACACAGAGCTAGGAAGCAATGGACTAAGAAATAGGGCTGGAACATGATCAAGGAGATACCAAGAAAGGGAAAAATAAAGATTATTTATTATTTATTAATTATTATCTATAATATTATTTAGATTTCCAGTTTTGGACTGAAATTCTGAAATCCCAACATGGCATCTCATTGGGTTTAGGGATTCGCCCTCCATAACATTGCTCGGATCTGCCCCTTTCTCTCTACCTCCTCAGCCAAAATCCTTATTCATGCCGTGGTTATCTCTCACCTCAATTACTGCAACCTCCTCCTCGCTGGCCTCCCTCGCTCTCCCCTCTCCCCTCTTACTGCAATCCAAAACTCCGCTGCCAGGGTCATTCACTCTGCCCGTCGCTTCGACCATGTGCAGCCTCTCCTCTTCTCTCTTCACTGGCTCCCCATTTCTGAACGTATCCTGTTTAAACTCCTGGTTTTCACATTCAAAACATTGCACAACCTAACTCCCCCTTACCTCTCGGACCTAATCTCCCTACGCACTCCTGCACGCGCTCTCCGCTCTTCCACTGTCCCCTCCCTCACTCTCCCTCGTTTCTCCTGCTCACTTAACCGCCTTCGATCCTTCTCCCTCACTGCCCCCCATGCCTGGAACTCCCTCTCTACCCACATCCGCCTTGCCCCCTCCCTCCGCTCCTTCAGATCCCTCCTCAAGACCCACCTTTTCCTCGCTGCCTTTCCCAATGCCTACTAGTCATTCCCCGTATACTTACTGTCTGCCCTCCTCTGCAGACTGCTGCAACCAACCTGATTGTGACCAAGCCAAGCACGCGCGCCTGAGACTTCACATCCGCTTGAATGTTTGTCTGTCTTCTCCCCTGTCTCTCCCACTGTCCCCCCTCCTTGTCTCCCCCTCTTTGTCTTTTAGATTGTAAGCCACAGGCGGGGACCGCGTCTATTGTATGTTTCTGTACAGCACCAAGCTCATGACTGGCGCTATATAAATGTTTATAATAATAATAATAATAATAATTTGTGGAGCCAGAAGTCTCTTTCTCAACTTCCTTTACTTACTAGAATGAATGTTTGAAGAAACAATGAATTTTAACTTCCAAGGTTTAGCTTTGACCTGAACAAGGAACAGCACAAGAACTTCAAAATAATGGCATGTCATCCCAGTTTTCCCCTTGCAAAATGGGGAGGTAAATAAACACACATCTCTTTTTTCCCACCTACTCCTTCACAAATGAACAAAAGTGGGGGCCATAGAACTCCACGTTAAGAGTGTGCAGTAGGCACATTATATTTTTTTTGTATTAGTTTTAGTTTACAACCCCCCTTTTGGTTTTGGTGGTTTATGTAAAGAAAATGTTTGGGTTTTTGGGGGGAGGAAGGGGGGTTGTTTAAATAATATATTTTTAAAAAATCACTGCACTTGTGCAAAATGGCCACCGGGATATTCTCTGCCTGCACATCCCATTTCCAAAATGGCACTGGCAGCCTCAGTGCCATTTTGGAAAAGAGCAGCCGCTCTGCGCAGGTTCCCAATGTGGCACCTAAAAACGTGGCTATTACCCACAGGTACTAAAGGAATACCTGTTTCACCTGTGTGTGAGACCCTCATGGCCAGTCCAAGCAGCTTCCAGCAAGGATGACGGCAATGAACTCCTCACAATAGAGGATTTGGGGAATGATGTGGCAATGGCAAGTAATGTATACAAGATTTTGACAACTGTTGTCTGTCCCTGGCCAATTCATGAATAGAAAAGGAGATGTATTTAACGAAATACATTATTTGTGATGAATAATTCACTCAGCTCTAGCAGGCACAGATAAGCTAAGCTTTTTTCCCCCCCCCACCCAGGCAGCATATTTTCCTACTATGTGACCCAGTCAGCATGGCAATCTGAGGAAACAAATGGAATTGGTCTGTTGTGTTGGGCTGGGCAGTTCACAGAACTGTGTGTCAGCTAATGCAGCGGGAGATCATTAGCTCATTTTTCAAGGCTTTTTTCAAATGTCACTGAAAGAGACTGCTATAATGTTTCATCGCCCTTTGAGAGTTCACCCCTGCACTTAAGGTAGGTTTTTGTGGCACCAGAAGGAAAGTGCTGTTTGATCAGACTCCAGTGGTGTGCTGGGCAGAGGACATTCATTCAGCTTTACCCTGTCATCCTCATTCAGTGCACCGCAGCATTACTGACAGATTACTGCGAAGTCAGGGCAAAGATAGTGGCTGGGAAGCCTGGAGCCCATTTGTTTTTCAATTGCTGTAATATATAAGCTATTGTGTGATTTGGTTCCCTGAACCTATTTATGTATTGAATGGCCAGTGGTTATAAAGTTCTGGAACCAGCATTATTAAAGAATAATCATCCTGTTCATCAGCAGCAGCCAAAGGGTGCTTCTTGTAGCTGAGAAAGGAGTATGAACCAGGCATCTTGGCTCTCCTCATTCTGGGATTTCTGGTCCCCAGGCGCCTGCAGCACAGCTCACAAGCTTTTTTTGTGGCAAACCAGGACACATGGTTTGGGTCCATGGAGCTCCCCCCCCCCCCCCCCCCCCCCCCCCCCCCTAGAGTTATCTACTCCTTCCAGTCTCACTCAGAGTATCTAGGTTTTATTAACCCATCATCTCAAGGATCTGGGTGAAGCCCCAGTGTTTAGCAGGGACCAGACCTGTGCGGTGGCTGCCCTTTAAGCGGGGGCTGAGGGCACCACCTGGTGGGCTGTGCGCATGTGCATAGGTGTGGAGAAGCCAGCCCATGCCAAGGAACCAGTCTAAGCTAGAAACAGGCTGAGAGCCCAAGCAACAGAGTGGGCAGGACACTAGCCCTTTAAGGCTAGCCAAGATGGAGAGCTGGCCATGCCCACTCTGGGAATATAAGGAGAGGCAAGACTGTGAGAAAGTGCAGTCTTTGCTTGGTAGCTGAAGGGGCAGCATCGCCTCTGAAAAAGCCTAGATCTCCACTCTATGCTCTCCAAGGTGCTGAAGATCAGATGGACCAGAGTGGACCCAGGTAGTGGGGAAGGCTATGCCCAGGAGGGTGCCTCCCGCCCGGGAAGGCTAGACCGGGGGGGGGGCGGGGGGGGGTCTGGGTCCTACAGAGACCTGGAACCCCCTGGAAGCCACTTGCTGCTACACCTAGTTTCTTCAGATATTTAATTTCTTCCCAATTTCTCTCAGTATCTCCCGATATTTCCCAGCAACTTCCCTGGATAACCTGGAGAAACTGGGGCTTTGAGAGGCAACATGGGATATGGTCATGTCAGAAAGGAGTGGAGTCCCTTTGCCCCACCCCCTTTCTGATGTGGCCCTATCATATTTCTGACATGATCCTACCCCTTTCAGAGAGCTGAGACATCATGATGCTCTGAAGTGGGTGGGTGGGTGGCTACATTAGAAAGAGGTAGGAGAGTCCTTTTACTTTTCCCCTTCTGGTGTGTCCCTTCCCGCTTTGGGTCAAAGCCTCAGGGAAGGTGGCAACCAAGCATAGTGATTTTGATTTTAAATTATTTAAAATAAATTAAACAAACAAACAAAAACGAATGAAAGCAAATGACAACAGTTTTCTTATTCATCTGTTTTCATAACATTAGTCACAAAAATGAATGGGGCTCCATTCATTGTCATAACTAATCAAAAATAATATGAATTGCTCACCCCTGGCTTGTATCTCAATAACTGGAAATGTTTCCCATCTCTCTTCCCCTAAAGGTAGGTTCAACCTGATGAGACAGATAACAGCCAGGGGAAGCTCCAACAGAGGCTGCTGGCAACAGGTGAAGAAAAGATGACACTCCTGCCCTCTTCCTCCAACATCGCAGCTCTGTTCTGTTACTGCTCTGCTTTTCTGAACTGAGTCAAATCCTCCAGCTGTTTTAGTCTGGGACACTGACAGCAAGGTTAGGGCGAGGGTTCAAGTGGGACAGTCCACAAAATCAGCAATTATTGAGAGCAGAGCTAAAACAGGTAGCAAATGTTGTATGCATGGGAAATACCTCAAATCCAGGGAGTTTTTCAGGTGTCTGATTGGTACCTGCATACCAAAGTGGGTATCCGACTACTCCTCAACTGTTACCAAAATACTGATTTTTTTTTTCTATTTTACTTACCCATTTTGATGTACCATCTTAGTGTCTTTCTGAACTTACCTAACCATTTATGTAACTTGAAAAGTAGTGCAAAACAGGCAATCGTTAACAGAAAACTGATGACTCAGTAACAGTTATGGTAATTTGGTAATGTAAGTAACTCGTCAGGCATTAAGTAGGTACCATTTAATGCCCGATTCATTTAAGATGGGCCTGGTTGCCACAATTCCAACAGATACCAACTTTTTTGGATACCTGTTTCAGCTCTAGTTGGGAGGTCTGCTGGGAGCATTTCTAACTTGGATCAGATGCCAACAAGCCCACAGGGCAATCATGCCAACCAGAGATCACTGAGGCGCAGGCAGAAGCTATGCGACGAGGAGGCAGAGGAAGCTAAAGGCAGAGCTCCCCATTCTTCAAGGATCCCATTCCTGCTACAATCTGATGAATACATTGGGAATGAGAATCTTTTATTACAGCTACATTCTCTGGGTACACACTTTACCATGGCAAATAGAGACAAAATAGTACAGTGATATCTTTTATTGGGCCAGCTTCAGTTAGTAGAGGTACACCCTCCATTAACTGCAACTTTACTCTCTCAACATCCTGCATCATAGGCCCTTTTCACACGAGAAACCCCCACGCAATGCACACATGGGTGCCTGCATGTGAATACGTGGGGGAGTCCTGTGTGACCACCATGGTGGGTAGATGCAGGCGCATTCCCGCGCTCCACCCATCGCCCACGCATGGAGCCAAAGTGGGGATGGCTCTATGCATGGAGATGAGTGGAGATGGGGGTATGTCTGTCGCCCTGTTTACATGGGCAGCGGTGGGTGGGTGAGATAGGTGTGCTGCCACAGTGGGTGGAGGTGTGCGGGTGTCCTTTCCCACAGGGACACATTCATCTCCCCACGAAGCCTCCTCCGTTTTTTTGGATGGCTCCGTGGATGAAGATGGGTGGAGGTGGGTGTTACGCAGGAGTGTGCACGCACCTTCACCCATCTCCTATGGTGTTTGCATGGGCGCACACTGATTGAACACCCATCCCCCCCAACCACTGCCGTGCTGTTTCCATGGATGCCCCCACGGATCTAACACCCTCCTGCACACCCAGCGGGGTGGGGGGGATCCATGTAAAAACTGCCTGTGTGACAGCTACCCACGCACCACACACCCACCATGGCACACACCCATCCCCCCCACCATGGCCCATTTGAAAAGGGCCATAGCCACTGAATGAGGCTAGGGACAACTTCATTGTTGCTGTGTGCCAAGGGATAGCATCACTCATGCCCCTCTTCTCTCCTCCCCCAGCATTAGGCCTGATTTGTAGAGGAGTGCATCCGTAACGTTTTCTATTACTTTACGAAAATGAATGGAGCTCCAATCATTTTTAAACTAAGGTAAAGCAAAACTTATGAATAAGCACATGACATTGTTTTTTGCTTAATATATTTTAAATAATTTTTTTAAAAATAAATCACTGTCCATGCGCAAAAATAAAAGTCACTGTGTACGCGCTAAATGGCCACTCGATTATTTGCGCATTCACCCCCTTTTCCAAAATGGCGCAGACACATAAGGGTACATTTGTGCAGAATGGTCTCATGGCCATTTCGTGCATGTGCAGTGACTTAATTTAAAAAATAAAAATAAAAAAAATAATTGCCCTGTATGCGCAATCACATGCACACCCCAGCTGCCCTTTCCCAAACTGGTGCAGATGCTGCTGGTGCTATTTTGGATAAGGGCCAAGCATGTTGCGAAGGGCCCCAGTGGTCATTTTGTGCATGTGCAGTGATTTTAAAAGTAATATTATTTTCAATAAAGTAAAACTAAAAAAACAAAATGAACACAAATGGGTTGTTTACGAAACCCCCTGAAAGCAAAGGGTTTTTCTTTGATGGGCTACCGGCAACTTGTTCAGAATGCGGCAGAGCAGCTGCTTACTGGTTTGGGCAGCCATCATCCTATTACCCCTGCCCTGCGTTCTCTGCATTGGCTGCCTGTGGAACCGTAAACGGACTGGGTTTATGATTGCACTGCTGGCCCTTAGGGCGCTGAATGATTTAGGTCCTGGTTATATTCGAGACCTACTTCTGGAGTCTCACACCAATGGATATCCGTGCTCAGGAACCATCCAAAGTTTGGGGGTTCCGCCATCGTGCCTTAAGTTGGCAAGTGATCATGCTTTTGCTGTGGCAGGTGGGCCCCTCAGTGTGGAACTTGCTCCCTCCGGATGTTTGTCTCCGTTCCTCCCTCTTTACCTTCAAAAAGCACCTGAAAACATAATTATTTTCTAGGTGCTTTTCGGATCCACTGCTGGTTCCCTTAATTGTACTCTTACATGTCCTCCCTTTTTCCTACCATATCTTCAAGTATTTTATTATCGTTTTAAATTGTTTTGAACTGTTTTAAGTTGTTTTATACTTTTATATTGTTTTAAATTCTGTAAAGTGCTCTGAGTGCCATGCAAGGCAGGGGGCATTATATAAAGTTATTATTCATTATTATGATTATTATTATCGATAACAGCAAAAACTAAAACTTAAATGAATGATGTGCCTTCTGTACATCCCTACTAATTTCAGATTAACAATGACTACTGTTTCAATGCTATTGTTAAGGCATCTGGGCCCCAAACTCTGGGTTGGGACTCCACTGTGGTTGTGCTTGCTACAGTGGGATTATGATGCAATGGATATTTGATATCCGTTGCCTAGTTTAATGGAGAACCAGTGTGCTGTAGGGACTAAGTGTGCAGTACTTGCTCCTGGAGATCGTGGTGGACTCTGGTTCAAGTCTCACCTTAATCAGAAACTTACTATGTAACCTTGGGCCTGTCACAATATTCTCTCAGCTTAACCTACCTCACAGGGTTGCTGTGTGGATTAAAAGTTGTGTTCAACTGTTGTATGTAAAGCGCTCCGAGTACCATGGCAGGGGGTGCTATATAAAGATTATTATTAATTCCACTTCTGTGTTGCGGAAGTATTAAAATAGGGTCACAGTGACACAGTCAAAAAGTTTAGGAACCACTGTGTTAAGCAATCACCATACTCACACTTGATAGACAGCACCCTTAATTTGAAGTGGGCGAGCCCCTTCCCCATGCATTGGCTGACTCCAGGAAAGCAATAAAATGTCTCCTTGTAGGGGTAAAGCTACATGGATATCAATGTTTGTTTCCTCCCATCCTCTTATTCCGTTTGATCCTGAAATGACATTTGATACTGATTTTTATCATCATCATTTCCATATCAAGAAACAGATATCATTTCATAAGAAAGTTGGGGTTTGGTGGAGGTTTCTGTTCCAACATAAATAGCTGAAACAAGGAAACTCAAAATCCCTGGCAGAAAATTTCTCTTTGAACATAAATTCCCTTTTTAGAAAATGGGCTCTGCTGTGATACTCCCTTTCTGACACTGAAACACATTATTTTGGGTTAAGTCGCATAGAAGCATCTTGAAAAGTTAGTGATCCTTGAGAACAGATGTGTAGTAATTAATTAGTGAGAGGTGGTGTTGATTGCTGTAGTGAAATAAACACATATTTCAACTCCAAAACCCTACACAACCCTCTGCTAACATGCTGAAAAGCCACTGGTGATAAAAGGATAAAGGTGGAGCCAAGAAATTGTAATCTAGGAAGGACGACCTCAGTAGCATAAAGTAAGTGGGCCAGAACCAGTTTCCTAGCTGGTATAAGTGAGAATAGCACCCTTAAATTTAGTCGAGATACTCTAATTTACATACAATGAGATCCTCACCCCAAATTTAGTAATCATCCCACTGCATGTCTGAGAAAATATGAAAAGTTCCTCCCAGACCCATTTATACATACTGATATTTTAAAATAAATATTTGTTGGAAAAGACAAAAGGCAGAAATTGACCAATAATTCACACTTGAGGAAAGGAAAGAGAAAAGACCATCAAGCCTGGCCATAAAAGTCCAAAAGATGAATGGCAAATAAATAAATAAATAAATAAATAAATGGAGAGACCTCAAATTTTTCCCAGCATCTCATCTTTCAGCTATTTAAGAAAATATGGGAGAGAGAGAATGAGCAAGAAAAGGAGAGAGTTAGTTCCCATAAAAACCTTTGAAGCATTAATCGATGGTAAGTAATCAAAGAAGTCTGTTGGAGGTTGAGAGCGCCTGAATCAGTAGATCTGAGGTGGGAAAGTTCCAGCTCATTTCCATGAGTGCTAACTCAGAGGCCAGTGATGATACTTTTGCTGTCAACGTCATTAATTATTTTGCTGTTCGTTAAAGCAAGAAGGAGGATCATTGCGAGTACATCCCCAAATGTTCAGCATACCCCCTCCAGAGGGGTGTGAAAGACTAGGCAACTGCCTTGCTACCTTGATGTACAGAAAATGGTTTTGTTAAGATTGATAGGGGTATAAGAGGGAGAGGAGTGGATTAAGATCAGTTCCAGTCTTCTGAAGCTGAAAACTCAGCATTAAAAAGCTGAAACCATTGCATATGCTAAGCCAACTGCCCCTCCACACTAGCCGTGGTGGGGGTTTGGTGGCGCCCCCCCACCTTTCTGCAGAGGAGGGAAGCAAGGATGGGTTTAAACCGCCGAAGGGTGGCATTCAGGGAGTCTGGGAGGGGCTGGAGCAGTCGCCTGGCCCGGGACTCCAGCGAGAGCAGAGAATGCCGGGCACCATTTTAAGTTCCCCGCTCGCCGCCTCAGTGTGTTGTCGGCGGCGAGCAGGAAAGGACACAGGCGCAGAGGGCAGGATCGGGCCTGGCACAGCTAGGAGCCTTTGAGTGGCGCTGCCTGCTCTCCCTAGCCTCGCTGTTGGGCTTCGGGTGCTGGCGAGGCCACGTGGTGCGACTGGGCCTTTCAGGCCAGTCACATTTTCAGTAAAGTTTCCCTGCCCCCTTTTTTAGGATCCCTAGGGATCCCTCACCATCTGCCGCCGGAGCAGTCCCAGCGCAGCCGGTCCTCACAGGCAGAGCACCTGCTCCCCCTGCCCTGCTGGGGTAGCCGGGTCTCGGGAGCTACGTGATGCAGTGGGGCTTTTGGCTAGCCCCGTGGAGCGAGGTTCTCCATACATTAAGATTCCTCACCCCCACAAAGGGTCTCCCCTGGCATGCGGGCTCATGAGGGGCCTGGGTGCCACCTGAGGGTGGTGGGAGGGTGTAGGGCAAGAGGGTGGGGCACATGCCTGGACACCCCCCTTCCACAAGAGCCACGCAGAGAGGGGACAGGGGCTGAGGCAGTTTCCCACCCGGCAAGGGGTGGTGGGGGAGGAAAAGGGGGAGCCAATCCCTGGCCCCAGTAGCTCAGGGCTGGGCAGACGAGTGGAAAAGGTGGGGCCGGAGGGTGGGCACGCATTGTCAAGGATGGGCATTGTGTATCCCAGCATGGTGCCCAGGAAATGTCAGGTCCTGCACCCCTCCCCCTCCATGAAGAAGGTACCATGGGAAGCTCCCTCCCCGCGTGCTGCACAGAGGGGTGAGCAGGGTGGGGCACATACTGCAACCATCTTAGAAGCAAGGCAGGCCCAGCTGGTGGAATATCAGTCCCGCATCGAAGAGCTGGAGGATGCCCACGGGAGGGCCAGGGATTCTACCAGGGAGCAGGTGGGGGAGGAGGAGCCCATCGGCCTTGAGGTGGGGGGCAGGGTTTGCAAAACCCCTCTCGTGAGGGCACCCCTTACCCATTAGGGGCAGGGGCATTGCCGTGTATTATCTGCTCGTTACAGGGAGGAGGAACCTACGACCAGCTGGAGTGGGGATGAATTTTCACCGAGCCAGCAGGTGCAAATAGACGTGCTAAAGGAGGGAATGCAGGCCTTGAAAAGCAGCCAGAAAACGGCGCAGAGATGGTGGTTGGGTGCTGGAAGCTTCGGGAGTGGAGTGACCCCCTACCATGAACTGGAGTACCCGGATGGTGAACAGGAGGCGATGGCTGGTGTGAGGGTAAGCACGATTCTTGTGGGTCGGCATCAGCTGGTGGGCAGGTGTGGAACACCCACAAGATGCCATGCACCCATGGTGGGTGGGCACCGGAGTGCCAGACCACATGTGGGAGGTGGAGTGATCCCCCGGGGGCCGGACAATCCCCTTGTCAGGTGAGGTGATGTAGGTGTGACTCAGCACAAGGCCAGAGGGCTGCCACACAGGTGTGAGGCGCAGCGCCATACTGCACAAAAAGAACGGTGTGCTGCTGTGAGCGGAGGGCGGAACCCCACCCTTTGTCTGGGGGCTACGCTGATGTGTCAGCCCCATTGGGCGAGCATCTGCTCCAAGTCACCGGGGAAAAGATTTGGCATGGAGAATTTATAGATATGTTCGCCCTTCTTTTCAGTGACCCTATACCTGACCCAAATGACAAGGAGGAAAGGAAGGACAGGGAGCGGTTCAAGAGGCCAAAGGCAGAGCGAACATGGTCCAACTGGATGGCAGCATATACGATCTATATGGGAGTGACCTTGCTCAAATATCCAGAGCGAGGGGTTGAGTTGATCAAGTACTCGGACATAGTGCACTGAGCATTTGATACGGGTGGGCCTGAGGCTTTGCTTCATTACAACGAAGCCTTTCAGCATAGGGCTGCCAACAACCCATGGCTCAGGTGGGACATGCATACACATGACATCTGGCTGGAGTGTATCAGAAGTGCTAGATACGCCCTGCGATCAGACAGCGGGCATGTATTCTCCCGGGTAGGGAGCACCCAGCACAGGGACCGGGGGCAGAGCAGTAGGACGAGACAGTTCCCAGTGGGCCCGACTTGCTGGGGTTATAACGATGGAGAGAAATGTTTTTGATCCCTATGTAAGTTTAAGCATGTGTGCACACAGTGCACAGGTGACCACGCTGCCCCGGGATGCAGCAAGTTCCGGCAGTATGGTGCCAGAAACAGGGGGCAGGCTTGAGGCGGACAGAGCCTGTCCAGTAAAGAGGGGAGTCAGTGAATGATGCAATCCCAGTGGAGCTCTGTTCAGTCAGGTATGCATCATTCAACTCAGCCATTGAATTGGTGCGCTCCTGCGGGACGGGCGCCCTCCTCGCAAAGTGCGATGTCAAGTCTACGTTCCGACTCCTGCCGGTGCACCCAGATGACTTTGAGCTCTTGGGCATGGAATTCTGGGGGAAAATTTACTTCAACAAGGCCATGCCTATGGGATGTTCCATCTCGTGTGCGGCCTTGAGAAGTTTAGCACGGTGCTGGAGTGGATCATGTGCCAGCACGCCGGGCGGAGTCGGAGTCAGATCACACATTATTTGGATTATTTCCTGTTCGCGGGGAAGGCTGGGACCACGAAATGTGTTCTGGTGATGTGTGGTTTTCAGGAGGTCACCAGGAAATTGGGTGTGCAGCTTGCACCGGAAAAATGGAGGGCCTGACGACTAGACTAACATATTTGGGTATTGAGCTGGACGTGGTGCTTTCTCAGTCACGTCTACCTGAGGACAAGCTCCGGGCCCTCAGAGCCACGAAAGCGGCTGTCCGGGGAGCCACTAAAGTCATGGTGAAACAGCTCCAGTCCCTCACGGGCAGTTTGAACTTTGCCTGCCATGTTATTGCTCCAGGATGGGCGTTCCTGTCCCACCTGTACGTGCGTATAGGTGGCGACCAGCCCCCGCATCACCACATCCGGGTGACAAAGGAGATGCGGGAGGATCTAGTCACCTGAGAAGCCTTTCTCAATGGATATAACAGAGTCAGTTTTTGGTGGCAGTGGCTCCTCCTGGAGGCCAAGCTGCAGATACACTCTGATGCAGCGGGGGGGGGGGCACGGCTTTGGGGTGTACTTCAGGGGCAGCTGGTGCATGACACCATGGCCAGCTGACTGGGTGGAGTGAGGAATAATACACGACCTGACATTCTTGGAATTCTTTCCCATATTGATGGCCTTAGTACTGTGGGAGGAGGAATTTGCCTCCCTGGTGCAATAACATGGCAGACGTACATGTTATCAACGAGTTGTCATCAAAATCAGAAAGGTTCATGAGGCTGGTCCGGGTTTTTGTGCCTGAAATCAAACATCTTGTTCATAGCCAAGAACATGCCCGGTATTAACAACGGCATAGCCGATGCCCTTTCTCAGTTCCAGACATAGCGTTTTCGCCTGATGGCCCCAGAAGCCATCGAGGACCCCGACCCATTCCCGAGCGACATGTGGAACCTTGGATTCTAGTACTATATCTAGAATCAGGCGGGCGTATGAGGCAGCCTTCACCGAGTTCCAAGAATTCAGGTGGCTGAACAGTTGGGCGTTAGGTTTCCCCATCCCCGAAATGCAGGTTCTCAGGTTTGCGTTGAAGCTTTGTGGCAAAGGTTTGACCCCTGGGACAATTGGAGGAAAAGTGGTAGCCATTAACTTTACCAGTTGTCTGGCAGGCCACCCTCCCCCTGACAATGGCTTCTTCATGAGCAGGACAAGCGAGCCCCTATTACTCCCCAGCTGTTGCCCCAGCTAACCTGGGCACTGCACCGAGTTTGTTACTCCCATGCAGAGATAGTGCTTTTGGGAGCAGTTTTTCGGGTGGCCCTATTTGGGGCCTTCCAAATTAGTGAGTTGGTTTCAGAATCCCGGGGAATTCCAGCTGGGGGATGCAGGATGGCAGGAAGAGGCCCTTACGCTGCACCTCCATAGGTCTAAGACTGACCGAAAAGGAAAGGGTAAGGTGATCAGGCTGTACCCATCGGGGGATACACAGATTTGCCCATTGTGGGCAATGTGGGAATACTTAGCGTCTTGCCTCCTGGGGGTGGGCCCGCTGTTTGTGCATGAGGACGGGGCACCCTTGATACACTACCAGTTTAGGGCAGTCCTGCCAATGTGTGTGAGGGAAATGGGCCTTGACCTGGGCTGTTACAGCGTGCACTCATTTAGGATTGGGGCAGTGTCTACAGCTGTAACCATGGGGTTCACTGGCCACCAGATACAGCAGATAGGCCAGTAGCAATCAGCGGCATTTCGCACATATATTAGGGAAACTGAGGTGCGAGTAAGGGGGCATGGAATGATTCCTCGAGTCACAGAGAGTATAAAAGTTGTGAGTTCACTTACATGTGATTTCCCTTGCAGACATGGCAGCACCCTCGGGACGGACGGTGGTTTAGATCGTCGGCCCCAGTATCATATGCTGGGCAAGAAAGATGGCCACATGCAGCAGGTGGGGTACCCATCTGGGCCTTAGCTACCGGGTAGAGTTAATATGGTTGGGAAGACACAGAATGCTCTGGGAGCAATTGCTCCCAGCACTGACCGTGGCAAAGGAGAAATTCCCTGTGCCCGGGGTGATGGTAATACATCTGGGAGAGAACAATCTGCCTAAAGCAACAGGACTGTGACTAACAAAAAGGGTGAAGGTTGACATGAAAAAAGTGCAAGAACAGTTCCCTGAATGCACAATGGTATGGTTGGAGATGCTGCAGAGATGGGTATGGCCCAATGGAAGGGCAAATGGGGAGATTGGTAATTGGTTGATCGTCAGGGGGGAAAAGGTGATTGCTCACGATGGCATTCGACACGATAAGGATGAGCTTTATAGAGGTGATGGGGTACACCTGTCAGAGGCCAGTTGTAATCTATACCTTGGGGTCCTAAAACGCCGGTTATGTGAGATATTGGAGGATATGGTGGAGAACCAGCCAAGCAGAGCTGGTGGTTCTGGTGGTGGTGGGTGGAATTAAAGATAACTGTTTAAAGGTTAAAAAGAGTTAACATAGGATGGTTATAAAACATCTCCCTAAGAGATGGGCAGGCAATGCATAGCCACACAGTGCGGCCCAATGTATGGTCAGTCCAAGGCTGAGAGGTGAACGGCCAGACCCGCTGGGAGGACCATGTGCCAAGCAGTTGGTAACGGTGCCCTCACCCTTTTTTAACCCCAACCAAGGGGTATGGTACTAACAACCCACCCCAGCATGGGGAAACCCGGACATCGGGGCAGGGCGTAAATTACAAGTTTGGGAGTTACGCTGCAGGAGGTTTCCCTTAGAGTTTAACATAAGAATGTAAGTAGAAGGGCCGGATGGCCAAGGCATGGATGGTGGGGATGGGAACCTCCTATGGTATTATTATTATTATTATTATTATTATTAACTTTTATATAGCGCCAGTCGTGTGACCTGGTGCTGTACAGAACATAGAATTAGACGCGGTCCCTGCCGGTGACTTACAATCTAAAAGACAAAGGGGGGGAGACAGGGAGAGGGGACAGTGGGAGAGCCAGGGGAGAAGACAAACAAACATTCAAGCGGATGCGAA
>QEPC01013399.1:2143445-2156928 GCA_003113815.1 Sphenodon punctatus
CCGGGCGGGGAGCAAGTCAGCTTTCCGGCTTGCCTGCCTTGAAACTGACAGGACGGGCCTTTTTAAAGGTCCTGACCTGTCCTTGCTGTGTGCGTGCAGGGTTTGCAGCCCCGGCCCCCACCCGCATCATGCTGGAGACAGGGAGGCGTGACTCACTCAGCCTCCCTCTCTCCCCAACATGATGCGCCGTGGGGGCCGGGGCTGCAAACCGCAAGTGTGATCTCGGTAGCGCTGGGGGCTGCCTTGTAGGGCACCGCCCCCAGCGCCAAAGCAAGGGGCCGCCGCTGCCTCTTCCGCTCCACATTTCCTAACTCCTGCTTATTATCCCCACCCAGGATTATCCCCCACCTGTTATCTGTAAACTCCCAATTTACTGTAACCAAGCCAAGAACGTGTACCTGAGTTCTCACATCCTCATGAATGTTGCATCCCTTGTCTCTTCCTTTGTTCCCCCTTCCCTGTCTCCACTCCCCCTGTCTTTAGATTGTAAGCTCTCATGCAGGGACCATGTCCATCTTATTTTCTGTAAAGTGCCAGGTACATCTCTGGTGCTATATAAATTCATCATCATCATCATCATCAAATAATGCGTGGTGTGGAACTAATAAACAGGGAGAAGTTTTTTTACCCTCTCAGCTAGTACTAGAACTAGGGGACACTCCATGAAACTCATGGGTTGCAAGTTTAAAACAAATAAAAGAAAATATTTTTTCACTCAGCGTAGAATTGGGTTGTGGAATATACTACCAGAGTCTGTGGTGAGGGCCAGTACTAGAGCTGAGTTTAAAAGAGGTTTGGACAAGTTTCTGGAAGATAGGTCCATTAGCACCTATTAACCAGACAGGATCGGGGAACATGATGGGAGCTGGGGGAAAACAACAGGGAATGGATCCCCCATTGTGACCTGTTGGGTGCTTCTCTCAAGTCACTGTGATTGGTCATTGTCAGAGACAGGATGCTGGGTAGATGGACCATTGGTTTGACCCAATATGGCACTTCTTATGTTCTTATGCTCTTAACAGAACTTTGGCTCAAGGCTTAAGGTCACTAGCTTTGCTGTGAATTGTTGTGGCTTAAGCTGCTTCCTGACCCTACACACATGGACTCACATCATCGCTCGTTAGCAGTTCTTCCCAGCCAGCCCAGCATGGGCTTCCTCCCTGTCTCCTTCTTGGACCCTCCAGAATACAACTCCAAGGGCTCTGGACATGTAAGGCAAATGTTATATGGGTATAGTTTAGCCTGGGTGTGGGTATAATTTGTAAAACTACCAATCCTGGTTCTCTGGACCTTTGGTCCCCCAATAAAATTGTATTGTACCTTATCCATGGTGTGGTTGTGAGTCCTAGACTAAACGTGATCATCGATGCCTATTAATTTAATGTGAGAGATTATTTTGTAACACAAGCAGCAGCAGCAGATTCTGCAAATGCACCATGACAGAGCAATAGCTAACACAGAACCAGAGTCAAGAAGCCGAGTCCTGCAGTATAAAGTGTTGCAGTGCCCTTCCCTGGAGCTCCCCTGATTGGTTCTTGGAGGTAGGAGGCATTGAGCAATCACAGGGGCCATTCAACTGCCTGGGACCTGTTTGTGCTGCTCATTGTCCAGTGATTACATCCATCAGGTCCTTCCCCTCCCATCAAAGGCCCAGTTCAAGAGTTCAACACTGTTTCTGGCTCCGAGATGTCTGCTCCCTCCTCCCCTCACCACATTTCCTTCCAAAAAAACATCTGCCAGGCTGCTAGGCAATAACAAAATCAATAATGACTTTTGTTATCATTATTGATTTTATTTTTTGTTATTTTTGTTATTGCAATAACGATAACAAAAATGACAAATTTTGTTTTCTTAATTGATATAACAAAAATGACATGCACACTCCTACCCTCCAACCCTGCATCAGGGCAGGAGCTGCCATGTCTGGTCACCATGTCTATCCATTATGGTGGGTGCAGGGAGCATGGTGGGAGCGGGTCCACCCGCATGGTTGTTGAGCTCCCCACCCTACCTGGGGCATGTGGATGGTGGGACAGCTCTCCGGCCATGGGCATGTTTGTTTCGTACTCCTCCCTGATGTAGGGAGGGATGGCCACTGTTTCCTGCCTCGGGATGAGAAGTCACCATGCTGCCTGCACATCTGTTTTTACCCAGTGATTTCCAAGTGAGTTGTACCATGTGCAGTTCTGATTGATCAGCAGAGGCTTTGGAGAGGGCTGGAAGAGAATGGATGGGTGCAATTTTTCCACAGTGACTACACGAGACAGTTTCTATGTAGGACCTGTCTAACTACAAAGACAATATCCTTCATTACATCACACCACACCCTTCATTACAGTATGCCACAGCATGATGGGGGTACCTACTCATAATATAACCTCTAAATGATCTAGGATAACTGTAGGGTAGCTAGTCAGTTATTGGGTAGTATATCATCATGTCTGAACTACTAGGTAGAGCTGCAGTCGGACATCCAAAGATTTGGCCAACCCCAATGAATCTGGGGTACCCGAATCAACCTGGCTCATTTGGGCACCATCAGTGCCCGAATGGGACTCAGTGGAGCTGATTGAATGCACTGGCTGACCTTTGACAGTGACAAGTCCCAGCTGGGACTGCTTCAGAGCCCAGCTCCGCAGTGGTACCAGCTGGGGCTTATACGTTTCAAAGCCGCTGTGTGGTGGAAGGAGGAGCACCAGCCTTTAAAAGTGATCTCTCAGATCCCCTGGTGGGGGGTGGGGGTGGTCGACCTTTGAAAGTAACAGAACCTGGATGGGACTGCTGTGGATCTGGGCTTCACAATGCTCTTGGCCAGCACTTGTTGCTTTCAAAAATGGCTTCCCGGCCACAGCACCTATCAGAGCGCTGTGTGTGGGAAGCCCTGGCCCATCTTTGAAACTGACAAGCCCTGGCTACAGTGTTGCAGAGCTGGGTTCTGCAGTGCTCTCATTTGGGACTTGTCAGTTTCTATGGATAATGCACATATTTTCCTGCATTCGGCACCTGATTGGTCCTTGGATAGCCCATTGGGTGTCTGATAATGTGGGTATTACCTGCTGGTACTAATTTCAGTACCCACTGCAGCTGTATGCCTTTTACCACAATTTAAAGGCTGGATTGGATGGCCATTGGCAAACTGACACTGGAAAGAACCTGTGAAGTTATCAAAGGACATTTTTAAAGCAATGTTCAATTTTTTGATAAGAATGTGTAAGATTTTGCTCACACAAAGAATAGCTGCATGTAGTAGTTTGTTTTTCTGTAAAACCAGAGCCAGCAAAGAAGGGTTCTATGTCATCCTTGTGGCATTTTTATAACCGTTAATGTATTGGCTTGAAATTCTCTCTAGCAGCCAAGAATCTCAGTCCCTGAAATAAACACTCCGGCAATACTGATTATAAACCACATGGATTAGCTCAATGCCTGTGATGTTATTGCTCACTGAGATGGAGAAAGGAAAAATTGTTCATCAGAGGGCCAGACATAATGTACCTGACTTGTCCAAACCTATCAAAGGGCTAGCATCAATATTCAAATAATTACTGCAGTAGATTTGAATTTCCAATCTGCTGTGTTTTTAATGATAAAGTTAATACTGTTGTGGTGGAATTGCGGCATGAAGTGATAAAGCAATAGTCTGTTATCTTTGTTGTTTATTTTCTGTCAGTTTTTGACTGCAGGTTAACCTGGTAATTACTGCATTCTTTAGAGGTTTTTAAAGTTTAATGTTTGTTCCCTCCCCACCCACCCCCTAAATTGGCTTTTTAATATGTTCACATCTATAAACCTAGGACACAGGATCTCTACTCTAGGCTTATAATGGATAAGAGTCTTTTATGAGGACTCTGCTTGCTTGGTCAAGTAAGACAATTCTGTGTTCAAGTCCTGTGTCAAGATTATGGCAAGCATTTAGTTTGCACAGAATTAAACAGGAAATGTTCAAAAGTTCCTGGGGGCAGGGACCTGTCTCTAATTAATGATTGTTCAGTTCAAGGTACATTGCTGGCACTAAATAAATACTTAAAAACAATAGATTAGGCAGGCAGCTCTTCTTTTTTTCGAATAGTTGTTTAGTTGGGAACTAGAAATAGCACTAATAGCACTAATGCCTACAGCTGCATGGAAGAGTTTAATTTTAAGCACTTCATTAGATCTTTGTCAAGATCCATAACACGATCAAGCCTGTTGGTGTTTGAAGATTTGTTTTACTTAAGGCAGAGCTCTAATGACGTAACCAAAACACAAAACAAACCTTCCTCTCTTCTTGGGCCGTAGCCTTTTTATAGGGTCTGTGGGACCTACTCTCTGTGGTTGCAGAAGTACAGTCCAGCTCTTAGTCAAATTGGTCAGAGGATGAGACCTCTGAATGTTGGGGGCTGGAAATGAGTAACAGGAACAGATCACTTTATTATGACCTGTTGCACACTTCTCGAAAGCAACAGAAGTTGGCCACTGTTGGAGACAGGATGCTGGGCTAGGTGGACTAGTGGTCTGACCTAGTATGGCACTTCTGTTTTTATAGCCACACCACTTCTAATCAGTGTTTGTGCCAGAGGGGAACACCTGCCACAGACACTAGTCTTGGACCCTAGAAAGTGAAGCAGTTGTCCTTCCAAAATTCAACTCTCTCTTCTACATCTGTCAATCCAAGTCCAGGGTCACCTCCTACTTTTGCCTGTTGACCCCAAAGGACCCTTCCTTTTGCCGTAGCTCTTTCCCAACACAGTCCTTCTTAGGCTTCTACCTCCATTCCCTTCTTCCACCATCACTTCTCTCTTTAAAAGCAGTCTCACTGTTATCCTGTTTCCGGTGTCAGTCGCAGCAGCACTTCCTCTGTCTACACCACTATTTGTATTGAGAGACCAGAAGCTCTTTCCACAGTCCTGCCCTCTTCCCCAGGATGCACTGATTTCAGCCTACAGCTTCCTGACACATTTTGGGACCTCATTACCCTTTCACACAGAATGACTGTTTTAAAAGTTCAAACAGTAACAGAAATACCTTAAAGTACTAAGTAGCAGCAAACCCTATCACCCTTGTCCTAAGCTAATGGAAGAACATATTCACAGCAAGAAAGACATGCAGGCCTCTTCTCTCATTCAAGTCTGAGATAAATTATTTGCTACCAATTGTTCACTTCCCTCTGTCCATTAACTCAGTGATCCTGAGCACACAACCGGGTGGCCAAATCAAGCTGCTTTTGTGCCCTCTCCCCACAACTCTTTGTCAGACATAAGTAGCTTAGCCTCAGTTTCTGTAGCTGAAGTTTGAACCCAACCTCATGCACTCTCGATCCCCATCCCTTCCAGGCTATATGGGAGGAAGATATTCTTGTTTGGTCAGGTGTAGAGTTGAAACATGTCCTCGCAGAAACGGGTCTACCTGATGAATTTCCAGTACCCAAATTGCCCTGATGACATCAGGTACCTATTGGTACCCGATTGTGGGCCAATTGTGTCATAGAATGTTGACATCTGGTCCTGGAATACCGATTTCCAATATTTTGACTTCCGACACCTATTTATTGATTTTCTGTCCTGGAAAGTCGACTTCTGGTCCTGATATACCAGTTTTAAAACTTTCCTGAAATGTCCCAGAATGTTGACTTCTGGTCCCGGAATACCAACTTCCAATATTTCGACTTCCAGTCAACCAGAATGTTGATGTCCCAGAATGTTGACTTCTGGTCCCAGAAAACCAGCTTCCAGCATTTGAACAACAGTGTTTGAACAACAGGTCTAGACTCTCTGGTCAAGAAATACAGCTAATTAATGAGGGAGGTAGAAAGGGAATGGAGTTCAGGAGTTTTTCCACCTTCATTTTGGAAGGCTATTGCAGCCTGGGAAGCTTAATGGTGGTGGGTATACAGAACACTTCAGTCTTAAAGCTGTGAATTGGGCCCATCCTCTAAGCCCTAAAATAGGCATGCAAAGAGTTTCTGGTGTTGCCTGGATGCTGTTTTTTACAAGAACTGCTTTGCCCTAGAAAGGGATAGAGAACTTTTCCCCTCCCAGGGGCCACTTTGAAAATTAGTAGAAGCTCTGAAGGCTGAATAATGCACTCGGGAAGAGGAGGGGCCAGAGCATGGATCTGTGCCATAGATATGGCTCCTATCCTTGTGTGCATGCACCCATCTCTGCTCCTTTACCTTGAGTTCAGTCTTTCAGTGCTTGACGGTAGGAACTGGTCAGATCCGAGGGCCAGATCCAGGTACCGGTAGGGCCACATAAAAAACTAGCTGTGGGTCAGATTTGGCCCCCAGGTCTGAGATTCCCTAGTAACTCTATCACAGTTTCAAAGGCAGGACATTCAGATTTATTTATTTTATTTATTTATGTAGTGCCACCCTTCCTGTAGAGGCTCAGGGAGGCTTAGAATTCATAAAACAACAATAAAATTCAAACAATAAGAACACCCACCCTCCCCCACAACATGACCGCAAAACCCAACCAACCCCTAACCCTACAGGCCAAATGCTTTTTTCAAATAATGTTTTACACCAGCGCCTCCAGAAGATGCTTAGGCTTGGGCTCAAGCAAACCTTCTAGGGAAGGGAGTTCCACAAAACTGGGGCAGTAACCGAGAATGCCCTCCTGTGCATCCCCATCCCACAGACAAGGATAACAGATGGGACCTGCAAGAGGGCACTTCCGGCCGACTGTAGGCGCTGCAATGGGACATGGTAGGACAAGCGGCTAGGGCTGAAATGGAACGCCACTACTGTAGCTTTTTCTGACAGAAAAAGTTCTTCCACTATGAGTGGCCCTGTGCAATAGGCCCTGTGTTTCATTCCGCTACTTCCACCAGCTGTGAAAACAGCCGAACAATGTTTGTTCTGATAGTTTCAATCTTCCACAATTTCCTCAGGCATTCCACTAATTCTGCCAGCATTCCGCTAATTCTGAAATTGTCAGTACAATCTCAGAAACTGTCAGAACAAACATTGTTCCGCTACTTCAGAACAATATTCTGACAGTTTCTGAGATTGTTCCGACAATTTCAGAATTAGTGGAATGCTGGCGGAAATACTGCAGAAAGTTGCGGGCAATTCTGAAATTGTGGAATGAAATAGTGAAGTGGAAAAGGAGTTGCTGCTTCAGCCCTACAAGTGGTCTTTCAGATATATGGGAACCAGACCATTTAGGGTTTTAAAGGTCAAAACCAGCTCCTTGAATTGTGCCTGGAAACTATAGAGAGCCTTTAAAAGTAAAGTAATCATGAGTATTAAGAGGAAGCAATGCAGGGGAAAAAGCAGTTTATGAAGAGAAGGTCATAGTTAACCAACTAATGACATGATCCTCTGGCAGTCTTGGCAGATAATGCACACGGTAGCAGTCAGTGCACACACAGAGTCCCACTAAACTGAATGGGAACTGTGTGTGTACTGATTAGTAACGTTATGTTCTGGAGAACTTTGATGTACGTCTAAGCTTCAGTAATTTTGAACCTTAAAAATGTGAGCCAATTTAGCTAGTTGGCAGAATGTTTAATTGTTATGTAATTATCCTGCTGTATTTGAAACACCCATTCCCAACCTCTTTTTAGTGGAATCCAATCTGCCCTCTTTTGCAGACAATTCTTTAAGCTTAGAACATTTTTGTACTTTTCCCACATCGTTGAAAAACTTGTTCACATGGCTTTGCGTTGGAAGAAAGCAGAGATAGTGGAGTTAGAATCTCTCCATCCCTTCTTGCCATAGATAGGTTGCTTTGAAGATAATTGTTTCTTCATGAGATATAACATTTAGCTAACATATAAAAAACACTGTTGTTCAATTCACCGGAAGTCTGGCACTCTTCTCCTTATCAACCTCCCACCCACTAGTCACCTTGTCTCATCTACCCCACCCTCTCCTGCCTCTTGATATACTGCCCTATATTTGCTCAGTTTATATATACTTTTGACTGGCTACGATACTTGCCTGAGGAAGGGCTCTGTGTGGCCCAAAGCTTGCTGATTTCCACCAGCAACCGTTGGTCCAATAAAAGAGATCATTCAAACCACTTTGCTTCTCTCCAAGTTCTTTTCTAGTATCGTTTTTGTACTAACCCAGGTCTGGGGAATCTTTGGCCTGTGGGCTACATTTGGCTCGATAGAACAGTTACCCTACAGTCCCACTGCACAGAACAGGCCATAATTTGGCCCACAGGCCAAAGATTCTCCAGTCTTGGGTTAATACAAAAACTGTACTAGAAAAGATCTTCAAATTAAAATGCTTCTTACAGAGGGTTAGGTAAATAGTAATGCTGTTCACCCGTTTAATTCAAAACACAATTGTTCTCACTGCTAATTATACTATTTATCAATAAACATTTGCATTATAAGATTAAAAAAATCTATCTTGAATTCTCATGACAGGTCAATTTAAAGAAAGCAATACATCCAAAGAATTTATGCACAAAATTTTAAAAGTAAATGACCTTCATTTAGTAACTAGAATATCCAAGTCTTCAAACTCTTTAAATTATATACAAGCACAGTCACCTAGATGTTGCATTAGCTGGTGTACAACCTGCTGTCAAAGTGGGGAGATGTGCACAAATTGCTACATGGCAGTATTTACAATTCACTGTTATTTGCACCAGGTACAATCTTTTATTTTTTTCCCCTTGTAATTCAGGGTAAGACTCTTTTTCCCTCGCCAAGTTCTTTCCAATATATTTTTTCTTGTATGCTTTAGGCTAGTAGGAATGCCCTCGGGATGTCCTCCCAAAAGGACTACTAGTAAAATGGATGGCATGCCTCTGACCCTATTCCCAGCATGCCTGGGGAAGGAAGGGAGCTGGAACTATGTAGACAGGCAGCCTGACTCCTGCACTAATGAGAGGGCAGGACAGTTAAGCCTTAGTCATCATGTATCTGAGGAGGGAGCAAAAGCTTACATGTAGAGGAGCCAGGCACAAGGCCCAGGTTGCACTGTATAAGTGCAGTGCTAGATACTCAGCAACAGTGGTGTAATATTGAGGGCTGTGTTGTCATGTAGCTCAGTATTTTGTTTAAAAGTATAATTAAGACTTTAAAATCTTTTTTAAAATGTGACACAAATGTCAAGAATGATCCCCCCAACTTAGGCAAAAGCCCAAAGCCATTCCCCCTCCCCCGTACAACATGTTAAAATAACAAGCCTAGTGGCATGTAAATCAGCCCAGACTGGCAAGACTGCTCCTAACAATGATGCTGTTCTAAACTAACCCAATAAACATTCAAGATGTCTTCTTCCAGCCTGACTTCCACTCTCATGATCAGAAATGGACTACGTGTAATAGCACCACCTGGTGGCACCTGGCACAACAACACCCTACTAAAAGAGGTTTACATAGCTTCAATACAATGGTGGGATAAGATAGGTTACTCCCATTTCAGAAAAAATAATATAGGGTTCCTGCTGTCATTAAGTTATGTTTCAAACCAACAAAAAGAATAAAAATGAAGAGCTACAAGGACACTGTCTAGTTCCCACTAGCACAGAAGACTGCTCACAAACGTGGTGATAAAAACATGTCTGAAGCCAATCAGCAGTGAATCATTACGAGGCCATTTCATGCCGTTTCAAATTGACAGTCCACATAAAATTGTTAGCAGTGTTGTCTGTCGTATTTTTAGTACCTTATACATTTTTAATGAGGGGCTCATTTCTTGAATAAATCTGCAGTAAAGTAATTGTGTGATTTCAGCAAAATATGGTCATGACTCACTCTGATTAACCTGCTGTCTGAAACAGCGGGAACTGGGCTGACACTGGTATCAGGGACAGAGGGAGGGTGCCATTGGATTTAATCATGCTAGAGCAGTATAAGTTCCTCCTAAATATTTATTTTATGTGACTGATGATAAATCACGTTAGCCTGGAGGTTGAAAAATGAGTTGACGAGAGCTAGCTTTTCATCCACAGACAGGCATTCTAGCCAGTTTGCAGGAATACCTCTAGAAGGTATTGTGACCATGTGGACCACTCTGGCCATGAGCCCTTATGGGTTGCCTCCCATCTCATTTCATTCCAACAGTCTGGAATTTGGGGATTTTGTTTGGTGTCCATCTTGATATATGACCTAGACATCCAGAAATCAGATGTCCAGAAATCCGGTCTTCTGAAATGCCTGTTCTGTGCAATGGAACTGTAGGGTTTCTGTTCTATGGAGCTTATAGGCTAGAGGTCCTCCCACTCAAAGTGCAATGTCTTCCACATAATCGGTCAGTCCCTTTCATGGGCTCAATCTGGGGGTTACCACGGGGTGTGCAATTTGTTTCATTTTTAGTCATTACTAAAACAAATGGAGCCCCATTAGTTTTAGTAACCTATATCCCCAAAACGAATGAATAAGCAAACAGCATATGTTTGCTTAAAAAAAAAAAACACATTAAAAATCAAACAAACTGTGTATGTGTAAAATGACTGCTGGGGCCATTCTGCACATGTGCGGCCCTTTTCCAAAACGGTGCCAACTGTGTCACTGCTGTTTTGGAAAAGGCCAGTTGGTCTTTGCATGTGCAAAATGGTCACAGCACATGCAATGAATGTCTGCCCTTTTCCAAAATGGCTGGTAACTCTGCTGCTGCCATTTTTGAAAAGGGTACACATATGTACAGTGATTTAATTTATTTAATTAATTTATTTATTATATTAAAAATGAAAAACTCAGTGAAAACGAATGGATTTTTTTTTTTTTTACAAAATCCCCCAAATGGATGGATGTTTACTTTTTAAACCATAAAACAAAAACAAAAGGGGCAAGTACTGCACAACCCTAGTTGCCAGATGTAATGATAAATCTATGGCATCATGCCAATCCCATAGCTGCTCTTACAGATCTTTATGTTACTGCATGTTCCAGCAGGAGTCCAAGAATGTCCTCCGCAGTTGTTGCCTAGTTGATATGTTTCTGTGGGTTCTGAGATTGCCACAAAGTGGAAGTGGGGTACTGTGCAATTATCTAGACATAATGGTGACTATGTGATAGAGGCAGATGTGAGTTGGCGATGACCATGATTCGTGGGAACTAGAGCTGAAATGAGTATCTGCCAAAATTAGCAAACCTACTAAATCCAAATAATCCATCCCAGAACGGATACTACACATCCAATCTTCAACCCATTACCCATTAGGGATGTGCGACCGCGGTTCGGAAGTTCGGAGTTTGGACCGAACTCGAATAGTTCGGTCGAATGAACCGAACTTTCGAACCGAACTCAAATTTGACCAAACTGTTTGGTTGAATTCGAACCAGTTTGGAAGGCCAAAAAACTGGTTTTGAATGTATGAACCCAATTCGGAATTTCGGAATTCGACTGAACTCGAATAGTTCGGTCGACCGAACCAAACTTTCGAACTGAACTCGATTTTTGAACTGAACCAAATTTCCGAACTTGGTTCTGTTTGCACAGCCCTATTACCCATTTTCACAGTTTCAGCTCATTTGGTTTGTCCTCTTTGTTTAGTTTGCTTGGCTGATTTGTTTTGGCCATTTCAAGTTTTTACCATTCATTTTCCTTGTTCCTGGAAAAAATGAATGTAAAACTAGAAACAGACAAAATAAACCAACAAAATGAATTGAACAAATTGAAATCGCAAAAACTGTTGCTTGAATCTTTGATGAATGTTGTTTGGGTCAACCACAACTTACTCAAAATTGGAAAAACAACCAAACCTGCAAGCAGTTATTCTGCTGCTTGTTTCACCTCTACTGGAAACCCAATCTGAGGTAAGTATGCATCAAGATGCATGTTTCTGCAAATAGTTGTAACACCCAATATATGTATAATGCTGAAAACAAATGGCTAGTGTCACGTATGGAAACACCCTCTGCCTGCGTTTCTTGAGGGTTTCTAGCCCAAAGATGCAGCTATAATAGTGATAGGTGGTGCAGTTGCACCAGGGCCAACAAGCCTGGAGGTCCCATGCTGCCTGGTGTAGTAGCCCCATTCTATCTTCTGCACTAGGGCCTATTCCACCAATCTAGCTACACCCCTGTCTCGACCTTTGAGCCCTCAGGCCTTGCTGTCCTGACCAGCAGTACCAAGGTAAGCCACATTGCCAGAGCATTTATAGGTGATCTCTCTGGTCTTGCCTATTTCTCCACTTCTCCCTGGACTAACCAGAGGTGAGCTCCCAAGCCCTTAAAATAAGCTCTTTTATGAGTCTTGCCATGATTCTCTCAGGTTTTAGGCCTAGCCTAATATACAGACTGGGTTCTAGGTGCTCCTAGGTCTCCCCAGTTAATTATTAACCAGCTGAATTGCTTGCTTCCCATACGGTTGCACTCTGAAACACTTGGTGCTCATTGTGAGGGCTTCCCCTGTGCGTGTGTATGAGGGGGTGGGGGGTGCTCTGAGAATGGGGGTTGAGTCATTAAGGATTGTTCAGTATGAGTTTTCTTGCCTCACAAACCCCTTCACACAACATGCCCCCATCAGGGAAGCCCTCAAGTGTTGCATTCTGTGTTGGTTCCCCCAATGTCAACATATGTAAATGTGTATTTAGGAAGCTCCTGTTACATATATTCAAGGATATTTAATCTCCTATTGGTAACAATTACGACCATCCACTTCTTCCTTAGAATACAAGCTCACCATTAGCAGAGGAGCAGAAACAAAGGCACCACCAGAATGTTCATGGAGGTGGGGGATAGTGGGTGGGAATCAGAAGGTGGGTCCATATCACAAAAGGATAGGGATGAAGGTAAAGCGTAGGACTGAAGCGAGAGCAGGTGCTCTCATTCTCTCGGGAAATACCGACTTTTCGAGAGAGCTTTCAGCCATTCGTTGGTATTTCCTGCTTGCTTGCTTCTGGGCCTGACAGTATTGGTGCCCATGATTTCCTGTCATTTTTCATAATTTCCCTCAAGGGTAACTGATAATGCTGGAAATTATGCCAAAATACCAATCATGCTGGAAATTTCCGGAAATTACTGAAAATTATCGGGAATTACTGATGTGGTGGAAAATCATGGAAAATCATGAAAAAGTTGAAAAATGCCAGTAGATTTCCTCTTCGCACAAATGAAGGTGGAAAAGGTGTTTCTGTTCGAAACAGCACTCAGAGAGATTTTTTCGTTTCAGCTCTAAGTGAAGTGGCTCTTCCACTCCTTATCACAATGGGTGTTTTTACACACACATTTCTCCTGGATGTTTGCTGTTACATCCTGAAATTTCTCTGTATCTAAATCACTCACCCAGATCTTAAACATCCAGATCTCTGAACTTCTGCGTAGAACTTCTCCCAGAACTTTTGTGTGTAAAAGGTTCTCCTGTAAGCTGCTTGCAGGAGGGGCAGGATATAATTATTTATTTATTTATTTAATTTATTTTAATAGATTTATATCCCGCCCCTCCTGCCATGCAGCCCGGGGTGACTTACAACAAAAAAATACAATAAAAACAATTTAAAACACTCAATACAAAAAAATTAAAATATTTAAAACAGGGCTAGCAATATATAAATGTTATAAGTTAGGTGGGGGAGATAAAACCCCTCACCCCACCCTCC